>VDFB02000363.1:129900743-130457314 GCA_007258455.2 Sequoia sempervirens | reverse complement strand
TTTAAAGTAATGGTCTACAAATCAGATATCCAATTTTAAACGGATATCTGATTTGTAGACCTTTATTTTTTATATATATGTTTTTTACAAATTGGATATCTGATTTGAAACAGATATCCGATATGGAAAACTAGGATTGGTGTTTGCTTTGGTGGTGTGTACTGACACCTGAGCCTAAAAAAGTCAACACGATATTTTCGCATTTTTGGGTCGATGAAAGACGTGTTTTTTTCCTCATTGGCACTTTTTGGCCCACCATTATCTTGCACATACCCTTGAATAGATCATATTGTATCAGTTTGAGCTCATCCCTTATCCAACCTTGTTTGAGTATGATCATATGATGATATTCTCTTTAATGCTTATTGTGACATGCTTTGCAATTGCTTTGAGTTGTAAAGAGTTTTTGTCACTCTTTAGTGTGCCAATATGACACTATGAGCTTGGCAACTTTGGTTGCTTCTAAACCAGCGTCCTACATGACTTCTTATATGAACTGTTGAGTAATGGTTGCCCATTCTTGAGCAAATGATCCTTTCTCTCCCTTAAAAAGAAAATTGCATCTCTGTCGTACTTGATTGTCATATAACAACTCACCCACTTCAGGGGGTGCCATATTGCACTCTCTGCCATCAATGAAATTAGCAGTCATGGCAAACTTGAATTTGAATTGCATTGTGACATGCATTTTTCTATCCTTGTGTCACCAAAGTTTGTTTTATTGCTTTATCACTATTTAGATAATAAATATATAATAATTAGATAATATAATCATATTATAAAATTAAATTAATTATCAAATTATCAAATAAATAAAAAATATAAATAATAAATTTACTTAATAAATTATAAAAGTAATTAAAAATGATAAAGCTAGACGATTTAAGAAAAAGGTCAATTTCATCATTTTGGCTCATAATTCACTCACAATAAACTTCAATATCCCATCTACCGCAAATACTATAAAAAATCATTATTAAAACAAATCTGTTGCACAGTTATCTAAAAAAAAATTATAATTTAAAAAAACATTGAACAAGTTAAAATGTTTTGTACACCTAAACATGGCAAAATTACCTCTTTACCATATGTGATTCGGTGAGCAAAAAATTAAATACATGATGTAGGAATGTCCGCTAGTAAATTTTTTTTTGAATAATAATAAAGAGATAGGGCACCATTTCGTGCGGAAACCAATAGCAGCTTGACGGAAGGAATGTCCGACTGTTTTAAACAACAATCAATGGTTGCCACTGAACAATCTATCAACCATGCCCTCTCTGCGCTTTTAGACCGTCGAAGGAGAAAATGAGCTTGGAAAGCTCATATAGGATGTGCCACTTCTTCTCTTGTTCGTCATGGCTCCCCACAAGTTTCCTCTAGTCATCAAGTCCTCTCGAGCTCTCCCTGCCAGTCGAGCTTCATTCCAACGGCTCTCGTTCGCTGCCAGGTACTGTTGACACCTATCTCTCTTGTCAACGTTTTGTACATTCTTTTCAGAATATTAATTGTGTTGTGTCCTCAGATCTGTTGAATCATCTTTGAGCCCTTCAAGATCTTGTCCTTTCATCTACCCCCCTCGTTCCCCTCCTCCTTCCTTGCATGTGGCATCCCCATTGGATTCGGTCTACCTTAGCTCAACCTCTGTTTTTCACTCCAATCATATCATCAAGTTCCCTTTCTCTCCTCTCTAACACACTTAAACTCCTCACATCAATTTATTCACAAGTGGAGGGAAAACTCATTGTCAACCTTTCCAATGTTTGCTTGGATCGAGGAGCTTTCAACCTCCTCAAAAGAGGCTTGCGCTTTTCCTTACCTCCTCAATTTATCCCTCGTCATGTTTTTCTTTTGTTTTTTATTCTTCTCTTTTTAATATTGAATCTTTATGTTTAAGCTTAGTTTAGCATTTCTCTTGAATTTATTTATAATTCTTATTTAAATTTTATATAATAATATAAGAGTTAATACATAAAATTTGAAGAAAATATACCTGTTTAAATATGTACACCAATTATGTAACACGAGTCAATTAAAATTTGTACATTCATTTTAAATTAATTTGAAAAAAATATATACTAATATTATTCTATAATAAAAAATTCAAAAAAAATTAATACTAATATTAAAATCATTTTCAAAATGACCTATCAATTGTCATTCATACTAATACTAATTGTCGAAGGGCTTTGAAAGCTTTCAAGCAAATGCAGTTGGCACATTTGAAGCCAACTCCACAAACTTTGCCAACACCTTCCAATTGGGGAAAACTGAGCTTTGGAACAAGGCATTCACATCCAACAAAGCATAATCAAATAGTGGACACTAATGCAAAATGTAAAAGCATACACAAGGGACAAAATGCCTCAAAATTTGTGGTCATCACTCTACAAGTATGCCTATGATTATTGTATTATTAAAACAAGTTAATAACAAATACCTCATCAAAACAACAAATTACTACAAGTATTTACTTTCATGATCATTGCTTTCCTAAGAAATTCTTTGATATAATTATTTTCTAATCTTGCTAGATAATAATTCTTCCAGTACATACATATCAAAGCACCAATGAACTAGAATTTAACATACTAAAAACTATGAACATTTCATCTCATTACAAAAGAAGGGCCCATTTCTACCATCACAAAATTCTATTAGTATCATGTTAAAATGTGCAATACAACATAGCTTACCGCTAAAAATTCTTTGGGAAAATTAATTCTATGCTATATGGTATCCATCATACTACATATCAAACTACACTGAGGTCCTTATCAATGCATTGACTAGAAAGAACTTCACCCATCGTTTTGGGCAAGAAGTAATGAAGCTTTGTAACATGCAATCTACACTACTTGGAATCAAACCCACATTGTCAACTTGAATCTAATGGGTGGCACTTGTCAACTCAAAGTGATTAAATTATGTGGGAGCAAATTGTTTAGTAGAATTCACTAAAGATGTGTTGTGATGACTTTCTATGATCATAGACTATGCACAAAATGGATTTGTTGAAAAGTCCTTGGAAACTTTCAAACAAATTCAATCAAGATGTATAAAGTTAGTCTCAAAGACCTTTGCCTACCTTCTCCTTAATTTTGCTTGAATATGAGCTCTATAATAGAGTATCTATCACAACATAATGGAAGGGGATTTTTGGGCATTCTATCAAGCAAATGCAATCGACATGTATAAAGTCAGTCCCAATAAACTTTTCCTACCTTCTCCTTATTTTTTCTTGAATAGGAGCTCTATAATATGGTATGGCATCTATCGCAACATATTTGAAGCTATCACTTGTCCACTGAGACCTTTGTTGCACAAAAAAATCATTGCTAAATGGCCTACCAATTGACCTAGTGTATTGCAAAATGTATGAAAAAAATAGACCACTTTTTTTCCTAATTGACCTTCCACACCTCTTCATATAAATTAAATCTATACCATTGTATTCAATTGCATACATCGTTATAATTGCAATTAAACATTCCTTGGAAACAATGGGCTTTCACCATTGTATATATATCCTAATTTTACATTTTTATATCAAATAAATTGAATTTCCCTTTCATTTGCATATGACTTCCATTTTAGTTTATCTATGTGTTGTTTTTATAAGTTATATACACATTGCTCTATTTCAACCAATATGTCTACACAAAATGAAATATGACAAATACTTGTTTGCATTTTATTTATTTCATGTGTTGCTTTTTCTAGATTAAATACACAATTTTCTATTTCAAAAACTCTAATACAACCATATAATTGTTTGGTGTACCCCATTGCACACCTAAAGTGCAATTGCTAGTATTTTGTATAAAAGATGAAAGTAGGATCTGGTTGAACTCTGCAGTTTTTTCAGCTTCGTAAGCGCTCCTATCACCATACAGAACTCACAGACAGATTGAAGCTTAAATTTGACGGTCATCTCTGGTCTTCAACGAATTCGTGAATGTTAGTTGTAGCTTTTAAGTTGAGTGCGCGGTCATTTCTTGTTCTTCCCTATACTAGAAATACACTTGGACAATGTCTAAAATATTAATGGAGATAATATTACCTATAAGCTTTACATAAAAATGATGGTTATATAAATTCAAACTCTATCATGAAACCCAAAAAAAAAAACCCATATTTAATCTTATTTTATTTATTTGTTTATTATTTTTTAATATAATGAAGTAGGTCACATTTTAATATTAAAAATTTAAAATATAATATACAATTCACATAAAATATGGATAGAATGGAATCACACTTCAAAAAATTTATGATAGATTCAAAGAAAGATAAAATAAGATAAGAAGACTAATTGTTTAATCTTCCAAGACTATATTAATGGTAGAAGAATAGAGATCTCTATAAGAGAAAGAGCCCCAACCATATGAGATAATCTGGCCATCAACAATGGACTCCTAGCCTATGATGGCATCATCCTTATCATTATATTCTTATTAAGTAGCAACATACATAGGTGAGATGATAAGATCCAAGAAAGTAATTTTTTCATTATTTGGCTAGCTTGAATGGACATACTTGGATGAAAAGAAGTGTCCACATGGCTAAGGAGTCCATGCATGGTGTTTAGGAATGGAGAACCATGATACCCATGATGTCCATGCTTGGAGTTGTGATTGTGAGCATGTCCACACCAGTGGTAGAGAGGCACAACCCCATTGTGAAGAAACATCCCTACTAACAAGAGAAGATGGAACACGAGTATCCATAGAGGGGTTGTTAGCCTAACGCTTGATTAACGACTACATTTGGAAAACCTTTAGAGCTACTTTCTTAGCTTAGGCATAGATCTCTAACATGACATTAAAACATATGATAACTTTACTATTGTAGTGTCAAAAAAAGGGTCCTTTGACATTTTCGCACTCATTTGGGTCCTCCTTATGGATTTTGGCTTAATGTTGCCTTGATTTAGTGTTGTAATGTGGATAACACATTCACATTAGGTCTTGGGCCCTTCTGAACTAATGGAATTTAATGGTGCCTTGCAAAAGTATTGTTAAGTGTTGTAACACACTTTCACACTTTTCTAGGGTTTTATTAATTAACTAAGCATAATAAACATAATTTTAATCATAATCAACATTAGTCTTGTCTTATTTGGAGCATTGTAAAGTGTTGTAACACACTCTCACATTCATCTAGGCTTGTCATTAATAATTGGGCTTTATTATGTTTTAATTGGCCCTATTTTGCATCCACAAGGCTCATTTAGTGCATCTTTTTGAGGATAATCCCAACACCAATTAGTAACCAATCATAATTCAGGTGTTCATGGCTTGTGTGGCTCAAATTTAGTGTCTGGGACTCATTCGCCACCTTGGGAAAATGAGTCCCACCTAGGTATTTTTGGCCCCGATGCAGGTTTCACACATTTCTAGGCATTTTCATTTTTCGTCCCATACATTATGTGTGATGGGACTCATTCGCCACCTTGGATGAATGAGTCATGTGTGACCAAAATTCAAATTTAAATCAAATTTCTGGCAGGATTTTATTCTCCTAGATTTGGTGTCAACTTGTAGTGTTGTAATTTTGGGAATTCTTGCATAATTAAGTATAAATACAAGGTTTTTCCACTCATACTCATACCTAGCATTCAAGAGCATTCTTCATTTTTGTTATTGTGCTAACATTTGTGATGTGGAGTTCATGATCCAAGCAAGTGTTTCAAGCAAGATCAACATAATTCAAGCAAGAGTCAAGAACCACATCCATTGTAGCCATTTCAAGCATAATTGTAGCACCTTATTGCAAGGGTTTGGTGAGTTGCAACATTATCTTTTGTTCATTCATCATTCTCCTTTTATATTTTCTTTCATTTCAAGGTTTAATTACCAACAAGGGGTTTGACCAAGGAAAACCCCTATTCACTATTTTGACCAAGGCAAACCCCTATTCATTAACCCCCCACAACATTTTCCCCTCTTCTTGTGTGTGATTTGCAAGGCTAGGTTACAGATTTACCAAGAAGCCAAGTTGGAGAAAAGTTGTCAAATCCTCAAAGTTGTCAAATTTGTCATCAAGCCTTAGAGAAGCTTGGAGAAGGTCTACAAGTGGCAATTTGTAGTTTCAAATTTGGAAACCAATTAAAAAGAGCAGAGTAGACCGAGAGGCATAGAATCTAGTTCAAAACTTCCAGAAAAGCAGAAGTGGACTGATTCACCACTATTCGCGAATGAGTCCCACTGTACAGGCCTAACAGAGATTTTTAGAAATCTGGATACCCTTTTGGCTGAAACCTATTCTTGCACATTTTCTCAGAAACTAGACTAATTTGCCCAGCTTGGTGAATGAGTCTCAATCAACATCAACAGTAGATTTCTCAGTGATCCAAACCTCCATTCTGTCTTCGTTAGTCTTCTAGTTGCACACTTTTAGTTTAATAACTTTCTGTTACATTTTGCTCACTTTCTTAGGTCAATTAGAGTTAGTTTGCATTTCACACTGTGTTTTCCATTTCATTGTTTTTTCACAGTTTACACTTGGTGGTGAACCCCTCATTCAATATCATTCAACCCCTAGGACAACCCTTTGCAATATTTCAATCTCCTTTGCATTGAAATATCAAGAGTTTGTTCTTGATTGAATAGTAAGGAAATAGCCTCTCTGCTTTTAGGTCCAAAACCCTAGAAGCAAAAGAGATCCCACATATTTTTCTTCTTTTCATTCAGGAATTTAGTGACATACACAAGCTCTTTCATCTTCCTTGCCCTAAATCTAAAAATGAGAAAGCATTGCAAGTGCTTCTTCGTTATGGTCTCATAAAATTACCACACCATACTAGAGTCAAATTTCCTAAAGATAACACAAAGTATTGTGCATACCATTGAACTCATGGACATAGCACCAATGATTGTCATGCCTTACATAGTCTACTGGATAAATATTCTATTCCTAAACAAATTGATTGGATTGAATAGAAATAATGTCATATTGTTTCCACCCTTGTCATGTAATAGTTGTAGAATATTTTATTCTCACTATTACATGACCTTTCCCATCACTTACCTCGACTCATTCTTGTCTCGCACTCAATGGGGACAAGAAGTTAATAGCCTTGTCCTAGTAATGCATTTGTCGTTGTCCCTTAGACTACATTGTTCACCTTCCACTTATATAAACTGAGATTGGGAGGTAGATGACTTGCTCATAGGTTGACTCGCATTTTCCTTACTAGTCTTTTCAATTATTTCGTTTTTCTTTTATTTGTGATTGCATGTGCGTAATGTGATCCCCGTGACGTTCCTGTTTGATGTTCTCTCTCTCTTTGTGGTATTCATCTATCTATAGCTTCATTCTTCTCTATGTCATCATCTCTTTCATTTTTTATCCCATGTTTCCTTTTGGGGATGATGTAACACATCGAGACACCCTATGTCTCTTCCATGTTGATCCAAAAGGCTTTTTATTTTTCTTTCACTTTTTTGTTTATCTTTTTCATTTGTCTTGTGTTTTCCTTTTTGGGATGAAGCAACACATAGACACACCCTATGTCTCTTCCATGTTGACCCTATAGACACTCGAATTAACATCATTTCTTCTATTAATCAATTAAAGCAATTAATTCAATTAATTCACTAATGTTCATCAGGTTGTTTTAAATAAATCAATATATTTAATCAAATCCCTAAAGTCTTCTCATCTGGTTTAATAAATCAAATCATTTAGTCAATTGTCAAATCCCCCAAATCCCTCCAAGTTAATTAATTCTAGATTAATTAACTCTTAATCCTAATTACCCATTCTCTAGCTTTTGACTCAACCTGGGTCAAACCTAAACCTTGGACTAACCCACCCACTTGTACATGAAAATAAATTCTTTTAATTAACTAATTATCTCATTTTCCATCAAAAAGGAATATTCTAAGGGAATATTCCTTCATTAACTCCATTTATTTGACTTTCTTTCCCAAACAATTTCCCTCCAAAATATCTCAACCATATTCATTTAATGCCTCTCACAAATGCATTAATCTCTCTTACACCTCTCAAATCCTCAACCAGATGCATTAACTATGCACATTCTCCAAAATGTGCTCCAACTTCACCCATTAGATTTGTGACAAGTGTCACAATCTTATTGAATCTCCTTTAGTCCCACATTCCCCCCATCTCTCCATTCTTCAACCCTTCAATCTATAAATAGAAAGCACTTCTACTTGAAAATCATCCATGATCTTAGCATTTGCACTATAGGCACTTTCATCTCCATCACTTGCATCTTTGTATCTTCATCATTGGAAGTTTATCAAGGGGATGGGAAAGGGCATCCTTTCCACATCAAAGGAGCACCACTCCCACTATGGGATAAGTTTTGCATATGCTTTCTATATGCTTGTAATTGGTTTCTTTCATCTTTTGTTGTTTTATTTGCATTATTAAGTATGTTTGAATATCTCATAGGGATGTTTGATTTGCTTTGTTTAAACTGACTAACAATGTTAATATATGTAAAATTTTAAGCACTTGCAGGTTTAGCATCTACATAATGGCGCTAGAGGGAGGGCCCAAGCTCATGTTTGTTTAAAAAGCTCACCATCTAACATGCCGCTTGTTTTTCCATATTTTGTATGCATTGAATAGAAATATATAGTCTTTGCTTCTGTTCAAGCATTGATTAATACATCTTTTGTTTTTGGTCATATCAATAGGAATATAAAGTCTTTTTCTTCTCTTAAAGGCATTAAAATCTGAGAATATTTATTGATGCTTACTATCGAAATATAAGTCTTTTATTTCTGTAAGTATAAACAATCTAAAGTCTATAAGATAATTTGTATATTTTTTGGTCTTACATGTCAATAACTCTTTTTTTGACAAGGAAAATGCATTTTGGTGAGATATTCTTCATAAATGATATAAGGTTTAAACCACGCATTTTCTGGTGCTCACCTGCAAGTTGGACCTACCACCGCCACTATAGGAGGACGACCACCACTCACTCAAGACCTCCATCATCATTGCTCACAAAGGTGGCCTCGATGCGCTCTTCAAAGTAGTCTCTGCCTTCTCCAAATAGAAGATTAATTTCACCACTCAAGACCTCCTTCGTTGCGTACGCAGAGTCTATTAGAAGCTTGTTTTATTGCTATTTATGAATTTGTGAAGGTCACATTTTTCTTTGTTAATAAATACCCTAGTTTTGGCAAAATTTGACATGATGTCGATAGAATGGATGCTAATCAAAGGTTGTGGAATTCAGTTTTGCACCTACCAATTGCATTTTCTTGAAAGTTTCTAAAAGCCATTTATTCAGTTTTTTTTTGTGGTCTTTTTCAAACTATTCATAGCTTTGGTATATGAGGGAGTAACATAGATTACACTTTGCTTGCTTCTAATAGGATTTTTTATTCTTCTAATCATTACTAATGGAACTGTTTCCTATACAACATCTTTGGGCCAGGTCTACAAAGGCCGACTACAAGAAAATGGTGATCTTGTTGCAGTAAAATTACAACACCCTTTCATTCTAGAAACAATAATAGTTGATTTATTTATTATTCATGAGTTAGAAAGCTATTTATTTGTTGGTACAAAATGTATAGCTGAGTTATTTAGAGGCAACATATCCTGCACTCATTATAGTCCACGAGTTTGTATTTCTTTGACTGAGAAAGTTGTGAAATTTGTCTTTTACGCCCACTGTTTTCATTTTTTTTAAGTTTCTAAGCCTTTTCATTAAATCTATTATGTGCATATCCTGCAAACGTTGTAGTCTAGGAGACCACATCTCTTGAGCCATTCTATTGATTAGTTAATGTGCCTTGTCTATGCTGCCACATTTGCATACATGTTACCAGGGTTTTTTTAAGACACATCAATCACTCAATTCGAAACATTCAAACATTCCTTGTGGGCCATTACAAAGGAAGTAAAATGTGCATTTCCCAATCCTAGGTCTACGCAATTATCTCACACACATGTGTTTCTTGTGTAAGCCTGTAGATGTTTCTTGTGGTATACTTAATCGAGCCTACACTCACCTTGAAAATTCCAACACTGCAGGTTGGTTCAAGCAAAAAGTATGTTGAAGTTGTGTGACAACGTTCCTGATAATGGGCACCCAGTCATCCCTCCTCCCACAATGATATAATCATAGCTTTCTTCTGCAGTCGTACTATTCCCCTCTTCCATAAATTTGTATTCTACTGCACTAGCTTTTACAAACTTGGAGTTGTTTATGATTAGCGACTTGTTTATGGTGATTTGCATTGGAGTTTTTTATTTGAATTTGAAGTTTGGATGCAGATTTGAATGTTAATGTGGAAGCAGACCACCATCCTATCTAAACAGTAGTTTGTCATTCCTTATTGAATGCAGCTGCTCTAGCATCCATACATATAAGCTTTATTATCATATGTAGATTTTAATGTCAGAAAAGGAAGCTTTATTATTTATTATATGCAGATTTGAATGTCTGAAAATATATTGGGTAGGCCTATAGATGTAGGATGGCTTCCTAGGCTTAGGCGCTCATGATCGATGAAATTTTTTTCTAAATCAACTTTTTGATTTTCCTTCAAAGGGACACACACTTTATCATTTACATCAAATCTGTTTGTTTTTTAAGGAGTGCATAAAATCTGATTTTTAGTGCTAGTTTTGTAATAGCCATAAAATCCTTGAAATATATCTTATTTGTGATTGTTTTATAATGTTTGCAGGGTTGGAATCAAGAAACAATGGTGTTCTTTTTCACATGAGAAACAAATAACAAAGAAGATTTGAGTTAAAGCATTGGGCATTAAATTTGAAAAAAACATTTTAAAATGCTTATTGTAATAGTCTAGAGCATCCAATTGTTGCTTTTGTTTTCTATTTTAGGACAAACATTTCAATTTGGGTTTAAAATTAGTCAGTGATTGATTTTTTCAAAGTTGGAATAAAATTGAACCTTAGAAACTTACTAGAATTTTGATATCACGTTAAAATTGAACAAAAAACTTCACACTTGGTTTTTGGTGCTCTAAAAAGAACTTATCATTGCTTTCAGGATTTAAAATGAACTTGTGTTTACTTTATCTTGTAATCTTTTTTGCAACTTGTCATTTGAATGTGTATGCAGTTCTCTCGTGCTTCACGGTGATCTTGAGAATCAAAAGCATTCTAATGACATTGGCTGTCTAAAAATTTACCTACACGTTTCAAGTTTGGGTTTAAAATTGAACAAATCATGCTAGTGTGAGAAAGAGACACTATGTGTGTTCCCTCGCACTTTATGAGAATTGGGCGGTCGAACTACAAGTGTACTCCCTTGCTTTTGTTACCTTTAGAGGGGTCTACCTAAGACCAATTTGAAGGTGACTCCAACTGGTTTTTCACTCAGGTCGGTATATAAATGGATAAGACTAAACTGTCAAGTCCTCATGGTATGTAGGCATTAGTTGTACAGTGTCTTTCAGAATGGGGTGCTACTGTAAAAAGTATAAGAGCCCCTAGTAGGATTGATTAAAGATTTTAGTGGCTTGTTGAACACTCGCAAGGTGCCATGTCCCCGATTACCCTAATTAAGAACCAATTTGTATAGAAGCCAAAATCCTTACTATTTGTTGGTGCAAGAATGACCGTTGTGAAGCCACCCCACATTTGTACTATTCAAAGTAGAAATAGAATAAATCCTTTTAATCTCCATATTTTAAGGATTTTGAGATTCGATGGTCCTAAGAAGTGTGTGTCGTGGAGGGAAGCCAGTGTTGCCAAATCTCTAGTTGTTCACTTTGTCTCAGTGTTTCAAGAAATCCAAGTGGGGACTCAACAAATATTGTCTTTTCTATCCTAGATTTTTGCAATTTCTGAGTCAATTAAATACTTTGCTTGGATCCAATACTTTTAAATAAACATTCAACAAAGTCATCAAAACTTCAAACCCTTTGGAAGAACAAATATCTTTGAAAGAGTCCACATATTACTGCTTGTCCCTAGGGATTCTATCCTTAGATGCTTCTAAATATTTGGGCCCATATCTCAATTTTTTCTCTCCAAATTCAACATAGGAAAATTGTTCGTTTGATTCTTTAATTTTCACAAAATGGATCTTGTGGAATGAAAAGGAGTTGAGACATAGACATTCAGTTTGAAAAGCTAAGCAAGAAAGTGTTGATGTGGTAAAAAGAATCCATTAAGCAAAGATAAAAGACAATTGGACCCCACACGTGTTTTTTCAAATGATTTCCCACAAAATCAAAATCCCAAAACCAAATTCTATCCATCGTCATAAACGTCTTAGTCCAAGAGCTCTCAAGAAACATCTTTCAACACTTTACAAAGTCAAAGATAGGTTGCTCTATAACTTTTACAAACGTGCTTCAAAGGACAACCCAAATTTGATTTCATTCTATTATTGTCAAAATCCATCTCTCTTACAATGATTTGAGTATCTCACATTATAAGGTTGAAACTTTTAGAGGTATAGCATGTTGTTCAATACCTAGGTCTTGCAAACAAAAGTCTCTCTAGGTTCATCTAGGATCAAAATCAACACCTTCACTTGTCATACCATCAATCAAAACCCATCTCACAAACAAATTTTAAGACCTTGGAAAAATCATTCATTCTAGACTTTTGGTAATCCTTCAAATCAAAATAAAAATCACCTTGTTTGGCTAAGTGTGTGTGGATGAATCCTTCCTCATACACTTAGTTAAATTGTCATCCTTGTGGAAAATTTTATTCCAAGATAACATCCAACATCTTGGGGTTTATAAGTCCATTATCCAAATCAAATCAAATCAAATCCAAACCAAATCCAAAAGTCCTAAAAGTCTAGTATTCCTCCAAAGTTCTTAGGAGCTCAAAAATCCATATCATTCATCCTTCATTTATCTCATCACCATCATTTGATCCTTAAACATCCTAGATTTTATTTTTTGTACTTAAAGTTTAGACCAACCTAAGGAGTTAGAGGTTTACCTCCCATATTCTTGAAAGTTGATCCTTATTTTATGGTCCAAACTAGATCTCAACACAAGAAGATTATGGAGAAAAACAAAGAAACATCAACTTCAAGTGATTTAAGTCAAACTGAAATAGAATTCAACCCTAGGATATCCATCGACTTTCCACTTAATCCTCCTCAAATACCTAAAAATCCTCAAGAGGGAGGTTTCCAAGTGGAGGATGTCACCAACAATTACCAAGGGATGTCTCAAGATGAAATCATGGAGCTAGTCCAAAATCCTAAAAAACACAAGATTGTCAACACAATGATGAGACTCAATCTATCACAATACATGTTAGCATTAGCAAGGGAAGGGGCTAAACTCCCTTCTAATTATGATGTGAGCACTATTGTGGAACAACCTCTTGGGACTATGTCATTGGTATCATTCACACCATCCTTCCAAAACATCATTCAACCCATCCCACAACCAACATCATCTCATGCTCTAAGTCAACCCATGATCACCAAGGGGAGTTTATTGCTCCAAGCTCTCCAAGCACACCCCCTTGTAAACAACAAAAACTTGGATGCAAACACCATATTGGGTATGCAAAACACCGTCCTACAAGACCCAAAACATCTGTATGTCCCACTCATTTCAATGACACCAATAATTTATCCACCTTCGTTGCATCACCGGTATATTCTCTTGATACACAAGTCTCTCCCCATGATATCACAAGGACAAGTGGGTTTATTTGGACAAGGGGGAATCTTTGATGCATCATCATCACTTTTTCAAGGAAACAAACCTCCAATATTCCCATCATTTCCTCTTTTGACATCAACATCTACACCAAATCAAGGTTTAGTTAGGGAAACCCCTATTACCAATCCAAAACCAATCAATTCAAATCAATCCACCAATCGTGAACTAAATCAACACATCGTTTATACCAAATCCTCTGAGCATGCAATTGATATCATAATGCCAAGTGGCACCAATCCAAAAATCTCAACCAATCATTACTCAATCTACAACACCTCAAACTCTCCAAAACATGGTCTCCCAAGGACCTAACACATCAACCATACCATCTACCACACAAAATCTTGTCATCACTCAACAAGCACCTCCCCAACCACCTGAACAAAATCTCATCACACCATCCCACACCATTCCAAATCCTCCACCTCCACCACCAAATCCAAACATGGTAAATCAATACAGCATCACACTATAAGTAGCCCAACAAGCCTATCAAAAGGAACTCCAACAATTCCAAGTGCAAGCGCAAGCCTTATTGCAACAACAACAAGTGGTACAAGTTGTGCAAGTGGCACAAGCCACATAGGTTTCCCAAGCTGCACAAGCCACTCAACAAGATCAAGCTCAAGCACAAGCTCAATATCAAGTGCAACAAGCTCAAGCACAAGCCTTGTTATAGCAATAGGCTTATCAACAAGCTTTGCAACAATACCAAGCACAAGAACAAGCAACTTAGCTACAAGCCCAACAACAAGCATCGTTGGCACAGCAACAACAGGACCAACAACAAGTGTTGTTGGCACAACAAAAACTATAGGCATACCAACAAGCGCTACTTGCATAGTGAAACTTACAACAACCTCCTGTGAACATGTGAACAATTTCCTTGAACATGAACACACAAGCCATCCCAACCCTCACCCAAATGGTTGTACCACCCCAAAACACATTCATCCCACCACTAGATCCACAAAGTGATTTGTCCGCACAAATTAAACTGCTCTCACAACAAGTATTAGACATACAATCATGAAAGACAACAAAATCACAAGGGAATTTGTGCCCCTATCCGTTTGACAGAAGCATTGCAATGGTCCCATTCCCACAAGGATTCAAGATACCTAAATTTGACAAATATCATTGGACTGGCAATCCTAAAGATCACATTAGGGAATTCCATGTACATTGTATGGAGTTTCATACGACGATTCTTATCTAATGTGGCTCTTCCCTCGAAGGTTGGCTGGTCCAATAATGGAATGGTTCTCCCGCCTTCCTCTTGGAATTAAAAAGTTTCAAGAAATTATAGATTTATTCATACAAAATTACTCATTTAACATAGGCATGGACATGAGATTAGAAGAATTGTCTAGCCTAAAACAAGCCAAGAGAGAAACATTTGCTTGTTTCTTACAATGATGGCGATCCAAGGCCAACAGGAGCAAGTGGGCTATGCCAAAAGAACAAATTGGGACTATCATCTCCGACATTGAAGGGACCTTGTCTTTTCATTTGAAAATGCAATGCATAACAACCTATGAACAATTGATCCTGAAGGCACTCAACATTGAAAGAGCCCTTATAACACAAGGGGGCACACCCACATATCAGGATAATCGACCATCAACTAGTTATAATGAAAAACCTCACACATGGGAAAAGAATAAGAATGTCACTAACCATGGTGTTGTTGATGCCAAAGTTATTATCAATGCCCCAAGGAAGAATACACAACAAAAATCATACCAACAACCACAAGTCAATACCCAAAATAGCACACAAGCCAACCCATCATCACAACAACCCAACAATCAAGCGGTCAACAACCTAAATACTCAAGGGGGACCACCCCCAAAGAATAGATATCCCACTAAACAAAAGTACACACCACTTGGGGAACAAATCAAATCTATCATGCAACAACTGGTGCAAGAAAATCTCATCAAAATCCTTGTTTATGAAAATTATCAAGAGCCTCAGGTTAAACCACCATGGTATAATGAAACACATCTCTATGATTTTCAAAAAATAAAAGGACATATGACCACTGGTTGTATGGGACTCAAGAATTTGATCCAAGATCTCATTGATGACAAGACCATAACCATTGAACAACCCGTAGGAAATGAAGATCTTAAAATATACACAAATCTGATGCCCACTCACAATAAAGGAAACAACAATGGTAATGAAAAGTATAATAATGTGAACCATGTTTACAACCATGTTGTTGCATCCTTGGATGATTGGGTCACATTTGTCAATATCAAAGGATCCAGAGCTGATTGTGGAGTCACCACACATGGTGACAAAATTACTATTCTAGGACCATCGCAACCACCCAAGGCATTCGCTGCCAATCCAAAGTCAATCCCTAATGGTTATAATGTCCTAGATCAATTGAAAATAACTCCCACCCAGATCTCCATCATGGAGTTACTAAAAATCTCACATGCACATAGGGAAATCCTAGAAAAGGCACTAGCTACATCCTCTATCCCAATAGATCTTGATGCATACTAGTTCTGAGCTATGGTCAAACATATCACTACACCACATCTCCTAACATTCTCTGAGTAGGATATTCCAACCCAACCATCTCATAACAATGCACTCCATCTTGAAGTCTTAGTCCATAAGAACAAAGTCAAACAAGTCTTGGTGGATGGAGGTGCAAGTTTGAATATTTGTACTCTCAAGTGAATAAAGAATTTGGTATTCTCTAAAGACATCATTGAGAAAGCTAAAGGTATCACTATAATGGCATATGATGATCAAGAAAGGGTGTCTCAAGGCACCATTCAACTCCCTATTCAAGTAGGGCCAACAATCATGGAGACTACTTGTCAAGTCCTTGACCTTGAACTCCCTTACAATATCCTCCTAGGGTGCCCATGGATCCATGGAATGCAAACTGTCGCATCCACATTCCATCAATGTGTTAAGTTCCCTTATCAAAACCAAGAAGTCACAGTCCATGGTGATCCCGAACCATTCTACTATTGCAAAAATCTAGAGGCCAAGTATTATAAGATCTCCCAAGTCCCAAAGAATGATGATGAACCCACATCTTCCTATATGTACCCATCTACCCTAGCCTCCACTTCTGAGACAAAGACACCCTCCATTTTAGACATCCCTGATATTAAGGTTATTATCCAAGATAATAGTCGTGGGGACTATAAAATGAAGAAGAGTGCCTTCGTGATAGGAGGGATACCTCAGTCTCCTAGATCCTATGGCAAGCCACAACCAATCAACACAACATCTCAGACCTTCAAAGTAGAACCTACCACCTTCAGAAAATGGGGAGACCTAAGTAAAGAGGTGGTAGATGAGAAAGATGTATCAAACCTGTTGTATCAAGATGAAAGACTTGTACTAGATCTCCCTATGGAGGAAAGAAACAAAGGTCTTCAATTAATGTGTGGATGGGGGCTACAACAAAAATGAGAAGCTTGGGAAAAATGACAATGGCCCATTAGAACCTATTATTCTTGAGAAGCACATGAAGAATCTCAGCCTTGGATGTACCACTAAAAAGATAACCATTTTTGGAAAAGGTACCCCTATTAAAAAAGTCAAAGCTCCTCCTCACCTACCGGTATCCACAGGTCCACCTCTAGATAATTATACCTTCGATATAATTGATGTGTGTGACGAGGATCCCATCACTGACCTACTTATGTCATTTGAGGATTCCTCACTTTTTATGATCACTACCATGTCTTTCGAGCTGAGTAACCAAAGCACTGAATTAAAGGTTTTCTACCCCCAACTGATAGACTATGACCAACGAGGACCATCGATCTTAGACACATTCAAAAATAATGAGGTTCTTTCAAAATTCATGGGACTACAGGATACTCTACCATATGGAGATCATAAAGCAAGGTTTGATATTAAGTTGGACACACATGCATACTATGGGGAAAGGATTAAATCTCTTAGTCATAAAATTGAAAATTTAAGAGTAACATCTAGGTCTTTAAGTGAAAACCACCTTGTGGCAATTGCTGATCACAAAATAGTAAAAAGAAAGGATGTATCCAATGGTGAAAACCTCTCTGAGGTGCCAAAGGATGAGGGATTCAATTTTCCCCTTAGTGTTATCCATAAAAAAAATCAGCAGTACTGGCAAAAAAATGCAACCCAGTCAATCCGGGAATTGAAGAGACGCCACACATCACTCTATATACAGAGTCACTTTTGACTAAGGAACAAGAAATTTTGGTTGCATTTCTCAAAGAAAGGAAAGTAAATTTTGCATGGACTTATGATGACATGCACAATCTTGATCCAAAGGTAGTGGTTTGTCATCTAGCGGTCTATCTAGGGGCGAAACTAGTAAGACAAAAGCTAAGAAAGATGCACCCACATATTGCATTATTAGTCAAACATGAATTGTAGAAACTCCTTAACGTTGGCTTCATATGACCCATTGAATATACCAAATGGGTTTCCAACCTTGTACCTATTTCTAAGCCCACTGGGGGCATCTACATCTTCACAAACTTCAAGGACTTGAACAAAGCATTTCCTAAGGATGATTTTCCTCTTCCCAACATAGACATGATTATAGATCTAATAGCAAGGCATGAAATGCTATCATTGATAGATGGATTTTTAGGGTACAATCAGATTATGATAGCCAAAG
Source organism: Sequoia sempervirens (assembly GCA_007258455.2). Lineage (NCBI taxonomy): Eukaryota > Viridiplantae > Streptophyta > Pinopsida > Cupressales > Cupressaceae > Sequoia > Sequoia sempervirens. The sequence goes on along the minus strand of VDFB02000363.1, from coordinate 130,438,984 downwards.
ATGATCAACATAAGACAACCTTTACTTCTCCATGGAGTACTTATTGTTGGAACATGATACTATTTGGGTTAAGAATGTTGGAGCTACATACCAAAGAGCTATGACGTTGATTTTCCATGACATGATTCATAAATTTGTAGAAGACTATGTAGATGACATACTAGCGAAATCAAGAAAGCCTCGATACCACATAGTAGCACTTGGATCTATCTTTGACAAACTAGAAGAATATAAGGTATGACTTAATCCTAAGAAATATGTCTTCAGTGTGCAATTAGGAAAACTTATAGGGTATATTGTATCAATGAGGGTAATTGAGATAGACCCTACAAAAGTAAAAACAATCCTTGACATGGAAGCACCAAGAACACTGAAACAGTTAAGGGGTCTGCAGGGAAGACTTCAATCTAGTCATAAATTCATAGCACAATTAGTAGATAAAAGCATCCCATATTCTCATCTATTCCACAAGAGGGTAGCATACAAATGGGATGAGAAGTGTTATCAGGTATTCAATAAAATCAAAGAATACTTGCTAATGCCACCAATTCTCATGCCACCGATCTAGAACAAACCACTCATCCTTTACATATTAGCAACAACAACAACACTTGGAGCTCTCTTAGCTCAACATGATGAAATGGGGAAGGAAAGAGCCATTTACTATATTAGTAGAACCATGATGGGACATGAGTTAAACTATACGTTCATTGAAAAATATTGTTTGCAGTAGTGTTTGTTGCACAAAAATTTAGACACTACATGCTTTCTCATCAAATAAAGCTCATTGCCAAGATAGACCCTCTAAAATATCTACTTTCTAAAGCAACATTCACATGGTGAATGGCTAAGTGGGTCATGATCTTAACAGAATACAACATTGAATACATAGAATGGAAAGCCATCAAGGGACAGGTCATTGTAGATCAATTAGCATAGGCACCTATATATTCAGAGAACCCACTAGTATCAAAATTTCTAGATGAGTCCATTTTCAATCTTAGTGCAACAAATCATTGGAAGGTATACTTGGATGGGTTGTATACTCAACATGGGCCAGGATTAGGAGTCTTCTTCATCACACCACAAGGAGATTGCATCCCGAAGTCATATAAGCTATCTTTTTTGTGCATCAATAATATTGCCGAGTACGAGGCCCTTGTCATAGGACTCAAAATTGTAGTATAGTGGAAAATTATGGCACTTAAGGTCTATGGGGACTCATAGCTAATCATCAATCAAGTCAATGATGAATACCAAACAAAGGATGACAAGCTTACCCTATATAAGAAACTGGTGGAGAGTCTCAAGGAATTCTTTATCGACGTCACATTTGAGCAAATACCAAGGGAAAACAATAGAGCAGTTGATTGTATGGCAATAATTGGATCATTACTAGATATCCCACACAACGTCCATAAACATGAATTCCTAGTAGAGAAGCTTCTCGTACCATATTTTGAGGTACCATACTTTGAGTTCATGTGTGAAATCATTCATCCCGGTGATCCTTGGAACCATGACATATTCACTTACCTAAAAATAGGAGTCCTCCCCACCGATATCAGCCCAAACCTCAAAAGAACCTTTTATTAAGAAGCCAACCTGTTTCATTATTTTAGGTGACACCCTGTACCATAGAAGTATCAAAGGAACCCTTTTACAATGCCTTAAATCCAAGGAAGCTTTGACTGCTTTAACTGAGGTACACGATGGTATTTTTGGTTTGCATTCTAGTGGTATGACCTTGGCCAAGAAACTGCTAAGGACTGAGTATTACTGCCCTGCAATGGAGAAGGAAGCTCATGATTATGTCTGAATATGTTTGTAATGTCAACAACATGGGGACCTCATCCATGCACTAGCTCAAGAGCTCCAACTGATTATAACACCTTGGCCCTTTTCATAATGGGGGCTTGATCTCATTGGAAAAATCACCCCCACCTCATCTAATGGACACAAGTTCATTATCACCTCAACAAAGTACTTTACAAAGTGGGTAGAGGCCATCCCAATGACCTACATCATAGGGAAGTAGATATCCAAATTCATCTTGGACTACCTCATTTTTCGCTATAGTGTCCCACAAGCCCGTATTTCAGATAATGAGACACCTTTCAAGAGCCAGGATGTTTGAGAGCTATGCCAAAAATTCAATATCCAACATCACTTCTCCACCCCATATTACCCCAAAGGTAATGACCAAGCTGAGGCTACCAATAAATCCATCTTGAAAATCCTAAAGAAAACAGTCAATGAAGTTGGCCGTGATTGACACCTATAGCTAAATCTAGCCTTATGGGCCTATCAAACAAGTATCTGCACGCCTACAGGTGCAACCCCTTTCTCCTTGGTCTACAAATTAGAAGCCATCCTTCCCATTGAGATTGAGCTCCCATCCTTAAGAATGTCATTGCAAAATCTCATTACTAATGAAGAATATAGGGTTTCATGGTTGAACAAGCTAGAACTACTAGATGAGAGATGCATGGATGCTTTGAACCACCTGTAGGTCTATCAAAACCATCTCAAAAGGAACTATAATAAGAAGATCGAGATTTAGTCATTTCAAGTTGGAGAGCTCGTGTTAAAAGAAAATCAAAAGAATGTAGCAAATCCAAACAGTAAGGGAAAATTTGAACCTGATTGGTTGGGACCCTTCATCATCATGACAAGTTATAAATCAGGAGCATATCAACTATCTACACCCGAAGGTGAGCCTCTGTAGGAGCCTATCAATAGCTCTCATCTCAAAAAAATTCATGCCTAAACTTGCAAGGTATAAATCCAAAAAATATAAAAATATAAAAATCCAAAAAAAAGAAAAAGGATTGAAAACAATAAAGAAAAAAATAATCCTCTAGTGAAAACCACTTCGATGGCGCTTTGGGCAAGTACCTTGGTGAAAAACTGGAAAATAGGCACCTCATGTAAATAAGCACTTTCCATCCACCATGATCTCTACACTTTTTCTGCATCATTCATCCATTGCATTCCATTGACCCTTCTGACACCCATTTGCATCTACATTATGGCTTGATCCTGTGTTTGTATCATGTTCCATCCTAGAACTACTTGGAACATTCCTAAGGTCAGTTTGTGGTGTAGGAGCACCTTGAAATTGACATGATTTCATTGAAATTTTGTTATTTCACATTTCCCAAGGGTCATTCAAGTCATTTTCAATGTACTAAAGTCCTTAGGAGGCCAAGTTTTAAGTTTGGTGTCAAAATTTGAGTAAATGCAAAAGTTGTCCAAAAATTGCAAAAAATGTCAATATGCAAAAAAATGATGTAACAAGGAATATGAAAGGTCACTTATAGTTTTAGGCAGTTGGAGGTAGTTGGAAGTTCAAAATTCATGATGTAATTCCTTTAAAAAGGTTTTGGAACCATTTTGTAACTCGTGGGTGGTTGGAGGAAAGAAATTAGATGAATAAAATTATTGTTTCTTACATATTTCTACAAAAAATCATTGTTTCAAGCCTTAGTACGGCCTTGTATGGCCATGAAGGAAAGTTTGAATGGTTGTAGATGGTAGTGTACCCAATCACATTCCACACACTTTTTGTTTCATGCAAATTTATGCAGTTTTGAAAGAGATATTGAGTTTTTACTATAAACAAATAAAACCCTATTCTAGGGTAATCAGAGACATGGAATATTATGCTACTCTCATTTTTAACATTGAAATATCTTGATTTTCGGTAAGGAAACTCTTTGGAAAATATTCTTCCATTTTTTGAAGGTTTTGGAGCAAAATGTTACAAGTAAAGTGAGTGGGATTATAATTTTCGATAGTATTTTGTGTCTCAGTCTAGAAACAGGGCAATCAAGAGAGTAAAGATTTAAGGTTTGTATAAATATCTTGGTAAATAAAATTTTGGAATTTTTTAAAGCTTGAGAAAGTCTAAATTAACACATTCCAAGTGTTAGATAGGATAAATTGGTTGTGGAGCTTGTATATTCAATAAAGCCCTAATGTGATGAGACCTAATTAGGTTTGTTTGGCGGTGAGTACAGTCAAATTTGAACTAAATTCTCCAAAGAAACTTATATTGTTTTTTAGTTATATCTTAGAACCCTATAAAGAGTACTCAAAATGATGATCATAGTTTGAAAAGGGGCCTTGTTTCAAGAGATAATTCTGACAGTATGTATTAGGTATGCTACAAGGAATTAGGACAATTTATAATGAAGTGATGAAAATGTGAATGGTTTGCATTGTGGGGTTTAGAAAAGGGTTGGCCTTGTTATTTCAACTCAAATGAAGGTGTCTAAAGTGTTGAAATAATGACTTGTGTCTTGGAAGGTAAAGCTTGGAGTTTGGTGGTTTATAAGTGCCTTGTTGCTAATTGAGGATAGTTGTAAGTAAAATAGTTATGGGTTAATGTTTTAAGGAACCTAGTTGATTTAAATCAGTCATTCTCATGATGTTAAAGTAGTTTTGAAGATCATGGAGGAAATTTGAACTCAGAATTATGCTTTGGTGTATTGGATTAAGTGATTTGTGAAAGGGAAAATGTAATAGTGATGAGTAATCAGACTGAGATGTTTTGAGTTTAGACAAATGAAATTGGGATAAGTTGTTTCCTTCCTCTGTATTGCATCATTTTATCCTGCCTATATCGGATTAGTCTATCACATCAAAATGGGGGCATGTTCTTATACCTACATTGGGTCGGATTTGTGTATATTCTTGAAATCTTCCTAAAAATAAAAAAATCCAAAAACATTCATAAAATCAAAAAAACCAAAACATCCAAAACATGTCAAAAATCCAAAAATATAGGTCAAAAAGTTAGAAAAAGTCAAAAAATTAGAGACGTCAAGTCAAACAATGAGTTTCTAAGCTTGAACGTAGGCAAGGCCATCACTGATGTTCCCTCGAGACACATTAGGTCAGTCCTTTAGGAGTCCATCATAATAAACTGACAATCCACACATGTTCATATCTCATCAATAAACAAGTCTGTGTCAGTCGAACTACATGGTATCTATGTGTATAATGTAGGAAAGCCTCATCTTTGATCAGCCCCTGAGGCCCCTAAGATAGATCCTTAGGTTAGGTTCTTGGTCAAAATCTCAAAAACCACCAAAAAATAAAAAAAATTGAAAATAAAAACATTTGTAAAACATCTTGAAAATACCAAAAATAGTCTCAAAATATTTAAAAATACCAAAAAAATTTCAAAAACCCAAAATCATCCATCCCACTACAATGCTCATCCACAATAAACATCCACTCATAATAAATGATCATCATCCTCAACCTTTGGTGAAACAATCGAAAACAAGTTTAGAAAATTGAAAGTGAAAACTTAAATGTCAAAGGTCTCAAGTCTAGGTCAGTAGGTAAACAAGATTGGTCAACTCTTGGTGTCAATAGCCTATCATCCTGTTATTCTCAAAATCATCTGATAACATCATGTCCTAGGATGCATCCTTCCTACAATGGACATCAATATCATACATCACCGTAGTTTAGTCTTGACTAGAGGTATGAAGAACATTGGCTTGTTTGTTTAATTGATCTTTTTCTTGTGATTTATCTTATTTAGAGAAAAAGGAATGGGGCATTGATCATTATATTTTGTCTTTTGTGCTTATTGGATATTCTTGTAATATAACTTGGTCATGCTTACTTTGTTTGGTTTATAGGGAGGGTGTTTTAGATGTCTTGTTGACTATTACATGGGAAGGTTTTTCCTTCCTATGTTTTGGTCAGAGATGTTTGAAATATCTGAAGTACATCCTAATAAGGATTTGTATGCGAGGTGTGAATATGGATACTCCTATTTTATTGTCAATTCAAAGTCCATCTCACTAGGTATAACTCCATCCTAGTTTTCTATACCTTGATGCATCGTATCTATGTGTGTGATCAAAAATAAGGAAAGTTATTCTCTTTACATCCCAAATCCCTAGATAAACAATACATCATCATCATTCATCATCACATCTAATAAAGTATCGATGACTCATAGACTTATTGGACTTCTGCATCTTCTCAGAATCAAGGGTTGATCCTTCTCATTCTTCTATCCTCTTTCATGCTAACATGCTATCATGACATGCGTCCATCCTACATTCATAAATTTCAGCATACCCATCCTACATACTCATACATATGCATCATCATTATCATATAGATATGTTAGCTTAACCATCCATACATCCATATTGAACCTCTTTGTCACGTGATCGAGCCTAAAATTGAACTTTTCACTTGATCTCTTGAGAGGGTAGTGTACCAGCGTAATTCTTTCCGTTGGGGAAACAATGAGGCATTCAAAAAAATAAGAAATTTTTTGAATTTCGATCTCGACAGTGTTATTCTTTGAACCAACGCAATTAGTACATTGCTTCAAAGAGGGGAAAAATGTAGATGTTCAAATTAACATCATTTCTTCTATTAATGAAATAAAGCAATTTATTCAATTAATTCACTAGTGTTCATTAGGTTGATTTAAATAAATCAATTTATTTAATCAAATCCCTAAAGTCTGCTCATCTAGTTTAATTAATAAAATCATTTAAATCAAATGTCAAATCCCCTAAATCCCTCCAAGTTAATTAATTCTAGATTAATTAACTCCTAATCCTAATTACCCATTCTCTAGCTTTTGACTCAACCTAGGTCAAACCTAAACCCCTCACTAACCCACCCACTTGCACATGAAAATCAATTATTTTAATTAACTAATTATCTCATTTTCCCTCTCAAAGGCATATTATAAGGGAATATTCCTTCATTAACTCCATTCATTTGACTTTCTTGCCCAACCAATTTCCCTCCAAAATATCTCAATCATATTCATTTAATGCCTCTTACGCATGCATTAATCACTCTTACACCTCTCAAATCCTCAACCATATGCATTAACTATGCACATTCTCCAAAGTGTCAAAATCTTATTGAATCTCCTTTAGTCCCACATTCCTCCCATCTCTCTATTCTTCAACCCTTTAATCTATAAATAGAGGGCACTTCTACTTGAAAATCATCCACAATCTTAGCATTTGCACTATAGGCACTTTCATCTCCATCACTTGCATCTTCATCATTAGAAGCTTATCAAGGGGGTGGGAAAGGGAATCCTTTCCACATCAAAGGAGCACCACTCCCACTATGGGATAAGGTTTGCATATGCTTTCTATATGCTTGAAATTGGTTTCTTTCATCTTTTGTTGGTTTTTTTGTATTCTTAAGTATGTTTGAATATCTCATAGGGATGTTTGATTTTCTTTGTTTAAACTAACTAGCAATGCTAATATATGTCAAAGCTTAAGCACTTGTAGGTTTAGCATCTACAGACCTGAAAGGTTTTTCTTTGTTTTCACTCTCTTTGTGTCATTCTTCCAATTCTATTTGAATTTTGGGGATGATGATAGTTCCAAGCTCTCTAAAAACATTGTAGCAAGTAACATACTGATGCCAAATCCATAGATCCCTTATGTGTTTGGTGTTTTCATTTTGGGGGAAACCCCTCTCTTTTCTTTTTCTCTTGCATGATGCAGCTTTACTCAGAAACAAATGACTTGGAATAGGGATTTCCAAGTTGGATCTCATGTCTTCCTTCTTGTTTGCAATTTTCATTTGCTACTTTAAAGTAATTGCTCACAACATGGTGTTTAGAAATTCTTTTAAAGTGGGGGCATACATTGGCATTATTCTTTTGCATTTTCCTTTTTTCTTGGTTCCTAGTGCATCCTTCTTACTTCATAAGATGTGTTTGTCTCTTTGTGGATGGCATCGGGTGTAATGTCCTTTAGGAGCATGATCTCTCTTAGCATATTGCATTCCTCTTAGTGGCTTGATGTGATGCACTACATCCCCTAAGTTGCAAATTCTCTATTCTTTGATTGGTCCTCTCTTGGAGACATTTGGTAGAATGTTCCCTAAGTTAAAGATCTTGCATGAACTAAGCAAGACTCCTTTGAACATTATTTGCATGTTGCATTTGTTGTTATATGGCCACCTTGAATAACACAACTTGCATGCTTGTAGAGCCATCCTATTTGTTCATGAGCTCCAAGAATATGAAGTTTTGCTTGCTTCATGAAGCTCAAAAATCATTTTTGTGTGTGCCTTATTAAAGTTATCAGGAGGTATAACTTTGGTATGGTTGAGTAAGAAGCCCAATTCGAGGCATGACTTTCCCCATAGCCACTTGCATGCCATGAGTGTATGTTTCTCACCTTTTATGAATTCTCACCTGGTGGACAAACAGGAGTTCTGTCGCCTTAGAGTGAGTATGTGTTTTTCAGAGAAACAACCTAGATCTAATCCACATCATGATAGAAAAATAGTCAAAGCTTGATCTGATTCTTTTATTCCTTTTTCTAATTTTCATCTTTGGCAGTGTATGATTAGCCTTGCCATTGTTCTCTATATCATTTTCATGTGCGTTCCTTTGTACTTATGTTGGTTTGCTATGGGATCTTGATCCTAGGGGCTTGATCACCCCTGTTGATTATTGTCATCTCATCTTGCTAGAATTGGTTTATTAGAACCCCTCTTGGTGCATGTTTGTCTATTTTAATGTGATTTTTAAGTACATTCATCCTCTCACTAAAGTGGGGGCTAAATAAAGTGTCAAAAAATTGTCCTTTGACATTTTTCCACTCATTTGGGTCCTCCTTGTGGATTTCGGCTTAATGTCGCCTTGATTTAGTGTTGTAATGTGGATAACACATTCACATTAGGTCTTGGGCCCTTTTGAACTAATGGAATTTAATGGTGTGTTGCAAAAGTGTTGTGAAGTGTTGTAACACACTTTCACACTTTTCTAGGGTTTTGTCAATTAAATAAGAATAATAAACATAATTTTAATCATAATCAACATTAAACTTGAGTTATTTGGAGTATTTTAAAGTGTTGTAACACACTTTCACATTCCTCTAGGCTTTTCATTAATAATTGGGCTTTCTTATGCTTTAATTGGGCCTATTTTTCATCCATAAGCCTCATTTAGTGTATCTTTTTGAGGATAATCCTGACACCAATCAATAACCAATCATAATTCAGGTGTTCATGGCTTGTGTGGCCTAGATTTAGTGTCTGGGACTCATTCGCCACCTTGGGTGAATGAGTCCCATGTAGTTCTTTTTGGCCCCGATGCAGGTTTCACATATTTCTAGGAATTTTCCATTTTTGGTCCCATACATTATGTGTGATGGGACTCATTCACCACCTTGGATGAATGAGTCCCGTGTGACCAAAATTCAAATATAAATAAAATTTTGAGTGGGATTGTATTCTCCTAGATATGGTGTTGACTTGTAGTGTTGTAATTTCAAGAATTCTTTCATAATTAAGTATAAATACAAGGTTCTTTCACTCATATTCATACTTAGCATTCAAGAGAGTTCACAAGATCATTTGAACATTTACAAGATCTTTCAAGGAATTTCAAGGGTATATTATCAATCATTCAAGAGAATTCTTCAAGTTCCAATCATCATGTCAAAGATTGTATTCTTCATGTTTGTTATTGTGCTAACATTTTTGATATAGAGTTCATGATCCAAGAAAGTGTTTCAAGAAAGATCAACATCATTCAAGCAAGAGTAAAGAACCACATCCATTGCAACCATTTCAAGAATAATTGCAACACCTTATTGCAAGGGTTTGGTGAGTTACACCATTATCTTTTGTTCATTCATCATTCTCCTTTTATATTTGCCTTCATTTCAAGGTTTAATTACCAACAAGGGGTTTGACCAAGGAAAACCCCTATTCACTAACCCCCCACAACATTTTCCCTCTTCTTGTGTGTGATTTTTAGGGCTAGGTTGCAGATTTACCAAGAAGCCAAGTTGGAGAAAATTTGTCAAAGTTGTCATCAAGCCTTGGAGAAGCTTGGAGAAGGTCTATAGGTGGAAATTTGCAGTTTCAGATCCGGAAACCAATCAAAAAGAGCTAAGCAGATGGAGAGGCATAGAATCCAGTTCAGAACTTCCAGTTAACTAGAAGTGGATTGATTTGCCACTATTAGAAAATGATTCCCACTGTAGAGTCCTGACAAAGATTTTTATAGGTCTGGATAACCTTTTGGCTGAAACCTATTCCTGCACATTTTCCCAAAAAATGGACTGATTCACCTAGTTTGGCCAATGAGTCCCAATTAGCATCAACAATAATTTTTTTAGTGATACAAACCTCCATTCTGTCCTCTTTAGTCTTTCAGGTGCACACTTTCAGTTTCATAACTTTTTGTTACATTTTTCTCACTTTCTTAGGTCATTTACAGTTAGTTTGAATTTCACATTGTGTTTTCCATTTCATTGTCTTTTCCAAGTTTACACTTGGTGGTGAACCCCTCATTCGATATCATTCAGCCCCTAGGACAACTCTTTGCAAGATTTCAATCTCCTTTGCATTGAAATCTCAAGGGTTTGTTCTTGAGTGAAGAGTAAGGAAATAGCCTCTCTCCTTTTAGGTCCAAAACCTTGGAAGCGAAAGAGAGCCCACATATTTTTCTTCTTTTCAAATATATATAGAGATACTTATCGATAGTTGATCCAACAAAAATGGTAAAATTTTTACCTTTCCAAATTGAGAAAAGTATCTCCACTCTAAAAGCATGTCAAATATAGGTGTATCTTGTTGAAATTTTTTCCAATCTCTTAAAAGTATCGTATGTGTGGAAAAAGGTTTTAGTTTGAATGACTTAAAAAAGCACAGATCAATTGCTAAATAATTTGGGAATGTGGAAAAAAGTAGGATAAATGCTTAATGGTTTTCGTATTTCCATTGAAAGGTTGAATGGGAGTTTTCATTCCTAAATGAGAAAGATTAGATCCCATGGGAGACCCTAGTAAAGAAGACACATAGCAATGTGATTGAATATTGGTTTCACCAAAATAAATGATTTTTTTTGAAATCTACATCACCATTATGAAGTAAAGGCCTTGATATTCCATCCCATATTAAGCTTAGGAACCATTTGAAAATGGGGAGAAAGCCAAGAAAATCCCTTACAAGGCTTGTAACTCTAAAAAGGAGTATCTAGGTACCACTTTCGATCCTTCCACTATGGTTTTGTACTTCAAATTTTAGCCTTATGAACAATAGTAGGGGGAACCAAATCAAAGATAGTTTTGAAAGAATCTAGATATTCGTTACCAAGATTAAATTTAGGTTTAAAATCTATCCAAGAGAGCCATTTATTGGTGCTTCTAGAGAAAATGACTAAAACAATAAAAACAATACATTTGTAAAGTTTGAAAGCATGGACCTAAAGAACATTGGAATGATTTCTATCCTAGAAAGTTATCATAGTAGACCACCATGAATAATGTTGATTGAAATAAATCACAATTCTAAGATTATTCCCATTCCAATTAAGTTGTGACTTGGTTACCTCCCAAGCATACCAAATTATTTTAGTAACAAAAGTGCCTTGAGTGTGCACAAGCTCCCTCATGATGACAATCATATGAAAACTGAAGCCACACCAAGAGTTATATTAAGGACACTAGAAGTAATATAGTGCTAATGTAAAATTTTGCACATTTCATTTCATTCCAGGGTGTAAATGATCTATTTCACACCCAAATGGAATCCATCACTATAAGTATAAATTAATCTAAGCCCACCAGAGCCTTATAAAAGACAAGTGAGTTTAAATAAAACTCTATGAAATAATTTTCCTTGACCTAAAGAGGCCCAAAGATATATTTGAGTAGTTATTCAAAAAACTTATAGTAATATGTGGATGGGGCCTAAAAAGAGGAATATTTGATGTCAATGGTAATAAGGACTTAGGAGATATCTTAGCCATGATCCACTCATATCCATAAGTATCTAGACATGTGGGTTTGGATAAAAAAGACTAGTTGTAACATCACATTTTTTCACTCAATAACAAAGGAAAGGCACAAGTTATTCAAACATTGTAAGGCCTAATCAACATTATTTGGTTCCTCCAAAATATTAAAAAAAATAATCAACAAAGTGACCACTAACAAGTTAACATGAAGTATTAGGGAGAAAAATACCCTTCGCTCTTCATTAAGAAATTGCATGGTAATCAAATGACCAAATTAAACTAATCGAAGTAAATTGGGGAAAAAAATTATTGCCTAAAGCATGGCCAAAATGAAAAGTCACTCAATCAATCATAAGATTCAAAAAGCTCAATCTTGATAAAAATTGTTGGAGAGTGATCATCTACCAATGTGAATATCTTCAAGCTCATTAGCTCTTAGTATGGATTTGACGTTTCTTTTACTTATTATAGATCCTTTAGAATATATAGAAAATTCTATGTTATAAACATGAAATAATTTAGGACCAATTGCATTACATAAAGATTCATAAACTCACAAGAAAAACCATTATTGCCAAGGACCTTATCATTGAACATAAAAAAAATTCCTTATCATATATCTACAAATGTGAGGTATAGATAACAAAAGAAACATTACAAAGCAAAAAGCCTAGATGAAACTACACACACATTATTTTAGAGCTTGTTCCATCTCTTGGAAATGTAACTACACATAGAAATCATGGTATTGATATTGAACAAAAGCTTCAAAAATTACATAGAGTTTTTTAATTTCTTGGGAAAATAATTTAGGGAAAACTAATTTTTTTATTTCAAATATTCTACCACACCCTTGCAAAAACCTAGAAATTTTCCCTTCACATTGTGAGAAAATACAATGCAGATTTAATATTTGAATTAAAACATGTAAAACCTTAAATATACCATCACTTGTCTAACTTAATATGAAAAAAAAATATTTAACACTTCAATTGAATCAAGGACTAACCAAAAAAATTATCTTCACATTCACACATAATATTAAACCCTAATAATTATTGGTCAGGTTCATGACTAGAAGGGAAACTAACTAGAAGGTAGTCTATAGATTTAAATATTTGACCCTAATCTAGTAAACCCAATAAAGAGATTTTAAATTTATTTAAATTTAAAAGAATCTCCCAAACCCAAATCATAAAACATGATTAAAGCTTTAATGCATATTACCTATGCTATAAACTAGGCCTGTGACGATGCAAAATAGGTTACAAATTATTTCATACTTTGATAAGATTATAATAAATTATAAACACTACAATGGTAAAAACAATAACTAGAAATACAATAAACATTAATGAAAGAAATGATGACTACATTGCCACAACAAGCTAGAACTATAATACTAAAAACCATGATGACAGTGTTGTCATGCAAACTAGATATAGTTATAGACACCTAAAAATGACATGCATTTTAATCTTATCATGCTATCATTATCCTCATCAATTATTCTATCTATATTAACTAAACAATTTTTAATTATTTAATTAAGTTAATATTTATTCCTTCATATATCCATAAAAATTAAATAATTTTTAATTATCTTAATCTTTTTAGCATATCTAAATTAATTAAATATTTTTTAACTATATATTTAATTCATCGTTCATCATTTTCGCTCCAACATTAATTAAAATCAAATTTAAATTATATTTGGTCTATTATAATTGAATAATTTTTATTAATTATTTAATTAGCTAATACTCTTCTCTTAAATTAAATACATTAAAATTATTTATTTAAATTTAAATTAAATAGATTTCTCTAAATAAACAAATAAAATTAATATTTTATTTGTTATTTATTAGAGGTAAAATAGGTTTTGATGGGGTCCTGAAACCCAATACAACTAGTTTTGAAGGGATTTGTAACCCTATGAAAGGTAGACAAGCTATAGAAAAGATAAATCACATACAATTAGTAGCAAAACAACAACTACAGTTAACAAGAAGACATGACTAGACAAGTTGCATTAGATAACAAGAGAGGGACAAGATCCCAACACAACCAACTTTTAACTAGGACCTGGAAACCATAAGTAAACATTGAACCCGCTTGCACTAGCCATACAATAGAAAACCATCTGCTCAGGAAAGACATTACTGATACAACTCCAACTTGCTTCTGAACCTGTAAAACAAGTGAGACCAAAGTTCCCAATCAAAGAAAATAGCTTGTCCAAATTATCAACCTCAATATGAGAAGAACAAGGATGATCCAATGAAGAAAACATCCCCATACAAACATCATTTTTGCAATAACACCCCACCAAACTGTAAACGGTAGCCTCCCAACAACACCTTCCCACCAGGGATGCCAACCCAACCTCCACCTCAAAAGGAGTGGGATCACCACCAAAAGAGAGGATGAAATGAAACCCAAAACCTCTAAAAACACCACTCTCCTCCTTACACAAGCAACACCTCAATAAGAGCTAGCATAAAGGATAAGATCTACCGAGTACCACTGCGGCTTCCAACACCACCTCAATAGAAGAAGGATCCACCTCAAAAGAAACAATCTCCCCCTCAATAGTAGAGTCAAGTTGTAGATCCCAGTAGAAAGTGAAATCAGAAGGGAGGGAAAACACCACATCCCAAGGTAGCCCAAGTATCAGATACAAGATAGAGGAAGCAGGGAACTCTTCAAACAAAGCACATAGTTGGGCCCAAAGATAACACCATAAGCATAACCCAACCAACCGCAGATAAACCACAATCTGCACACCAAAGAGCCATATTTAGCAGCGATCCAAGCCCAAGGATAACAAAAGCAGATTGAGCCCAAGAGGGACAAGGGATCCCCAACAAGGACACTGAGAGACATCCAAACCATAAAGCCTCCAAGCTACCCCAACACACCGGTCAAAGCCAAAGATAGGCCAAATATCCACATAGCCAACCCAAGGGAAGCACCACCAGTTCACAAAAGGGAAACTAGGATCACCCACTACACATCCAAGGCAAGAAATACCACCAAAATACCACCAAAATGACATTAGAAGAGGGTTAAGGGAGACCCAAAAGGAACCAGTTAGAAACCAAGCTAGCATAGAAATCTACCAAGCCATCCCATTACACTGAATAGGACCAAGAATAGGCCAATCCTCCAACCAATCCACCTTACAAGAACCCATAGAACCACACACCATTGAAGTCCTCCAAGCAATGCCAAGGAAGTAACAAGCACCTCACCAAACCTCCTTAATAGGATAATCAAGAGAAAAGGAAAATCTAGCATAGAAAACCTAAAAAAAATAAGCAGACCCAGGGGATTGCAACCAGGAAGTTGAAACCCTCCAAAGTAGGACAACAAAACAATGAAACAAAATGATGAAAGCAGCTCCAAACCTCAAATGGGACAAAAAGGCACCATGAAACTGCACCAAAAACCTCTCCACAGTCACCATAAGTAGCAAAAAAAGTAAGAGGATCCTTCTCACCACCTGGAAAACCATGAGAGAAGCCCCAAACAAACAGAGAGAGTGCAAAAACCATACCCTCAACAAAGGATGCCCTAGAGAAACTCTAGACAACTCCCCACTCACAAGCCCCACAAAAGATAGGAAGGCAAGCCAGGAACAGAGCTCCCAAAAGCCGCAAAAAATTAGTGGTGCTAGAACAAGATCAATGGCACAAAATTGAAGCTGCTCCTTCCTTTGGAATCCAAAACAAAATCTTAGGGAATGAATCAATTGAGAGACAAACACCCTAGAGCACTCCACACACAAAGAAAGGCTGCACCATCCAAGATAGAGCAATGCAAAATCATCATCAGGAAACTCCACCAAAAGGTGCTCTACACCCTCTGACACAAAGGGAAACTGTAAAGCAGGCTGACACCCATCACCAACCAACAAGTCTACAACAAGATACACCATCAGAAGGCACCTAGTGGGTATTTGCATTAAAGGCTGACACCCATCACCATCCATAGTAGCATCTTTAGGTCCTTCTGCAAAGAGCACAAACCACCACCACAGTCATTCCCACCTTGCATTCCAAGGATAGAAGTAGAATAGGGAAATCCTCCATTTGGATCTTCATCCTCATCGCTTCCTTCATTGTTTGTAGAATTCAAACTACAGATTCCCGCTTGTTCCCCGCCCGATGCTGCTCTCGAATGCTCCATTTTTAATCAATGGTTGAAAGTTAATATTTTATTTGTTTCCCCCACTATCATTTTCAATCAAATAAATCTGTTTATTTAATTCTTTTAGCTTTTCCTCCATAAAATTGATATTATAGATCTTACCCTATCTTGATTTTTCCAATTAATCTCCACCATTAATCAAATATCAAGTGAAGCATATAAATAAAAATCCTTCATTCATTAATATCCCCTATATCATTATTAATATTAATCTCCTAGCTATCCTACATTATTATTAAGACCACATTATCAAGTATCATTATTATCAATCTATCACTATCAAGCTATATCAAGCAAGCTCTCCTTATCATTTGTCATTATTAAGAATTAGGTATCATTTATCTTCAAGCATTTTATCATTATTATATCATTATTTGTCTTTCATTGTTATTGTTACTTTGAAGAGAAACCCACAATGAAGCAAATCAAGGTATTTTCTATTATGAGTTTGTTTGTTATTCACTTATAAGCCAAGATTTTGAGCTTCATTGTGTGATTTTTTTTTGGATAAAAGTGGCAGGGCCACTAAAAACCACTTTATTAAAAACAAAGAATAAATATTATAGAGTAATGCAAATAAGTACAACGAAAAATAAATATTAAAGTAAATTAAAATCTAAAGCATGTGTGAGTTGAAGGCATACAATCTAAAACTTCATATGCCTTAAGAATCAAAAACCTTTGAGGGCATGAAATTCCCTGAAGAGAATTAACCCTTCCAAAGGAACCAAAGAGGTTCTTGTGACAAAATACAACAAGCATGCCATGCCCCTCTAGGCCAAATCCTTGCATGACATCCCAAACCACTAAAACATTGGAGAAGTTGAAGTGTAACCGGTGAATACTATGCTAAAA
Source organism: Sequoia sempervirens (assembly GCA_007258455.2). Classification (NCBI taxonomy): domain Eukaryota; kingdom Viridiplantae; phylum Streptophyta; class Pinopsida; order Cupressales; family Cupressaceae; genus Sequoia; species Sequoia sempervirens. The sequence continues at coordinate 130,422,141 of VDFB02000363.1, read as the reverse complement.
TTTAGATCATCAAGATCAATTTTAGGAAGGCCACTAAATAGATGAACAAAGTCTAAATCAATGAAAATTGATATAATATGCCTTGGTATCAATTCATTGAATCCTTCCATAAAGGAATTAATTTGGGAACAAATGGCTTTTGACAGTATATGCTCTACTACAAGATCCATATTTTGATGAAAACCCAACTTCAAAAGGGAGGGCCAAGTAAACTACCTATAACTAAACACATATGATGTCACTGATACCGCATTAGGGCACTAAATGGAAAGACAAAAAATATTTCCCAAAAGTTAAAAGGCCAGAAGACATTGAAATGTGGATCCAACCATAGGAGGACATTGCTACTGGATATTACCAATTGTAGAGAAGCACAACCCCAGGAGACTGATGTTGAAACTTGAGGAAGGAAAGAAATTTCACTGATTTTGTTAAGAATGGTTGGATCTGTAAACTCCAAAGGGAGATTTGGAAGAGGAAACCATGAAGGGAGGGTTGGGCAATCCATAGGCAAGGTAGAATGAGCCTTCCAAGGTTGAACAACCAAGAGAAAAAGGTTAAACCAATAGAAAGTTTTTCCTAAAATCATTTTTTTTGTTGCATTAATTTCACAAATGACCACAAAACTATCTAAAGATAGAAGATGGAAGTATGAAGATGCATACCAATTCAGTGAGAACCACTTGTGCAAAACTAAAATAGGTACATCTCTGCCCCAGAACTGAACAAACACAACATTCGATTGATGATATCTTACCATAAATTCGAAGGGATAGGACGCCAAGACTGAGTTTCAGTGAGTGGGCGAGAGAACTTGATCCTTTTGTTTGTTTTTGGATGTTTGATTTTTCTAACCCACCCAAGCCCTTTAAAACAGAGAACCAACCACAAAAAGAAAGATAAGATGCAAAAAATAACCAAATAAAAAATGCAATATTTTGTTTTTGAGAATGACCAGACCACCAAGCATGAGACACCAACTAAAATTGAAGGAAGAAATAGGTGAGAGGAGAGAATAGTGAAATTCTAGCTCAATGACAAGCCACCTCAGCTAATTAACTGAGGTTGATTTGATTCCCACCTGGCTCCTAGAATTGGATCACTGAGAAAGTCCTTGTTAGACAAGACTTTAAAAATGGTACCTTCATCAATTGCTTTGTTACCTAAAGCATCTCCACAACCATTTGCTTCACAATAACAATGTGAGAGTTGTAATTGATCAAAAAAATTCAAGAGAGAAAGAATTTGGTGACAAACGTATTTTAGCCTCCAAGAGGAAACTGATTTGTTTATGACTAATTGGATTGTGACCATTGAGTCTCCTTCAATGTAAAAACTTTTGAAGCCATAGTTGATTGCTAGTAATAAACCAAAAATAAGATCCAAAAATTATGCCAAATTATTAGTACCAATATGAAGAACTTTACAAGCTACCTTTAAAACCATGCCAGAGACATCCCTAAAAATAACATCAATTCTCAAAATACTAGGGTTGCCATGCGAGGTGCCATCATAGTTTAATTTAACCCAATTCTAAGGAGGGGGAGCAATTTAGCTTGTAGGAAAATTAGTCTCAATACTTGTTGTGGAATATAACCCTTAGAAGGAGGGGGATTTAAGGCCTTCCATCTCTTTAGTAGATCTGCATCCCATGAAGGAAAAATTGATTTTGAGTTACTATTCCTTGCAACTTGAGACATTGTGACTTCAAAAACGGACTTCTCAATGATGGAGATGGCCCTCAAATCTGGGGAAGAGGACTTCCTAAAAATTCTATTGTTCCTCTCAATCCAAATGTTCCATGTTAAAATGGAAGGGGTAAGTGCCCAAATACTTGCAAAAGTTGAAGCTTTGTAAAGATGGGGCCAACACTGAAATTGCTCGAGGAGAGTATGATGAAGTGGGGAGTGCCATTCCAACATAGATTTAAGCCAAAACCAACATTTTTGTGTAAAAGGATAGTTGAGAAAAAGATGATCCATGCTCTCTAAAGCATTTCCACATAAGACAAGAAAATAAAGGGGTAATACTAGTTCTATCAAGTTGCATAACTATTAGAATTTTGTCCTTAATAGCAAGTCAAGCAAAGCTTCCATTTTTTAGAAGACATTAGGAGCCCCAAAATCGCTTGGTAGGCTAGTTTTCAAGTTCATCCCTTGCAATGAGACTGTCATAACCCCCTTTAACAGTGTAACAACTAGAAGATGACTTAGTCTAGATGTTTTCATCCTCTATCTCATAGAAGATAATAAACATTTTAGAAAGTTCCTTCTTCGAGGTGAGCTCCATGTTGCTAGGAACTGTTAGGAATTTGAATGACCTCCATTTAGCTTGGTAAGGGAAGGAGGAATCATCTATAGATAGGTAATTACTTACTTTGGAGCCCCAAATTTGTTTGAGAATAAGTTTAGTTAAAAACCAATGATGCAGGGGCATCTGGAAGCATTCAAAAACTTGAGACAGTTGATAGTGAAGTTACAGAGTACCAGATTATTGCATTTGATTGCTAGAGGCTATGGATTAAAGGATTTTTTTTCAAGTATGTTTAGTGTTTCCATGTTAAGTTTCAGAGGTCCGCATGAAGATTTGGTTGAGTTGAGAATATCTGTGTTTTGATAGTTTTTCAATCGTTCTAGTTGGTGAACCTAAAAGAAGATGAGGTGATTCTAGTAATTTGAGTTGTTGTGGATGTTTCTGTGGTGATTCATGATGCTTGTGGATGTTTCTAAATCATGTGTTGTTGGTCCACATCGAACGTTGTGCTCACAATTGGTGATTTTTTTTTGTGAGGTCATGTTTTCCATGTTCTTGGCTGACAGGGTGTTGTGGATCTTCAAGGAATAACTTTTGAAGGTATTTCCTATTCAAGGATGTTGTTTTGGGTCCTTTCTTTGTTGTGGCCGATTTTGGTTGGGTTGCATTGTAAATTGTTTATTGTTTGAGGCCAACCTATTTGAGTTTGCACACTATTGTATTTAGGACAACATGTTAAGGTTTAGATGATTTGCGAATGATATAAATAGAAGAGAGAGGATTTGTTATAGAGGAAGGAGGAGGAAGGAGGGATTAATAAGGTGCTCAATAGTGTGAAGTATGAAGCATGGTGATGAAGTATTCTGATCTGGAAGGATGTCAGAGCAGGATGAGTGTGGAGCAGAGCCGAAGGAGTTGATGAAGATTGTTATCATTTAAGTTATTTGTAATCCCTGGGCTGCAGCCTAGAATCTGTTAAGCTTGAGAGGCATATGTAATGTGTTTTGAGATTATAATATAATAAGGAATGAGCTTTGAAGGCTGGGTTTTTCCCTGTTCGGGTTTTCTCAAGATATATCGTGTCTAGTGTTCATGAATATCTTTTATCTTTCTATGGATTAGCTATTAATTTCTATTGCATATCTATTTTGATCATGAAGTTAGTAATTTAGGCTGCAAGGCAGGACAACCCTTAATTGGATCCTCCTACCTTGATTGCATCAACCAATTTCCCAAAGAATGAAGTGGCATGTGGCAATTCCAAGCATCATCCCAAAAGTGATCTTTTTCCCCATTATGGATTACCAATGCCAGATCTGGAAGAAGGACATCCCTACAAGAATACATAAAGTTCCACATCTTAGAACCCGAAGGAAAATCTCTTAGGGTAAAAATTATTTCTCTATCCATATTATCTAGATATTTTCTATTTAGTAGTTTGCACCATCTAGCAGAGGAGTTTGCATAGATTCTCCAAATCATTTTGGCACCAAGAGCCCTATTTCACATATTAAAATTCCTAATACTTGCACCTCCCAAGTCCTTTGGATGACAAACCTTGTCCCAAGCTAACAAAGATATTTTTTCCTTTCCATGAATGTTATCTAACCATAAAAAAGGATTTTAAAACCTTTTGGAGATCTTTCATTTCAGCCCTAGGCATATAAAGGATTGAAATTAAAAATTGGTATTGCACTTAACATAGATTTTATCATTGTCAATTTTCCAAGTAAAGTGAGCCATTTGAATTTTCATGTGAGGATCCTTGAGGAGACGGTGGAAATTACTTTCTCCCACAAATTATGTTTCTGCTTACCTGAAAAGAATGGTAATCCTAAGTACTTGCAAGGGAGATATTCAAATGAGAAACCCTTGAAATTAGTTAATATTTGTTCAACTAGGGGAGGCACATTTAGAAAAAATATTTTAGACTTGTCTTTGTTAATCAACTGACTAGAAGAAGAAGAGTAATCTACAAGAATTTTATGAATGGTAATTGCTTCCTTCATGTTTTCTTTCCCAAATAGAAGAGTGTCATCCACAAAAAGGAAATTAGTGAAAGCCTCAGGAAAAGAGGAAATATTAATCCCTTTCCAAAAAGAATAAAAATGAGATTCTTTGATTTCGCTACACAAAGCTTCAACCATCAAAGTAAACAAGAATGACAAGAGGGGATCACCTTGTGTAATGCCTTGGGAAGATGAGAAAAAACCACAAGGAGACCCATTCACTAGGATCAAGAATCTTTCCCTAGATATATAGGCATTGATCCATTTGCACCATTTCTCACAAAAACCAAAACTACAAAGAACCAAAAGAAAAAAATACCAATTAACCCTATCACATTCCTTTTCCATGTCAAGTTTCAAAACCATAACAAAGATAGATTCTGATATAAAAGGGAATTTTTTGTGCCTCTCCACCATGTGGAGGATCGATTATTAGTCCTATAATAATATGTTGATCAATTTTTTTGATTTTGTCCCATTCAGATCTTAGACCTTAGTTTTTTGTATTATTTTTTGAGATAAAGTAATTACAAGGATTGTGCCTATTTGGACTTTATCATGTGTCTTATTCTCTACTTACATATAAATTTGTGCTCTGTTTCATTCTTATTATTGAGCATATCTTTGATAATTTATCATTCTTTATTTCTAGCTTTTATGTTTTCTTAACTCCAATTGATGGTAAACTGGATCATGTTTTTATAACTCTTTCATTTTCTATGAGAATTGTTTTGGATCTCATATTATGCTCATAAGCAAGGGAATTTTTGTAAGAGTTTGAAGCACAAACAATTGCTCTTTGGTTTATCAATTGTAGTGTATAAAAATGTATCCCTCTACATTTTCACACTTGTTTGGGCCCTCCCAGCTAAAATTGGGCTTCTTTATGCCTTATTTGTTCCTATTTTTCATCCACAAGCCTTATGTAATGCATTTCTCCAAGGATATCTAAAACTTAACTATTGACCAATCATAACTTAATGTTTTTGGGTTGTGTGTCCCATATTTAGTGATCTGGGACTCATACGTCATCTTGGACGTATGGGTCCCACCTAAGTTTTGGGGCTTGATCTTGAATTTTGCATAGAACTTAACTTTTCTTGAAATTTATGCCCGAAGCCTAGGCTACTGTTACTCATATGCCCCAATTGGCGTATGAGTCCCGCATTAGCTTGGACCTATTTTGAATTCAATTCTTGGTGGGATTTTATTCTCCTAGATTTGATGTCGGCTTGTAGTGTTGTAATTTTGGGAAATTTGGCATAAACAAGTATAAATACAAGGTTATTTCACATATTTTTTCCTAGCAACTTTTATGAGCAAGTATCCTAGAGATTTCATCGACAATTAATGTCTCTTCGATATGTCCATCAGCAATATCCCACATGGACATGAAATATTAATAGTCATTAGTTAATAAAAAAAGCTCGAAGACTTTAGGTATCCACGAGTTAGTATTTTATTACCAACTTACTCGTACTACATTTGACCATCGCTGAACTATTGATCATTCCTTGTGGTCTCCACCATACATGTGTCCACTTCTTGTGCGTTTTTGGAGAATCAAACTAGAATCTACAATATTCTCAACAAATCTCCTGGAACTCCAAGTGATCCCCACATCTGTTGGCTCATTTAATCTCAGTCGTTCCCCGCCATCCCACGATGACCCCATCACACTGCTATGGTTGATCACGATATCGTGGGCTACAACCATGTGTTCCATTAGATGAAGCCAAAGGGATGAGTTTGCATGACTGTTGATCAATCATTGTTTGATCTCAACGGTTGTCCGCTATCCTGCGATCAGAACTTACACGATCTTTAACTATTGCAAAATCACGGGCGACTGCCACGTGTTTTAGTTGATAACGCTGAAGGAATAATGGAAGTTCCTTGGTAAAGTAATCAATTGATAATGAAGAAAGTCGGTCATTTGGGAAGTTAGAGAACTTTCAAACTCCGCGACAAATAAGAAAGTCGGTCAGTCAGGGAATTACAAAACTTTCAAACTCCACGACAAAGTTCCAAACTTAGAAACTTCAGGGATCGACCGATAATGAAGACATGAATAGTGATACAAGCCAGCAAGTTGAGGCACAACTCCAACATTGATTTGTGATGCAATCTGCATCACTTGTGCGTTGCATAATGAGAGGGTTGGTCAATCCTTTACCCTGCTACGTGTTGGCCTTGAAAGCAAAAATATGGAGAAATTCACTCACTACGTCAAATACAAGAGAAAACCTTTTCTCTCCCACACATATAGAGCAAATATAAGAGGTGATTGAGGCTATTAGATTCCTCATGTTCACCCTTTGTGTTTGAAAACCCCTCCGCTGTGAAACCACCCTCTTTTTGGCAATGTAATAGGAAACTTTTATCAATACATATATATCTTTTTGGCTTTCTAAATTACTTTGTGCTATTGAGATCTTTGTCTACTTTGCATTTACTGTTTGTAACTTTTCATTTTATGCTCATGTGGAATGAATGGAACACTGCATTTTCTTGTAAGAAATATTCTTTTTTTGCAAATACATCCTTAGTAATGAAATTATTTCGGCCTCAAATACACTGGTTAAATGTTTCTAGGTAAGTTTTGGAAATGTTTTGGAGTCCATTGTAGTTGTAGAAACCTATCTTTATGTCGCCGTATAGAATAAAATTTAAATTTTAAATTTTCCCATTAGTCTTTTATGTAAATCACTTAGAGAATAATTACAACTTATCTTAAAACCTCAATAGGGATGAAGAAATTTTGAGAACCTTGTCATGACCAAAAAAGGTTTTAAAACTTTACAAAGTTCTGCCAAACCTTTGATATTTTCTCATGTGATTGTCTTCTTTGATTACAAAGTGCCTTATAATCTTTTAGGTCCCAAGACTGACCTATAAAGTTCCAAAGTTAAGCTTGTCAAGGAACATACAGGTTCAAAAATTGAGTCGATGACCAACATGGGTTTGAAAAAAAATTAAAGACCGACAAACATAACTGTTTAATTTTCCCACCTGTTTTGAAGGATATTTTTAGGGGAGAGGGATAAAAATAATGGCAACAATGACCAACTAAGGAGACAACTCTAACTTAGATGTCAGAAGAAGTTGAAAAATAAAAGTAGGGAAGGATGTCTCACATGAAGATAAGGATAGGGAAAGATCTTTCTACACTATATATGATGGAGTGATAACCTTGATTAACAATGATTTAAAGGGTTACAACCCCAGTGTCATCCAACATACCAATGACCTAGCCAAAGGAGCCAAGCCAATCTAGCAAAAGTAAAGGCTAGTCAATCCAAAAGTAGAGTCCCTAATGGCACAAGAATTGAAGGATTTGATTGAGTCAAGAATCATCTAATCGATTAAGCATTCTACTTGTATATCCAATCTAGTACTAATTCAAAAGAAAAATTACAACATTCAACTTTGCGTAGATTTCAGGGATTTAAATAAGGCATCCCTGAAGGACCATTATCCTTTGTGGCCAATGGAACAAATATCATAGACTGTGGCCGGATCAGAGATGTTCTACTTACTAGTTAGTTTTTTGGGCTATAACCAAGTCGATGCCAAGGATGGAGACCAACACAAGACAACATTCACCACTAATTGGGGAATGTTTTCATATGCAAAGATTCCTTTTGGCCTATCTAATGCAGGGGCTACCTTCCAATGTGGGATGGACATGACTTTCAAGGATTTGACCAGTAAGATCATCCTTATCTATTTGGGTGACTTGACTATTTTCTATAAATTGAAGAATAATCATTTTGATCATTTAGAAAAGGTCTTCCATAAGTGTCAAGAGTTTGGGATTTCTTTAAAAATCAAGAAATGTGTATTCGGAGTTCCATAGGGAAAAATACTTAGCTATGTGGTCTCTAAAGAGGGGATCTCTATCAATCCTAAGAGAATAAAATCCATAAGGGATTTACCCTTACCGGTTAATAAGAAAAGGGTTCAATCTTTCTTAGGAAAGATTAATTTTCTTAGTAGATTCATTTCCAACTAATCTCCAACTCATTACCCATGTTATGGTGGATGAACATTTTGCTCAAAGGGACCTCAACTTAATAGGTATGATTAATACTATCTCCAACTCAGGGCACAAATGGATATTAACAACGATAGACTATTTCACTAGGTGGATGGAGGTGGCCCCATTAAAGAATGCTATTGAGACTGAAATAGTCAATTTTCTTGAAGAGCTGGTAGCAAGATTCGACTCCTTGAAAATCTTGATTTCTGATAACGCATGGGATTTTGTGGGGATTGGAATGTCGGATTTCACCTTAAGGAACAAAGTCTATCTCAAGACTTCATCTAACTATTACTCATAGGGAAATGGACTTGCGGAGTCCACAAATAAAAACTTGATTCGGCTAATAAAGCTGATTGTTTCAAAACATCAAAGAGACTAGCATAAACACTTGTGGGTAGCTTTATGGGTGGACCGTATTGCTGTGAAGAAAATTCTCAAGGCTTCCCCATATGAACTAGTATATAGAAAGAAAGTTTCCTTGCCTATCTCCATGGAGATACCTGCATTGCAAATTCTCAAGTCTTTGAAAGTTAAGGAGAATGGTAGCATGGAGGTGATATTAGCTAAACTTATAAGCATATAGGATTCCCATGAAAAGTATTTTTATGCCATGATCAACCATCGACATGTGGTTAAAAAATGATTTTACAAAAAGGAAATTGATTGAGGCTTTAAAGGAGACTTAATTCTAAAGTATGATGAGAGTGCCACCAAGCCAAGCCAATATGCTAAATTTGACTCCCTATGGAGGGGGACCTTTGTATCATAAAATGCAAAGAAATTAATGCTTTCAATTTAGAGTACATGGAGGGAAACAACATTGGAATCTCGGTGAATGGAATCCATCTAAAAATTTTCAGTTAAATTGTGCAACCCATATTCTTGTAAATTTTATACATTATGTACTATGTGTAAGAAATTGTAAATTATGATATTTTGTGATGAACCCACAAAAGCTGAAAGGAAAAGACTATATTTTATTATATGAACATCATTTACATAAAGCATCAAGGCACTTAGGTCTTTTTTTTAAGATAGATTTGAAAGATTTGGATACACAAGATGTTGTAGAGTACTTTCTTACAAAAACAACCAAAAGTTGTTAAAGGAATCAACTCAAAAAATATAAGTCATGGCAAGCAGGTTGAGGTGAAGACTCAATATGACAACGACCTCAAAATTCAAGATACAGTGCACAAAGCTTCAGTTGAAGAAAAATGGTGCAATTCTGAAGAATTTGATAGTGAGTCATTCTTCAACAACATCCTCAACTATCCCTAGTTGAGGAAGATAGAATAGGTCATGAAAATCTATGTACCACTCTATGTCATAAATAGGCTCCACATTCATCACCCAAAGAAAAAAGGAATTGGAAGGCCTCGCCTTATAGAAATTCCTTTCTAGTGATATCATTCAAAAATTTATAAGAAAAGGAAGCTAAGGCACCAACTCACCATTGTCGACATGATGTCGAAGGTCCATGACCCTTGGTATAATGAACCAACAAATTACCACATCGATAATCTTCTCAAGTCCCACAAGATAGTCTCTATAGAACAAATGCTCGGAAAGCTTTACAACATAGGGTTTAGACACATTCAAATCCAACCAAGATGCCACAAATCATGAAACAATATCCATTTTCAACCAAAAATGGTTCACATCCACCATGAAATCCACCCTAAAACCCATTTGAAGGCAATTATAGTCAAGCAACACTTGGTTTTGATCAACCACTTGATCCTCTCATCATATACCTCACCTACAAAATCTAGTTCATTCTTATTATTGAGAATCCTAATAGGGGTACCAATTTCACCTAAAACTATAGAATAGACGACTTGCTAGAGAAAATGAGAAGTTTTTTTACATTAAGACTAAGCATAATTTATAGAAAAATGAAGCCAAAAATTCACAAACGGAAAATATTTTCTTTGTTGGAAAGACAACAAGAGAATTAGCAAGTTGACAATTCGACATAAGATAAAATCATACAAAGTTGGATTCAGAGGCCCTTGGTATTCAATTGAAGTGCTGGTATTTATGCAAATTGTGTGTCTTTTCACCATGTGTCCTACCACTTCCTGGCTTATTGTATGACATCATCGTGTAAAGTGACCTTTAATACACCACCTCCTTGTGTAAATGCTAATGTCTTGTTAAAATTACACTGCCCTTTTCTTGATACTTCATTCCTTCAAAATGATAGCATGTTGATTGTACTTTCACTCCTTCCCAAAGAGGAGGTTGGTATTCCCGAAAAGGTAGGCAATTAATTCAAACATATAACCTAGTTGGCAACATATCAAAAGGATAATTATGTTGTGATGCAATCAGGGGAGGTACTACAATCAACAAAACACAATTCCAACCTGCAACCACAACTATCAGATCACAATCTGATCAAAATCTTATCACTTCATCAAAATCCACTCTTTCCCTTGTAGCATAGGGAAACCACTCAATCGGGTATAATTTCACAATCACTTCCTTTCAGTTCAAGACCTGACCAGTTTCAAGGAACCACTTTTCCAAGCAATAACATATCAACAAATCACCAAAATTTGTTTTGACTCAACTCACTCAAATCGGGCTTTTAACGCCTTTTAGGGATCAAATTAGCCCTCTTTTGCAAAGGAACTACTCACTAATATTTCCAAAACTCTAAAAAATCAATTGGGAAGAAATTATTAGGTATTAAAACCAAGGATTCCACAATATTTAGTCAGAATTTCACTCACCCATATGCCTATTCACAAAACCCTCTTTTTCCTTCACAAAACCTAGGGTTTATTGAAAAATACAATTCCCAATCTTTCCAAAACTTATCACCACCCCAAACAGGTCTAAAATAGTCTAATAAAACTTAATTCAACATAAAATAATGCTTCCACAACATAAAACTCAAGTTGACACATCAAAACCTCCAAATTCCACTTGGAAAACACCAATTTTTAGACCTAGGGCTTTATGCCCAACACATTTCTTGATCTCCCCTGCACAAAATCACCATTCCCACACTTATTTAATGATAGTGTAGACCCATTCCTCAATCCACAGTGATGAAAATATGAGGAATGGGTCGATTTTCCATTTTGTTGACTCACAAACCCTCAAATGTGCAAGTTCAGGCCGGTGTAGAAGAATTGACAATAAAATGCACCAAACCTAATGAAAAACATTCACAATAGATTCAAATGAAAGAAGAAACAATATACTACAGATTCCACAACAAATTTGAATCATGAAGTTGATGTACAGACTGTACAATCCTCTACTAACTCACTTTACAGTTAAAACTACAAAAAAATGGAAGAAAATAGAGTTTTATTACTTGATATTCTTTTAGAAAATTCTTCAACAACCATCCAATGGGTTTCTCATCCTTTTTAAACACATTTCCCTCCAAAAAAACCTCCTAAAACCACCTAACTTTCCTTTGAAATAACTTGATTGTTCATATTCCCTTAGAATGCAATTTTGCAACTTTAATATTTGACAATTTTGCAACAAAATGCAACCTTTGCAAAATTAACACTAATGACTCCTTAGACACCTAAACATGAATTAAATGACTTATTTAACATAAAAATGGTCACATTGACCTTATTTAGACAAAATATCCCAAAATCTAAAGCTTAGACCTTAGCAATTTGAATTGACAATTATTGATTAATGGTGCCCCTACACCATGTTGGCATCTGCATTTATTCCAAGTACATCTTTAGTGGGAGGTGGGTAATAATTGAGTGGTGAAAAATGATAATTTTTCCAAGTTTTAATCTAAAAGCATAAGTTAAGGCATTTTTGTGCAAAAGCAGTTTTCAAGGAAGGGTTCACTAGTAATAAAAAAAATGGTAGTGAAAGCATCATCATCTAGTAGGAGCATCAAAATATCTTTGTCTACTTTGGGCTATGTCTATGTTTTTCAAATAAAATTCCTATGCCAATGCACCCATAATGAAGCCATGCTATTTATTAAACACAAAATTCATAAAGCATGGTCACCCCATCAACCCAAAACTGGTCAAGTATTTTACTGACAATATCTATGATTCTCGATTGCATGCAAAACCTAAAAGCCTCAGAGAGGGAGCTTTCCAAAGGAAGGTAGCTAATTTAAAAAGCAGAGATCTTGAATCTCTTAGTGTTCAACTTTGGAATTATGGACTTCCACAATATATAGTGCCTTAGGTGCATGTATGTCCTGAATTAGTGGATATGTGTGCAACAAAATTGGATAAAGATGTTGGTGTTATTAGAGGTAAAAAGCTCAAGGTCATCATTAATGAAGAAAATATTAAAGATACGTTATGCATCCTTTCTGACCCCACAATAATTTTTTTCTCAAGAAGTTGAATGGAGCAATACTGGGCTAAGCACAAGGACTAGTTAAGATTTTACAATCACGAGATGAACTATGAGAAATAGATCGTGGTACCTCCTTTCCCCTTGACATACAATGAATTTAACTCAAATTTGTAGGATGTCCTCTCGATGTTAGCTCTTATTTTCAGCCTAGATTACAATGATGATGTACAATTATAGATGAGTGCGGTTTCTAGACTTAGGAAGTAGAAAAGGGTTTTTCATATATGACTTTGTGGAGATTATCATAGAGAAAATTCTCAAGTAGCTAAGGGAATACAACAATACTTACAAGTTCAAGTATTCCTCTTTTCTTTCACATTTGATTTTACATTAGAACCCTATATTTTTTAGAAGGCATATTGCTTTGGATACTAAGGATACTTTAGGTAGAGTGAACCCAATTTTTGTATTGACTCATGTGATTTTAAGCATACAAGATTATTATGCATTTTGTTACTATTTCTTGTCACCTATCCTTTGAGATTTGTGTCATTTAGACTATCTTGTTAAGTTTTCATATGAGCATCTTACCTAGATGAGTGAGCATCGACCTCCATTTGACTATTTTTGTGGTCCAAATTTTAATTTTGTAAGAATGAATTGGTTTACAAAGGATACTTTTAGGCTGCCTACTTGTGTGATGGACAAGAATCTTGCCCTTGAAATGCTCCAATGTTGTCAATTGTAGATGACATCTATGGGGTGAGAATAAAAAATGAATGTCTTTATAAGCCCCCTATCACATTGGGTACATGTATTGTAGTACTCGAGAAAAGATAGGCATAAAAGGTACTAGCTAGTAAGCTAGCCCATCTTTTCCTTGGCCTCATTTTTGATAAGTGGAAGTATGAGTCAGACGAGTGCATTCCTTTAAGGCATGAACCACATCTGTAGAATTGTAAAATTGACATCATGCATTCCTCATATTTTCATATTCGTCCATCAATTAAATAAATCAAGTTTATTTGATTAATCTCCTAAAGTTATCCATTTAAATTAAATAAATTCATCTTTATTTGTTTAACACTAACATCATCCTCTTTGATTAAATAAATCAAATCCTTATTTAATTAAATCTAAAATCATTTTCTTCTCATTTTGATTTATTTTAATCCTAAAATCTAAGTCAAAAGTCAAAATCATCTAATCTCCTATTAAATTAATCAAATACCAATTAATTTAATTATAATCACCTGAATCCTCTAGATTTTGCAACTTGCACTAATAAATCATTTCTTTGATTTAATATTTCCCTAATTACTTTCAAAATGACATCAAAAAGGGAATATTTCTCCAACTTTAAAAATTCCTCCAAATGTCTTGTCCTCCAACATGGCATTAAATCCTCTTACATTGTCTCTTACATGTCTCCCACTTGGCATTTAAGACTCTTTCTTCTCCCTCCAACACACCATCTTTTGAATTTCAAATCTCCCCCTCTTTGGCACATTGATCAAAATGTGCACAACCATCATCCTCTCATATCTTGACAAGTGGCATCTTGTCATTGGCTCATGTTTTGTCCCAAATCCTCCATGTTTTGCATTCTTCCATCCTTCTTGGTTATAAATAGAGGCCTCCTCTATTGTATTACTCCTCCACAACTTGATCACTTATCATCTTGCATTTTCATCATATTTGGAGCTTATCAAAAAGGGGTTGGGAAAGGGCTATTTTCCACATCAAAATAGCACCAATCCCCCTATAAGATGATGGTTTGATCATTTGAATAATGATTCATTGTGTTTTGCTTGTTTTTCATGCTTTGTTTCCATTATTCTTTTGTTCAAATGAATTTTATAGGGAGTGGTTTATTTGAGTTCTAACAATGGCTAACTTGGAATATTTTATCTATTGTTAGAAGCTGCAGATTCTCTTGCTCACATTTTGGCACCCGCCGTGGGTTTTTTGAACTCCTCCATGATAGCTATTATCACTCTTAAAGTTTCCCTCTTTGCTGGTTTTACATATATGTGTTATTTTTTTATCTAATATCATTTCTATGTCAAAACAATTCCCTTTGAAAACTTGTGGTGTTTAATTTCTATTAGAAATTTGCTAATGATTTTTTTTTTGGTTGTAAGAAAAGGTTGTTCTTAGCCATCTCCACTGTCATACTCCATTCATTGCGTGAACAAATAGAAATTATTGACCAATGTTCTAATCATATTGGGTTCACTGCAGGTGCTTGTTTACTATTGATACTAACATATATTTGGTCTTCTCCGCTAAAAAAAAAATTATACTGTAAACTTGTTGTTTTTTCTTCTTTTTTTTACCACTGCAAATGCATATTGTGGTAGTATGTTTTGAAGGATGCCATACCCTGTTCAGGCTGCATGCTAGCATAGGTCGTGGACTTTGGTTCACACTTGCCATTTGATTTTGTTTAAAATTTCTAAAGCCTATTCAAATAAGTCCACTTTGTGCAGACTTGCAATAATATCATGCCTCTTTTATTTTGCATGTACATATTTAATAAGGGATAATCAATTCAAAAGCAACCATTTTGGCATATACTGCTGGATGTTCGTACAAAATATTGGGTAGCTAGATTTGGCACCCATTGTTTTCACTGAAATTGCTTCCCATTTTTCGATAGCCAGAGAATATCTTTAAAAGCTCTTGTCGTGGGGTCTGAGCGCTGTCAATTCTTTATTTATTTTGTTTTTATGGACAATACTGACTCTTTTTGTTTGAGATCAGATTGCATAATGATGGTGATATTTTTTGTATACATGATAATTGTATGATTAATGAATAGTCAAGGAAGAGAGGAAGATTTATTACAAAAAAAAGTCAACTAGAAATTAAAGGCGAGATATCTCCATTCGTAGCCTGTGAAGGTGATTTCAAGGAAATCTAAAATCTTTGAAAGTATCCCCATGTGGATTTGTTGATAGTGCATGTTAGGTAATGCACTAACTATTTGACTACAAATAAGAAAAAAAGGGGATACGGGCCCAATCTCTTTATCAATATAAATCGTTGCAAATGTAAACGTTTTGAATATACTCACAAGCATTTAAATGCAAATAAAGGTTTATTTTCTACTTGGCATTCATTTTGCATTCATATATCTTATATTTGAAATGATTTATAAATATCATTCAAATAAAGATTTACATTTAAAATCAAAATACAAATGATGAATCTTATTTTTTTGAAAAATACAATTTATTTTGCACTTTAATACAAACTCTTATTTAGAAGTGATTTTAAAATCACCTAAAATAAAGTTTTTGCATTCAATTTTTTTTAATGCAAATTAAAAGTATCTTAAACAAAATATTAAAAGACTTATATTTTATTCAAGTCTTGATGAGCCTTTTGAAAATTTTATAAAAAAACCCCAAGGCATAAAAATGCCACAAATTTAGAAAAATGAATTAAAGTTTTTAATAAACTTTAGGCTAAGAAGCCTAAGTCTATCGAATTCTTTAGGGCTTGAACCCTAAATGAATATGAGACATTCATTTCTTCATTTCATATTTGTTTGCTACTGGAGACTTTTGGATGCCACCGCCATGGAAACCTTAGCCACGTTTCCTATTGGTTTTCCTGTTTCAAGCACTATTTCCTGAGATTCTTGGAGGATATGAAGCATAAAACTTAAGATAAATCTGGTAAGTTTTCAAATCTAGAAGTTTATGTGATTTTTTAAAGCTTTTTGTAAGCTTTTAGCTGCGGTTGTGGCTATGAGAGGGTTTTATTTAAAATAAAACTCCACTATTTACAAAAATAAACCCACGAGTTGCATAATGTTCTTTCTTTCAGTTGTAGCTTGCAATTTTATCTAAAAATGAATATAATATTGAACATTTATTCATGATCCCTCTGTAGCTTCATCTTTTCTATATTCCTGAACTAGGTATTTTATTTTTGACTATAAATGCTTGAGCTTTTATATTTCCTCCATTTCTGCAAAAAAAAAAAAAAAAACCATTCGTGGTTGTATATGCATTGTAAATGAATTAAACATTTGTTACGTTTATTTTTATTTTGTTGTTCTAAAACCATCCATATTTTGGCAGTCACCATGGAGCTCCACCAATACTCTATAAACATAAATGCTACCATTACAAAGGTTTCTAGCATATTTTTATTTTCTCTTATTTATACTTATATAAAAGAGAGACCTACTTTTTGCTGAGTAACTCTCTTTTCTATGGTACTTTGCACTTGATATTTTGGATGAAATTTTTTTCTTGCATAATAATTGCTGATCTGCATCATTATTCCTTTGATATATTACAAAAAATTTGTAAATATCACAATGATGGCTTCTTGAATTTATAAATAATGCATTTATCTCAACTAAGTTGATTTGATTCTCCACAAGATGAATATATACTTATCATTTTGATGCTCTTATGAATAAGTAATATTTTCAGCTGAAATTGTTCATGACTATTTTCAATCTCAGTTTATTTGAAGTCTGAAAAGATTCACTATCTTGCTTTTAATGGTTGAGCATTGTAAATTCCATTGACATGAGCTTATGGAATTTTTGAAAAACAATGATCTGTTCTCTTCATATTATGAAGAAATCTGCAATAAAAGAGTCTTATGTATTTAAAAAAAATACACAAAAGACTTGCATATAATGTAAAAATGCAATGATTTCTTTTATATGAGGTTGTTCTGGAATTTTTGTGAAACATTGTGTTGACCTTATGATGGATACAACTTTTAAATGAGCTGGGCTCCACCCTTGTGGGAGCCTCATTTAACCCCACTCATTTTGAAATTCAATAATCAACAACATTACATTTCTTGTATCTGCACATGAAACAAACCAATTAGTAAAAACAATAGATTCAATGATTCCTTTTGATGTTTTTCTTTTTCCAAAGTTAATCATCTGGTGAATTCCTGATAAGATGTAAATTTCATTTATGTTGGTAATGTAGGGATAAGGGATAATGTGATTCCTCATTGCTCTAACAACACCCCTCACAATTTTGTAGGTAAACCTTGGAGTTGGAGTTGAACCTGATCCTGGAGCTGAAACAAGATCAACACGATTGCGACGATGATTCATCATTCTAGGAAATGACGAATCACCTTCTCACCTTATTCTTACATTATTTTCAGTTGTGTGATATGCATTTTTCTTGTATTGATCATTTTATTAAGAAATCAAATCAGGCTACTCCCATGGCTTGTGTGGGATTACATAATATTTTCCTCAATAAATAAATTGTTCAAAATATTTAATGGTTTATATATCTTCTGAGTTTATTCTGATTACATAATCTGAAACAATGAAATTGAAATTGTTGAAAACATATATTCTATAATAAAAAAAAATGAATGATTTCTTGCATTCTTGGTCTTATATCTACAATGCCTTTCTCATAATCAGTAGTAACAATCATTGTATAATGAATAATTCAGCTTGAATATTTTGTTTTCTGAATGAAATTTGTTTAGCATTTTCTTTGTTAGGATTGTTCAATGAATTTGATTTGAACTATTTGAATGATTTTGACAAACCAATCCTAAACACTATTTTATTCTGAAAACAAAACTTCATTAGATAGCTTGACACCAAATTTTTTTGTACCCCAGCAAGCAATTCCCCCTAAACTTCATTAATTTATGCGGGGAGAAAAAATTAATAACATTTCTGGTGATCTCTCAGGGGTGTTTTCCTACTAAAAAAAATAGGCCAGTTGCCTTGCTTATCCATTGGGCATGGAGTCCATTTATGCCTTTTTGACCTAGAAAACTTTATACTGAGTTCTTTTTTCTGTTGTAATTGCTTGTAACTTTTTTTTTTACTAGTTACAGTTCCATGGGATAAACATTTGTTGTTCATAACATTGAAGCTCTATTCCATGTTATGAATAAGAGGTGTCTATTTCATTGAACTATAACTAGTAATAGCAAAGCTTTTATTATCCCCCCTAGAAAAACTCAAAGTAAACTACTAATTGTGCAAAACAACACTTAGGGAAAAACCTAAAACTAAACTAAAATTTACTCTAACCTACCCTAACCAATAAAGAAGCTGGTTAAACAAACCTATTAACTGGTTGGGTGAAATAACTTCCTTTTCTTCCAAACTTAGGATGCATTAAATGCTGATGAACAATTGAGAAAATCTAAAAAATGAAGAGGTGCCTTACAAATAGTTGCATTATTGCTTCAAGAATGAAGACAAAGTGGATTACCTCTTCTTTTTATTCATACGCACTATTGCTTGAAGGATCATAAACAGGCTAAGCATGTTGTTCTTTTATTGAAGCTGCATGCTTGGATGAAAGTTTGTTTTGTCTTCTTGGCCTCCAAATGAACAAGATGCCTTATAGGACATCCACTTGCGTGAATAAAACCTAAACTCTCTTTGCTGGTCTGAAGCTGATGGACTACTTCTCGAACCTCCTTCTACTGATTATGAACTTCCACTTCAAAAGATGATGCCTTAACATCCAAGGTTGAACAAAAACCTTCCAAATCATCCCAAAAGGAATCCTCCTCCAAATCTTCTTCAATTTTTAGCAAAATAGTACCATTTTTTATATAATTGCAGCTCCTCTCCATACTTGATGAATCTCTTTGAATCATTTTCTACTCTGATTTGGGAACTTGTTCAATTTGAACAACTTCTTGTCCTTCATATTGCTCATGAACTTGATTTGGAATTGACATGGACATGCTTTCTTCATTTTGATCAAAAGAATAAGGAAGTTCATCAAATAGGAAATTGAAAACTTGATTAGTACCTTCAACATTACCTTCCTTTGCATCTTCATTTTGTTGTTCCAACTGATTTGTCAGCATTGAACATTGTACAACCTCCTGCTCTTCAAAGAAAAGTGGAAGTTCATTGAACAAACTATGCAAAACCTCATGTTGATAACCAATTTCTTGCTCTATAACTTGTTGTTCTAGCTTGTTATGCTCAGTATAATAGCTCTCTTGAGATATTGCAAGCTGAACATGCTCATGTATGGGCTGATTTTGTATGAAACACATGGTGTTGAACAAAGGAAATTCTTTATCAAAGAATAGGTTTGGAAAGGTACTTGGTGGCTGAACCTCTTGGTTAAGTACAAATTCTTTTAATGAAGGAGGATAAAATGACTGTGCTTCTAACTTTGTGAGCTTCTGCTCATATCTTTCTTTTTGTGCAATTAACTCTTTTACGAAAATACCTGCAAATTGCCTTCCTTGTGCCTCCAATTTTTGCCTCTGAAGTTGGGCTTGAAGATCCAACTCTTCTTGTTCATGGAGATAGGCTTGATAATCCCACTCATCTTGTTGTTGATCTAAGCTCTTATTCATCTCATCTATTTGCTCAGTATAATCTTGCAATAGGCCTTTTATATCACTTGACTCCATAGTATGCTGATTTGGAATGAAATGACCTTCTTGGAAGTGGGTGGGTGGGTGATAAGCATGATGTGAATGTTGGTTACTTGCTATAGCAGGGCTATTTGGATAAAGACCAACATTGTGATTGCTTAAATATTGCTGATAAGGTGTAGGGGTTGTGTTCTCATGATATGGGGGGTGAAAGCATGTATTTTCATGAAAGCTCTACATTTCTATTCATTCAAAGAGCTGGAAATAAGAATTAAAAGATTTTTTTTCCTAGAACATACTAGCACTTAGACTGCTGAAACTAGAAGATTTAAGCTTAGAATCGCCAGGTGTATGTAGATCTTGCCTCCCAAGGTTGAGAATATTGTTTCTCACACCAAAACAACAACAAATGAAGCTCTTTTTTGAACTGATGATAACAATTCAATGTTCCACCGAGTGTGCCAAATTTGTTAACACAAGGTTTTGCACCTGAAGTTAAGCTGAAAACTCAATAAATCCTATGCACATGGGACTATTATCAGGATTTGGGTATACTATGGTGAGAGTAGACCTACAAATTTTGGGTTGGTTCCCTTTGACTAGGCTTTTGAAAATAAAGACGCTTTATCTTGCATTTGAAATATCATTTAATTTAAATGATTTATAATTATCATTTAAAATAAAGATTTACAAATTTGCATTTAAATGAAAATAAAGGTTTATTTTCTACTTGGCATTCATTTTGCATTCATATATCTTCTATTTGAAATGATATATAAATATCATTCAAATAAAGATTTACATTTAAAATCAAAATGCAAATGATGAATCTTATTTTTTTGAAAAATACAATTTATTTTGCACTTTAATACAAACTCTTATTTAGAAGTGATTTTAAAATCACCTAAAATAAAGTTTTTGCATTCAATTTTTTTAATGCAAATTAAAAGTATCTTAAATAAAATATTAAAAGACTTATAGTTTATTCAAGTCTTGATGAGGCTTTTGAAACTTTTATAAAAAACCCAAGGCATGAAAATGCCACAAATTTAGCAAAATGAATTAAAGTTTTTAATAAAACTTTAGGCCAAGAAGCCTAAGTCTATCAAACTCTTTAGGGCTTGAACCCTAAATGAATATGAGACATTCATTTCTTCATTTCCTATTTGTTTGCTACTGGAGACTTCTGGGCGCCGTCGCCATGGAAACCTTAGACACGTTTCCTGCTGGTTTTCTTGTTTCAAGTGTTATTTCCTGAGATTCTTGGAGGATATGAGGCAAAAAACTTAAGATAAATTTGGCAAGTTTTCAAATCTGGAAGTTTCTGTGATTTTTTAAAGCTTTTTGTAAGCTTTTAGCCACGACTGTGGCTATGAGAGGGTTATATTTAAAATAAAACTCCACTATTTGCAAAAAAAAACCCATGAGTTGCATAATGTTCTTCTTTCTTTCAGTTGTAGCTTGCATTTTTATTTGAAAATGAATATAATACTGAACATTTATTCATGATCCCTCTGTAGATTCATCTTTTCTATATTCCTAAATTGGGTATTTGATTTTTGACTGTAAATGCTTGAGCTTTTATATTTCCTCCATTTTTGCAAAAATAAAATAAAAAAATCCATTTGTGGTTGTATATGCATTGTAAATGAAATAAAAATTTGTTATGTTTATTTTTATTTTGTTGTTCTAAAAACCTCCATATTTTTGCAGTCGCCATGGAGCTCCACCAATACTCTATAAACATAAATGCCACCATTACAAAGGTTTCTAGCATATTTTTATTTTCTCTTATTTATACTTATATAAAAGAGAGACTTACTTTTTGCTGAGTAACTCTCTTTTCTATGGTACTTTGCACTTGATATTTTGGATGAATTTTTTTTCTTGCATAATAATTGCTGATCTGCATCATTATTCCTTTGATATATTACAAAAAAATTGTAAATAACACAATGATGGCTCTTGAATTTATAAATAATGCATTTAGCTCAGCTAAGTTGATTTGATTCTCCACAAGATGAATATATACTTATCATTTTGATGCTCTTATGAATAAGTAATATTTTCAGCTAAAATTGTTCATGACTATTTTCAATCTCTGTTTATTTGAAGTCTGAAAAGATTCACTATCTTGCTTTTAATGGTTGAGCATTGTAAATTCCATTGACATGAGCATATGGAATTTTTGAAAAAAAATGATCTATTCTCTTCATATTATGAAAAAATTTGCAATTAAAGAGTTATGTGTTTAAAAAAAATACACAAAAGACTTGCATATAATGTAAAAATGCAATGATTTCTTTTATATGAGGTTGTTCTGGAATTTTTGTGAAACACTGTATTGACCTTATGATGGATACAAATTTTAAATGAGATGGGCTCCACCCTTGTGGGAGCCTCATTTAACCCCACTCATTTTGAAATTCAATAATCAACAACATTACATTTCTTGTATCTACACATGAAACAAACCAGTTAGTAAAAACAATAGATTCAATGATTCCTTTTGATGTTTTTCTTTTTCCAAAGTTAATCATCTGGTGAATGCTTGATAAGATGTAAATTTCATTTATGTTGGTAATGTAGGGATAAGGGATAATGTGATTCGTCATTGCTCTAACAACACCCCTCACAATTTTGTAGGTAAACCTTGGAGTTGGAGTTGAACCTGATCCTGGAGCTGAAACAAGATCAACACAACTGCAACAATGATTCATCATTCCAGGAAATGACGAATCGCCTTCTCACCTTATTCTTACATTATTTTTAGTTGTGTGATATGCATTTTACTTGTATTCATCATTTGATTAAGAAATCAAATCAGGCTACTCCCATGGCTTGTTTGGGATTATAGAATATTTTCCTCAATAAATCAATTTTTCAAAATATGTAATGGTTTATATATCTTTTGAGTTTATTTTGATTACATAATCTAAAACAATGAAATTGCAATTGTTGAAAACATATATTCTGTAATAAAAAAAATGAATGATTTCTTGCATTCTTGTTCTTATATCTGCAATGCCTTTCTGATAATCAACAGTAACAATCATTGTAGAATGAATAATTCAGCTTGAATATTTTGTTCTCCAAATGAAATTTGTTTAGCATTTTCTTTGTTAGGATTGTTTAATCAGTTTGATTTGAACTATTTGAATGATTTTGACAAACCAATCATAAAAACTCTTTTATTCTGAAAACAAAACTTCATTAGATAGCTTGACACGAAATTGTTTTTTACCCCAGCAACTAATTCCCCCTAAACTTCATTAATTTAAGTGGGGAGCAAAAATTAATAACAACGACGTAGTTTGGATTCCATGTTTTTGATGTTTTTCTGACTTTTTGAGATTCTGATATGTTTTGGATGTTTTTGGATTTTTTGATTTTGTGAATGTTTTTGGATTTTCGCATGATGTTGATGATTTGGATATGGATATGCATGATGATATCAGTGCTCTATTTTGGGATTTTGTTGAAAACCAAGCTAAGGTTGATTGATCGGATCAATGGATTGATGATGATAACATTGGTGAGGACACACAACAATGCCAGGATAGTGTTTAGCAACACAAGGATTAGGATGGATATCCCAAGATGATGATGAATTGATTGGATTTGATTGATTAGGATTTTGAAGCTTGATTTTGGAATAAAATTGTTTTGAATGTTTTGATGTGATGTTTGGAGTACGTGTTAGATGCAAAATATATTGATTGTTTGGATTGATGTTCGATGAAAGATGAAGCTTGATAAGGAACATCTTCTTGTCAAAATATCCCATGGGCTAATGATTTGGATTTTAGCTCACAAATGCTTTCACCAATTTGATTTTACATTTTCCAATGTTTGGATCACCACATAAGTTGGAGGATATAGATCAAGATTTAGTCCTAAAGCAAGATGGAAATATCTTCCCCAGTGTCTAGCAATGTATGGAGTGTCATGGGTGGATGCTTGGATAGGTGTGTGGACGGATGGATATGGTAAGCATGCAAAGGATGCCAAGGATTATCTTGTGATAAGATAAAGTGTTCGAAAAAAGGAATGCTTCATTGGATAATGCTTCATGGCTCAGATAATGTTGCACAGGATAGGATTAATGAAAATGACCCATGCCAAGATGTTTACCATAAGCAAGCATAAAGTGTGCACCAAACTTTGTCAAGATCAAGATAACTCAGACTATGGATGCAGATGGATGAAAATGGATTGGATAAATGGTTCATGGATGAATGGATTTATTATGGATAAGATGGATGGAATGTTGGATTTATTATGGATGGGATGAGATGCTTCCACCTGAATTGGCACATGTAGATGCTTGATTCTACACATGATGCCTATTTTACAGGTTTTTATCATGGTACCTATCCAAAGCACCACCATAGTGGTTTTCATTGGAGGATGATTATTATTTTTTTTTTAAATCCTTTTTCTGATTTTATTTTTTTGGATTTTTGTATTTTTAAATTTTTATTTTTTTTGAAATATTTTAAGCTCATGTTGAACCACCTGGTGGTGCTAAAATAGATGCTTCTATCATAATGTGCCATCGATATCCTGCCTAAAGAAGTTGTTTTTCCAAGATACGTGCACTTGAATACTACTTTTGAGATTCCTGATCTGCTTTGTTGATACCAGAGTTAACTCTGTCTTTGTGCTCACATTGCAATAGGATGCCTTCTAAATCCTTATGATGAAGGGTGGTTGCTAATACATGGTCAATTTGAGAATTGGATATAATGTGTGGAGGCATGGATGGAGTGTGTTTAGGAATAAAAGATGGATTGGTTGATAGTTTGGAACCTTTGACTCTCCAAACTTGGGAAGATGAGCAATGATGGGTGGATACGGAAGTGTGCATGGAATTAGGACCAACTGCTTGATATACTTTGTACGTTTCTTGGGAATCTTGCTTTTTCTTGTGCGGACATCTTTGATGGATACTCTTCCCTTCTTTATTTTTCCCCATAGTTTCTTTGACTAATGGATTTTGATAGGGATAATCTTTCTTTGTCCTTTTTGGTATCCATGTGTATTTGATTTTTCCATTATGCTTCTTATCTTCTCTTGCTTTGATAACATTCTTTGTGCTTTGATTCAAATCTTTCTTTTGATGTTGGTCCCAGTTCATGGATGGGGTGATGGGTGGATGAAGATTCATGATGTGGCTGGTTGTAGTATTGGAATTGATTTCATCATAAGGACTCTTTGTGCTCCCTATATTGATGTTTTCTTGAGACATAGTTACCCCCAGTATGGTGGTAGTAGCACCTTCATGCTTTAATTCTTCCTGTTCTGAGAGCTCTTGTTTAGAATGCATCCTTTGATAAATGACCACTGCATATGATGTTATTGGAATTTGCTACTCTACTGACTTCAAAATATCCTATTTTGTCTGACCTGTTTCCTTGAGTGGATAATGTTGGATATCTTTATTCATTATGTCCTCAGTCTAAATTTTGGATATAGATGACCTTGATTTTGACAACTCAGTTTGACTGTAGGAATCGATAACCTGCTCTTTTTGTGTAATAATGTCAAGAGTAAAGGAATCTTGTTCTGAATGAAGATCATCTACGTGTCCATCCACATAAAGCATCTCATGGGTAGACCGAGGAGTATGCGTTATGTGGATGTGATCATTATTTGCGACATCTAAGTGTATAGATAGAAGAGTGTTCATTAGATCATTGTAGTATCTCGGAGATACAAATTCTTGATATTGATTGATTTTGAAATTACTTTTGACATGCTTGGGATCAAGTTCTTGACATGGGGAAGTTTCAAAGGATGGATTTCTTATAAAGGGTTCTTGGACATCTTCATTAGGCACGAGAAGTGGCTCAATATCCTTTTGATCTTTGAGTGGACTTGGATCAAATGTTGAGTTGAGGATCCCTTTTGTAACCATGAGGTCAAAGGATGTCAATATGTCTTGGGAAGGACCATTTCTAGACTTTGGTGAAAGATGTTGATCATGCTTTGGAATAAATCCTTGAGATATGTCCTCTAACTCATTAGATAATGTAGAGACATTTTCAACATGATCATTGGTCAATGGATTGTGGATTATGTCAATGGGATCAAATAATTCTAACACTCCTTGAAATAGATGACTAAAAAGTGGCTCTTGATGTATGGTAAGTTGGTCATCGGATGGGTAGAAACATCTTCAATCTGCTCATTAATGGAGAGATCTTGAACATTTTTTTCACCAATTGTGGCAAAGAGATTGTCAATTTCTTCAACCATAGGGTCAAGTGATGTTGATATTTCTTGAATTGGATCATTGTTGGGTATTGTTGGTGGATTTTGATCATGATTGAGAAGTGACTCTTGATATATGTTGATTTGATCTTTGGATGAGGTAGAAATATCCTCAACGTGCTCATTGATGGATAGATCTTGATCATTGTTTTCAACAATTGTGGTGGGGATATTTTCAATGCTATCGCTAGTGGTTGATTCCTGATTATTGTCCCCAATAGTTATTATTTTTTGATCAATCAAGTCTTGGATGAGATATTTTAGTCGAATACAATTTTATGTTGTGTGTTGGAACTATAAAAATCTGATATTTTCACATGTTGGTTATACTCATAAACTTCCAGATTTGGTCCTACTGTGTGCATATTCCACTCATATTTTGCCATATTTCCCCATTGAATCCATTGAGTCATGTATTTTTTACATAATGGTCTGTATCAGCATGAGAATACCATTGTCTCCTCAACCCATTGTGCGTTTTTTGCTTACATGAGTCTGTATTGCCTTTCGGCAAGACTGAATTGATGTCATAGCGATCAAAATTTTCTTGCAGGCACCATTTGGCAGGAGTTCTTCATGGTCTCGGCGACAGAGGTTGGTTCGCATTTCGGCAGGAGTCTGGTCGTCGATATAATGTTTCACTGAGTACTCTATGTCTCGGTGACCGACTTGAATGAGGGTGCATCGACATAATTTTTGGCTGTCGGGGTAGTGTCTTACCGAATTCAATATGTCTCCCCGACTATGCGTGTGGTGTTTCATCGGCAAAGGCTAAGGGTTATCAGCGAAAGGTCTTGGTGAATATCATTTGTCTTACCGACCAGAAAGTGGGGGATGCATATCGGGGGGAGTCATAGCTATCGTTGTAAGGTCTTGAGGAGTGACCTTCGGTCTCGCCGACCTTACACATGGATTTTCTTCAAATAAAATTTCGGTGAGACTATGGTGGCTTCAGCGAAGAGTCATGGCAAAGTAAGGTGTGTCTCACCGATGGTACATAAAGGTTTATTCAGGAGGCTTATCGGTAAAAAATTTTGTACATGGAGTGATGTCTCATCGACTTCATTGGGTTCCGCCGACATGGTTTTTTATCTAAAGAGCTATCGGGATGAGTCCTATCGACAAATACATTAGGGATGTAGTTTTGGTGAGAGTTGGGGTTCTCGATTAAAGGTCTCAGCGAGTGACCTTCGGTCTCGCTGATGGAAAATAATGAAGGATCTTGTTGGCGAGAATGTGATCTTGTCTCAGCGACTTATAATGCATAAGGCCTTTCGGTGTAACAAAATGAAGTCTACAAGAGGTCTCCACGATAGTTGCAGGTTGCAGCAACATACATGGGACAAAGGGTTTATGTCGGTGTGAGAACATTAATATCTTGGCGATCTATTATGGCTCGAGGCTTTTGGCAGAACAATGTGAACTCTCTATAGGGTCTCACTAATGTCGTGTGGTCATAGCGAAACATAAAGGAACAAAAGAATACTCTTTGACTTCAGTGTAACAAGCAAGGTGTTATGGCGACATACGGATGGTGAAAGACTTTCGGTGAAACAAAGTGAAATCTGTGAGAGGTCTTCCCGATATCATAAAGCTACGGCGATAGTGAATAAAACAAAAGGAGAACATCGATAAGAGATGTCCTTGTGTCTCACCAATTGGAAACGAACATAACATAAATGTGATCTCAATGTACATAATGTATCCAGTATGATATTTCTCCAACAGTAAGATATCACGGCGAAACACAAAAGACCAAAGGAGCGATCAACGATTGAATTTCCTTCGGCATACTTGCGGGGTTATCTCAGCGAATGTTTAATACAGAATTCAAACACTGTGGGCTGACATGTGAGATTTTCTAAAATGTCGTTGGACGCTGACATGATTTGGGCCCGATTTCCACGATGGGCCGACATGAATTTGAAGCGATATGATTCCTAATGCTGGTGTATAAATATGCACCCTGATTATAATTGATGATCATTAGATTTTAGATCACATACAGTAGATTAGGAATGGCTACATTAGAATAGCTTTCTCTTATCAGAGACTATGTGCATGTTTTCAAATGGCGAATTCAATGAAAATCAGCTGGTGTGGCAGGTTATTTCTGGTGTCAATTGTATGTTGAGTTTTTGTAAAATCATTGCTAAGCTATCTCCAAGTTGATTCATTCTGGTTGTTTTAATTGAAGTAACAAGCTTATTTTTAGTTTATCAATGCACATTTGATGTATATGTGTGATTAATTAACTGGTTCTCTCAAGTAGAGATTAAATCCTTTTTGTTGATCACAGTAATCAGGAAGATTCATCTAGATTATTAAAGTAGAGCTTAGTAGTCATAATCCTGCATTGTTTATACAGGTTATGAACATATCATATGCCTGCAATTTTATTTTCTGCCAAAATAAGTTGCCCACTTCTGTTTCATTTGACTCCGCATACCCAACAAGGCACTGGTCTCTGCAATTTCATCATTTGAATTCATTCAGTTTCTTTATATCTATTAATTAAGCATTTTAGGATTTAGATAAGAAGATTGCTATCAAGTTTGATTTAATTTTTTCACTTCCATTTACCATTGTGGACAAAGCATTTTAGAAGGATAATCATAAGATAAGTCTGCTCAATTCAAAAGGTACACCCGCCTAGGTTAGCAGCACCTAAAGAGTAGAAGGTTGAGTTCTCTTGACCTTGTCTATTACCCTAAAGTGTATCAAGAGATTGGGAGCCTCTTGAGGCATTCAACCTGCATTTTTGAGAGTTGATAAATTGGCGACTTTACTAGGGACTACCTCAGAAATTTCAGTTGAAGACCATCATATAGAGTCAGTGAAGAAAGGGATATAATTTGAGAAGATTCAGAAAGAGTGATTTCGTTGGGGAAAAGATCAGAAATAATCATTTTCCTACTTTTGGAAAAGTAGGTGGTGACTCTGGGAAAAGTTTGATGAAGAATGAAATTTGTATATAGAACGAATGCAAGAAGTTATTGGGCTCCTCAGGCGCCTGATGATACAATTGGAAATTTCTACAATGGATACAATGCATGTCATGCACAAAAAAATATGTACCCACCTGTCCCTCCCCATCTGTGCATGACAATGACCAAGCAATTCGACCTGACAGGGTTTCAATGGTACCCTTACCCTATGGATATGAATTGGAGAAGCCTTGTCCCTAAGTTTACAGGGAGTAACACAATCACTGCTAAGGATCATTTGAGGAGCTTCAATGATTTCATCGAGGATTTACATATGAGGCTATTTATGATATTACTTATTGAAGATGCTAGGGATTGGTTCAACAGCCTACCGGTAGCTTCTATTAAATCTCTCCAAGGATTTCAAGATCGATTTCTCAAGGAATATGGAGATCTGTCTGCACCAAATTGAGCTTCCCATGGGTTATTGGAAATTCAAGAAAATCAAAATTTGAAGCAATATGTATGCTAGGATCAACAATTTGAAGAAGAAGAAGCTAAGTATGTGTATACTCAAAGCCAGGACTCCAGCACACAATCAAAGTATGGAATTTACCCCTTTGATGCATTTCTTGGCATAAGGAAGTATGAAGGAGAAGATTTGATTTCTCTGTACAATAGGATGATAAGTGTCTGTATGCAATTGCCTCCTGACTGTATGCCTACAAGACCCATTTTTGTTGCACAGTTCATAAAAGCATGGGAGCTTGAATTAGCTTATTGGTCATGGTCGTCAATACAGTGTGCCTGTGGTCACTTGAATAAATTCATTGATGCCATGGAGAAGATAAGGTATGAGAACACTATCAATGTTGATTCCAATGATTGTATTTCTGATGAGTATAGAGAAATTGATCAAACAATGCATCCAATAGATGATGAGATATGTGCAAGTCAGTATGATTCCTATGATAGCTTGCATAGTGAAGATGAAGGTACAAGATATCTCTCTTGCATAACAAATTGTGATAGGGAGAGCAGTGTGTGTTATGAGGGATCAAGTGAGTATTCAGATTTTGAAGATGCACTTGTGGATTTTGATCTGCGGCAAGGGGATTCTTCTACCTCTTATGAAGATCAGGATGAAGAGGCAATGGGAAATGTTGATAGTGAATATACAATGTCTCCAGCTACAGTTGAAAGCTACAAAGATAAATTTGATGAAGAGGAGGGTTGTAAATTTGAGAATGGTTTCCAAAAAATTTTAGGCCCATTGCATGATGAAGATTTAAAAGAGGATCAGATAATTTTTTGCAAAGGTTTGCCCCAGAATGAATTTAAGGTATTTTCAGATCCACTTGATGTTGAGAAAAAGGTATTTTTAGATAAACAAAGGGATGTGTCAAGTTATGGAACAAGTGACTGTGCTGGTAATTTTTCATTCTCTAATGATCCTGGGCCTCTTTTTGATGATGCCAAAAGTGATGAGTATGACTGTAATAATGAAAATGTGGAAAATTGTTTGCTTAGCAGTGAGCAAGTTTCAGATTTGTTAACTCTTGATTATCAGAGATATATACATAAGGGTGATCTTGAAGCTTTGTGTCTAGTTGATGGTGAAACTTTTGGAGTTGACCAAATGCATGTGTCTGTTCAAGAAGAGGTATGTGATTTTGAAATTTCTAACTCATGTGGAGAAGACATTTGTCTACATACCAAGGATGATAGAGTTCCAGATTTGATTGGTTCATATATGCTTAATATTGAAGATTTGAGTCATAGGGGTATCAAAGAGGTGCAAAAGGTTTCAGACTTGTTTATTTTAGACAGTGTTGATATGACAAAATTTTTTGATTCTCAAAAGAAGCACTTTGATGGTAAATTTTCAATACAGCTGGGAGAATGTTTCACAATTCATAACAGTGAGAGAGATAATATAAAATGTTGTATTTCATATGCATGCATTTTGAATGTTGAAAAAAATAGGGGTTTGTCCCATGATGATGAAGAATTTGAGTTGCTGAGTGGTGTAGGGATTTTGGGCCAAACCGAGCATGATGATACTCTAAGAACTTGCAATAATAGTGACAGGAAATATTGCATGAGTATCTTCAAGAAGAATTTGATGAACTCGACACAAAACTAGGTGTTTGATAGGGGAAAGCTTGGTTTGAGTTTCAGATTGTAACAACTCAGGACAAGAGAAATTAAAACACAGAGGATTAAGGGTTGCCAGTGCATGGATAGCTCTTGCTTATCCTCTTTAAAATTATTTTCCATGCACAGTAGTTTAGGGTTGTGGTTCACCTTCATTTTTCATCCATTTCACTTCCATCTTGCATTCTTTCTGCATTCATTCCTTCATGCTTCATTTCCATTTCCATTCTGCTCACTGGCTCATCATTTTGTGTCTGGTCTACTCACCCAAAGATTCTGGATCCTTGCAATGATCTCACTATCATTCATCCCCAGACAGAGCCACTGTTGGAACTGTAAAAATATGATATTTTCACATGTTGGTTTTACTGATAAACTTCTAGATTTGGTCCTACCCTGTGTATATTCCACTCATATTTTGCCATATTGCCCCATTGAATCCATTGAGTCATGTATTTTTTACATCAGGGTCTGTATCGGTGTGAGAATACCATTTTCTCCCCGACCCATTGTGTGTTTTCTACTAACATGAGTCTGTGTTGCCTTTCAGAAAGATTCATTTGATGTCACAGCGATCAAAATTTTCTTGCAGGCACCATTCGGCAGGAGTTCTTCACGGTCTCGCCGACAGAGGTTGGTTCGCATTTCGGCAGGAGTCTGGTTGTTGATATAATGTTTCACTGAGTGCTCTGTGTCTCGATGACCGGCTTGAATGAGGGTGCATCAGCATAAGTTTTGGCTGTCGGGGTAGTGTCTTACCAAATTCAATATGTCTCCCCGACTATGTGTGTGGTGTTTCATCGACAAAGGCTAAGGGTTATCGGTGGAAGGTCTTGGTGAATATCATTTGTCTTACTAACCGGCAAGTGGGGGATACATATTGGGGGTAGTCATAGCTATCATTGTAAGGTCTTGGCGAGTGACCTTCGGTCTTGTCGACCTTACACATGGATTTTCTTTGAATAAACTTTCGGTGAGACTATGGTGGCTTTGGCGAAGAGTCATGGCGAAGTAAGGTGTGTCTCACCGACAGTACATAAAGGTTTATTCAGGAGGCTTATCAGTAAGATTTTTGTACGCGGAGTGATGTCTCATTGACTTCGTTGGGTCCCGCCGACGTGGTTTTTTATCTAAAGAGCTATCGGGAGGAGTCCTACTGACAAATACATTAGGGATGTAGTTTTGGTGAGAGTTGGGGTTCTCGATAAAAGGTCTCGGCGAGTGACCTTCGGTCTTGCTGATGGAAAATAATGAAGGATCTTGTCGGCGAGAATGTGATCTTGTCTCAGCGACTTATAATGCATAAGGCCTTTCGGTGTAACAAAATGAAGTCTACAAGAGGTCTCCTCGACAGTTGCAGGTTACAACGACATACATGGGATAAAGGGTTTTTGTTGGTGTGAGAACATTAATATCTTGGCAATCTATTGTGGCTCGAGGCTTTTGGCAGAACAAAGTGAATTCTCTATAGGGTCTCATCGATGTCGTGTGGTCATAGCGAAACATAAAGGAACAGAAGAATACTCTTTGACTTCGGTGTAACAAGCAAGGTGTTATGGCGACATACGGATGGTGAAATATTTTCGGTGAAACAAAGTGAAATCTGTGAGAGGTCTTCTCGATATCATAAAGCTACGACGACAGTGAATAAAACAAAAGGAGCACATCGGTAAGAGATGTCCTTGTGTCTCACCAATTGCAAACGAACATAACAGAAATGTGATCTTAGTGTACATAATGTATCAAGTATGATATTTCTCTGACAGTAAGATATCACGGCGAAACACAAAAGACCAAAGGAGCGATCAGCGATTGAATTGCCTTCGACATACTTGCGGGGATATCTCAACAAATGTTTAATACATAATTCAAACGCTGTGGGCCGACATGTGAGATTTTCTAAAATGCCATTGGAGGCCGACATGATTTGGGCCCGATTTCCACAGTGGGCCAACATGAATTTGAAGCGATATGATTCCTAATGCTGGTGTATAAATATGCACCTTGATTGTAATTGATGATCATTAGATTTTAGATCACATACAATAGATTAGGAATGGCTACATTAGAATAGCTTTCTCTTATCAGAGACTATTTGCATGTTTTCAAGTGGTGAATTCAATGAAAATCAGCTGGTGTGGCAGGTTATTTCTGGTGTCAATTGTATGTTGAGTTTATTGAAAATCATTGCTAAGTTGTCTCCAAGTTGATTCTTTCTGGTTGTTTAAATTGAAGTAACAAGCTTATTTTTAGTTTATCAGTGCACATTTGTTGTATCTGTGTGATTAATTAACTAGTTCTCTCAAGTAGAGATTAAATCCTTTTTGTTGATCACAGTAATAAGGAAGATTCATCTAGATTATTAAAGTAGAGCTTAGTAGTCATAATCCTGCATTGTTTATATAGGTTATGAACAAATCATTTTCCTGCAATTTGATTTTCTGCCAGAACAAGTTGCCCACTTCTGTTTCATTTGACTCCGCATACCCAACAAGGCACTGGTCTCTGCAATTTCATCATTTGAATTCATTCAATTTCTTTATATCTATTAATTAAGCATTTTAGGATTTAGATCAGAAGATTGGTATCAAGTTTGATTTCATTTGTTCACTTCCATTTGCCATTGTGGACAAAGAATTTCAGAAGGGTAATCATAAGATAAGTCTACTCAATTCAAAAGGTACACCTGCCCAAATTAGCAGCGCCTAAAGAGTAGAAAGAGATATCTCTTGACCTTTTCTGTTACCCTAAAGCGTATCAAGAGATTGGAAGCCTCTTGAGGCATTCAACCTACATTTTTGAGAGCTAACATTGTGTGTCCCTTGATTTTATGGAAATCACAAAGGTGATTTTCATTGTACCATGGCAGTTTCACTAAGGGCTCTTGATAATTTTCATTGGTGGGAATTGTGATGAGTTTTTCCTGCACCAACTATTGCATGATTGATTCGATTGGTTTCCCAAGTGGTGTGTATTTCCATTTGTTACCTTGTGAGATTTTAAATTGACCTTGTGGTGATTGATTTTTGAGATGTGGTGATTGA
Source organism: Sequoia sempervirens (assembly GCA_007258455.2). Taxonomy (NCBI): domain Eukaryota; kingdom Viridiplantae; phylum Streptophyta; class Pinopsida; order Cupressales; family Cupressaceae; genus Sequoia; species Sequoia sempervirens. The sequence continues at coordinate 130,387,745 of VDFB02000363.1, read as the reverse complement.
TCTTTGAGATGTGGTGATTGGGTTTGTTGATGTGGTCAATGTTGATATCTAACTTCTTTACATTGGAGATATTGTTTTTGATGTGGTTGTGGACACAACTCAATGCTTTGATGACATGGTTTAACCAATGGAAGAGTGTATTGATTTTGGGGTGGAGATTTCCCTTGTTGCAATGCTTCAATTATTTTGGTAAGTGAAGCAATTTGATCTAGAAAAGTTTGGTCTTGATTTTGATCTTGACTCCCTTGACATAGTTGATTTGGCTTTTGTTCAAGTAGATTTGGAATGTACACTTGTGGTGTTTGCATGGGATCATGGAAAAATTGATTTTGGACAATGTTTTGACTTGGGATGATGCTTAGATTTTGAATGATAGGTTGAAATTGAACATTGTTGTGTTTGGGAATCACATTTCCTTGATTTTTCATGGTGTTATCTTGACTTGGGTCAATACATGGAGTCATTAACATCTTGTTTGGACTTTGAAAAAAATTTGTATGATTTGCAAAAATATTTATCCCAAAGTTTACCAGGTTTGGTTTAGAAATGTTCATGTTTGGAAAACTTGCACTTGGTATATTCACATTTGGCATGTATGGATTTGGTGGGATAATGTTGCTTTGTTGAAGACTCATGCATTGATTGCTTGGTTGATAGATTTTTAGATTTGGACTTTGATTTAAATCTACCATAGGGAAAGGTATTCCAACATTTAGACTGGGCATACTCACATTTTTTGTACCATTGAGGTTTGTAGGAGATAATGATCTCATGTACTGATTGTATAAATGTGAGTGTTGATAATCAATTGGCATTGTAAGGCTTTGATAGTTTGGTTGGTTTAGACCACTCATGATGTATGGATCAAGTTTATATTCCATGTTCTTCTTGTGTTTTGACCTTGTTTCAAAAGTGAACCTCTAAGGAGTTTAGGACCAATGATGAGATGAAGGATGAAAGGGGTGAATGATATGGGTGTCAAATTTTTTAAGAACTTTGGATCAACGCAAGACTTTAGGATTTGATTTTGATTGTTTTGATTGGATAGTGAACTTGTAAACCCTAAGATGTTGGATGTGACCTTAGGATAAATTTGTTCAAAGAGGTGATAATTTAACTAAGTGTGTGGGGAAGGATTCATCCACACACACCTAACTAAACAAATGATTTTGATTTGGTTTAAGGATGTACCCAAGTCTAGATAGATAATGATTTTTGCAAAGCTCTAAAGTTTTTTTTGAGATGGGATGATAAATGTTTGGGATGGATGAAGTGTTTGATTTGTTCTTAAATGAACCTAAGAAGAACTTTTTTTACAAGATCAAGATATTGAAGAACATAATTTTCCCTAAGAGTAGTTCAAATCAAAAGACCAATGTTTGCATGGGAAACCATATGACCAAAAGATAACAAGGACTTGTGTGGGGTTCAATTGATTTAATCTTTTCTTAATGGATTATATTTTATCACAAACACTTTCTTGATTTAGCTTTTGAAACTAGATGTCCAATTTCCTAATTCTCTTTCATCCCACAAAGTGTATTATGTGGAAATCAAGGAAATCAAGGCAAAGGTTACCTAATGTTGAACTTAGTAGGAGAAAATTGAGATGAAATCCAAATGCTTAGAAGCCTCTAAGGATACGAATCCCAAGGGAAAGCAATAACATGTGAATTTGTTTGAGGGTATTTGCTTCTCCTAAAGGGTTTGAAATTTGGCGCTCATGTTGAGTGTTTGTTTTTCCAATGTTTTTGATCAAGCAAAGTGTTTTGATTTTAAGAGAATGCACAACCCTATGGATATTTGAGACAATATTTGTTGAGTCCCCACTTGGACAAGTCTAGCTATGCCTACTTCTAGCGAATGGTTAGATGCTTGACCACACAGGATCCCCTTTACAGTGCACTCACTTCTCGGGTCATCCAAGCATCAATACCCACAAATCTCCCATGGCTTACTTTCCATTTCTACTAAAAACCATAAAAGTGTAGGCAGCTTCAAAATGACCCTTCTTGCACCAACAAATAGATCAAGGATTTTGGCCTTTTATCAACAAGGGTTTTAATGTGGGCATTCCGTTCGTGGGGGACCATCCATGTGGCAAAAGACCATTGCTACCCTTCTCATTGGAATAATCTATGTGATACTTTCCTTTCCTCAAGTACCCACACTTATATACCTATTGGAAGTTGCTTGGCTTTAGTGTGTTCCTAGTTGGGTCATTCCCTTGGGTGATTACTTTTTCCCACAAGGCAAGCCCTCTAAGATTAAAAAAAAAGTGAGCAAACATATCCGTAGTTTGATCAATCTTTGTTGAGAAACAAAGAGAGAACACACGCAATATGCTCCACTCACACTCGTAGGATTTTTTCAATTTTAAACCCAAATCGAAATGTGGAGGCAATCTTCTTTTACAACTTAATATCACAAAAATAATTTTTATTCTCAAGATTTTCATGAGGTGCGAGAGAAGCACATACATCTTTTAGATGGTACACTTTGTGAAAAATATTACAAAACACCAAATGAACTTGTTCATTTTAATTTCCAAAGGCAGAATTTGAGTTCTTTTTAAGCACCAACTTTGAAGTGTGAGATTTTTTTGTCAAATTTTAGACCAAATCGAAAAGCTTAGTGAGTTTCTAATGTTTAGTTTTAGCCCAACTTTGAAAAAAAATCAATCAATGATTAATTTTATATCCAAATTGAAAGTGAGTTCTCCTAAAACAGAAAATGAAAGTAGGAAATGGATGCCTCAAGTTATTACAATAAGCATTAAAAAATACTTTTTCAAGTTCACGTTCCAATTCACCAACTCAAATCTGCTTGTTGTTTGATTCTCATGTGAAAGCAAACCACCATTGTTTCTTGATGCCAACCTGCAAATGATGACGATGATTCCAATTTTTTGACAACGATTCTAAATCTATGTGTGAATATCATTCAATCACCATGATTCCAAATCTATAGAAATTTATGATATAAGCTGCACAAAGAAATATGTTAGGCACAAAAACAAATAAATCTTTGAAAAGATAAAACAACATTGCAGTTAGAAACTTTTATTGTGGAATTTGTATGATAGTTAAGATATTTACATGATTTGCATATGAGATAACGATGCAAATGAGATAGTTAGGACTTTTGCATGATTTCCAAACTCAAGATTACTATGCGAATTCCAATGTTTGTTTTAAAAAAAACAAATCAGAATTATGAGTCCTCACAGATGGCATAAGCACAAGATTAAAATATTATGTTGACTCAATAAATAACCTTTACTACACCCCAATTCTGCGTAGCCATTAATGAAGAAAACAAGATAAAAATATAGAGAAATCCAATAGTAATGAGGAACATTGATATCAATGAGAGAAGTGTAGAAAAAGTACATTACATACTATTTGAAATGATGCCTCAGTAAGGAATGGAATTTTTTGATATGATGCTTCACCTTTATCTTACACATAGCATCCTTATGCGTAGCTCTATCTGTTATGTCACCTCAACATTGACTTTCTACTTTGTTTCACGCACCATTTTTCTGCACACACTACCGCACAACGTCTCTTGGTGATTCCTTGTCTTATCCTTCCACTTTTCCACTTGCTACTATCAGACTCTCAACATAGCCTTGGGACAATCGTTGCAACAAGTACTTGTAGCTCATAAATAATCTCTCACAATTTTTTTTGGATGGTGATATTTCATTAAATGCATTTTATTGAATTACTATCGGTATATGGATGGGTTTTCAAAGAAAAAAAAAAAGATAAAGCACATTATTGTTTGAAAGAAAATCTCTAAGAAATGTGCACTCGAGTAATGCATCTAAAAATAATACGCCAGAGAATGCAAAGTTATCTAATGAATTATGAGAAGTCACGATTGTCCATATGCTCACTTAAAATAATGGCTTGTGTTGATGAATCCCATACTTTGTATACATCTATTCCAGCCAAATGTACTTCATGAATGATCTACACCTTAAAAGAGCTTAAGGTCTCCCACCAACTTTTTTTTTGTTTCTTTTCACAGCCAGCACCTTAATCTTCCTCTAAGTCAGTTTTGAAAATGATGTGCACCTTCCTTACATTTATGTGATGCTCATAAGGGAATGGTCATTGGCTGTGGACTGTTGTGTCAGCCTTTTCAATTTTTGACCTATTTCGCCATGTCCCCTCTTAGTCTTCTAGCTTTCCATCTCATTTTCCTGGGAAACAAGCCTATTAATGTTAGTGTAAGTAGGGCACTCAATATCAAGAAAATGACTGTAGATGTCATAAATATCCCTGTTATCTGACATATGTGCAACATTAGTATGCTCTAGTAGTGAATGAGTTCAGAGAAGACTCATGCAATTGTTCACTAGCTACCGTATTTGATACTGACACTATCACCTTACCAACTAAAGGTAGAAAAACAAAAATAACTTCATTTCCAGATTCAGGTTTCAATAGACAATATCAAATCTCAAATTCTCAAAATGACAGAAAGCATAACGTTGGCATGGTAATTTGAGAAGGATCGCTCGTTGGTGTAAGAGCTATGGGAAAAGTTATCTGTGGGATCCAAGAACCTAACACAGTGAACATTCTTGCCTATGCCAAAAATGGAGGCATAGAGAAGGGACGCTAACTATTTGACAAAATGCGTCTCAAGAAACATGATTTTAGGGAATGTTGTGATTGCAGAATACGTGCAAAATGGTTTTGTTTGACAAGCTTTTTTTTTTAGGAGGAAAATGATATTTATGAGAATCATGTTAGTGTAATTAATATTTAATTACACTTGCATAACTCTACTTAGGTAATATTTTAATTCCTAGGTTAATTATTGTCATCCTTATCTTGTTGAGCTATCTTGTTTCTCAAGATAAGATTAGGGTTATGCATACTTTTCTTTTATAAAGCAAATCATCTCATGTAATTATGAATTCCTGAATAATAATATTTTGCACATCTTTTTGCAATAGCTTTTCTTTTTCTGATTTTTGTCTTCTATGGAAGGTTTTTTGGTTTGCATGTTTGATCTTGGTTTATAACATGGTATCAAAGCCTTGATTTGTAGCCCCTTCTCAAATTTTTGAGAAAATCAATGAAGCGTTTGTTTGGGATTCCTTGAGGGTTTCATACATTGAGATTGTCTCTCTATTTGGGTGCTCTTGCATGGTCACTTTCGGTGCACATTGGAGGAAATCTGAGCTCATTTTTTAGTCTAGGGCTATTGAAAGAGTCAAGATCGACTTTTCTTTCTCTTAAATCCGACATTTTATGCCAAAGTTATGAGGGTTTGAAGATTTTCCAAATCTAGGAGTTGTGACACTTCTAGTACATTTTGAGGCACATCGGACCTTGCCATCAGATCCAGAGCATCAGAGAGATGAAAATCGACATATAACATGCCCTATTTCGGCGTCGGGAGCTTTTGAGGCAATTTTTTTTTGTTTTAGAAGCCATATGGTCTATGTACGACCCCTGTGCACGCATTTAAAAAAAAAATCAGGTTTTTTTTAATATTTTTCCTGCATGCAAAAAAAAAAATCATTAGTTTTTATTTTTTCTAAAAATCAAAATCTAAAAAACAAAATATAATTTTTTTTAAAAAAAACATGTAAAAGTTTTTTTTCAAAAAAGTTTTTTAAGGCTTTTAAAGCTGGGCAACCAGGGTACCCCCGTACCCTATCATGGTAGGGCTATATGCCACCGTTGACAAGGCAAGGCCCCACCCACTACCACCACAAAGAATTCTGGCATTCTGTTGCTCTTCAAGACAACTTCCTTCTCACCCGACCAACCTTCCACAATCCTGCGGGTTATTTAGAAGCAACGACAACCCCCAAACTGGCAAATGAAATCTTTTAGATTCTACAAAATATTCTGGCCAACTCCAAAATCTTAGTACATCCACCGAGGTAGGGAATATTCCTTGTTAGATCAAGCATATTCTCGACGACCGTCAAATTTTTTGCAAGGGGGCGATTTTTTGTTGCGATAGCCAAATGGTCAGCAAATTTAACATCGTGAAGTGCTAATGTCAGCATGATGTCATCATACGGTCGATCCTCTTTGCCTCCTCCTAACCCCAGTTTTCCTTCAAGGAGCTATTTTTTAAATTTTTGGCATAACTTGGGCATATGGTATCAAAATTAGGAAAACAAGATATCGTCGGAAAGCTGGTTCCGAGCACTATCTTGTGGTGTAGTTTATTTTTTAGTATTTTTCTATTTAGATGAATTTATTGCTATTTAAAGTCATATTTTCATTTATGGCTTCCGAGCTCATAAATTTTTTCCACGATCTCTGATTTTTTCCCTCTTTGTAGAATTGGAAAGGTATTGAGGAGCTCTACATTGTTGTCCATGCACTTTTTTTTGTATCTATCCTAGGTTGATCATTATTCCAAATTTGTCTTGATGGGTGTTTTAGAGATTACTTGGATGTTTTGGTAGTTGGAAGGGTGAAAATTGAATATTTGCACTTCATTTCAATACCACATCATTTATTTTTTGTTTATGCACATTTAACATTATCTCCTTTTACATTCATTGGGTTATTGTAATAAATGAACTGTGATAAAGTTCCATCAGGGGGGTTTCTTGCATAATAATCTAATTAGAATGTGCATGCACTTTGATCTTCATCTTGTTTTGATGGCAACTCGCATGGGTCATATCTGGTTTCCTAGTTTCTTTTGGCCACATCTTGTCTTAGCTTGACACATATTAGATTCACATTGGTTCACACTTTAGATTGAGAGCTTATGGTTATTGATCCACACTGGTTCAAATCCATCCCAATTTGAGGGCCATGTTTTTATGGTTAATGTTCCAAAGTCTTTATGGTACTTGTTCCCATGGAAGAGTTTTAGTCTCAGTTTGGCATCAACATCAAGATGCACAATTTCTAGATTCTATCATCATTTCATCTACTGATGCTTCACAAATTGCAAGGTTGTTCCAGTTTGTGAGTTTTCTAGTGTTCCATGGCATCGGGTCTGCTGTCGCATTATTATGACTCCGCTTTGGTTTCTTGTAGACAAAAGTATCTTTCCTTGCTTGTCGAATTACGGTTCCAGTGTTACTCCACAGTGTTCTTCTAGTGCTTCTTTGTAGCAGTCATCTCATTGTAGGGGGTTTTATCGCATTGGGTTTTCCTTCTGTACCTCATTATTGCATTTGTACATGGGTACCTGATTAGGCCTTTTTTGTCAGGACCCATTCATGCTTTCTTGAATTCATCTTAGTCTTAGGTGCATGCTTTTTTAGTCTCCCTAAGTTGCACTTATGGGGGGGTGTTAGTGTAATTAATATTTAATTACACTTGCATAACTTTGCTTAGGTAATATTTTAATTCCTAGGTTAATTATTGTCATCCTTATCTTGTTGAGCTATCTTGTTGCTCAATATAAGATTAGGGTTATGCATACTTTTCTTTTATAAAGAAAATCATCTCATGTAATTATGAATTCTTGAATAATAATATTTTGCACATGTTTCTGCAATAGCTTTGCTTTTTCTGATTTTCTCTTCTATGGAAGGTTTTTTGGTTTACATGTCTGATCTTGGTTTCTAACAAATAAAAAACTAGTCAAATTAAAACTGACCAGCTATGTACGTCCCTTTAATGGATCAAATTGTTGAAATAACTATCTTCTGGTTGCTAGATAAGCAGTAAATGGTGATATGACTGTGAGCAAGACTCACACGTACTCATCACAAAATCTAGTTGAGGAGGCACAAACAAATCTAGTTAAGAAAACACTTACATTCTCAACAAAGGCGGTTTCATCGTGACGATGGAGGTATGTTAGCAAGAGTCACCCCTTATTTGAGGAAAAAGGTGGTTGTGCCTACTCCTCACAAAGTTATGTGAACAAAGTACGAAGACAACAACTAAGTCAAACCAAATCATGGGCTAAGTAAACCTCCCAGTCACCAGCATCTCCCAAGTCTTCATTAGTGATTATCAAATAATAGACTGGCTAGAATTCAGTGTGAAGTACCAAACTCAAAAGATATAAAGCATATGAACAAAATATTAGATATAGACTTGAAATATATATACGTTGATCTGAGGGATTGCAATAAGGATAAAGTCTAAACTCAAAATATGTATAGACACAACACACCAAAGATATGAATAAAGATATGAATCTTTAGAGATACAATGCAACATCAATTTACAATTAATGAAACCAATATAAAGAGATAAAGAAGAAATCTTGTGAATGATCGACCGCCGCCCCAAGCATTATGATGGCTTGTTCACATTACAACAATAAATAATCTGTTCAAGCAAAGGCATAGCAAAGATATGTGAGAAAATAGGATGCACAGATAAGTCACATGAACTCCATCTTTATAGAAAAATTGCTATCTATTTCAATTTATAAATTTGTAAATCTTTATTTTAAATGATAATTATAAATCATTTAAATTAAATGATATTTCAAATGCAAGATAAAGTGTCTTTATTTTCAAAAGCCTAGTCAAAGGGAACCAACCCAAAATTTGGAGGTCTACTCTCACCATAGGATACCCAAAGCCTGAGAATAGTCCCATGTGCATAGGATTTATTGATTTTTTCAACTTAACTTCGGGTGCAAAACCTTGTGTTAACAGTCATCTCTGAGCTAAAACATAGGCAAGCGTAATCTTTGATCAGCCCCCGAGACACAAAATCCAAAAAAAATCATAAAATCTCATAAAACCCAAAAATATTTGAAAATTTGGAAAACCAAAACATTTGTAAAATCTTGAAAATACCAAAAACAAGCTAAAAAAACATTTCAAAACTCCAAAAACATCCAAATATTTGAAAACATCCATCCGTATCATTTCACTTTCACCCACAATAATCAATCACCCATACTAAATCAATCATCACCTTCATCCTTTGGAAAAACGAATAGAAACAACCACAACAATCAGCAGAAGCAAGCTTCAACACGTAAAATCAAAAGAAAACTTCAAACTTTTAAATGAAAAATCAAAATCCTGATCGTTTTCAAACATGTCAGTCAACCTTATATCAAAATCCTATCAAACAACTTATCAACCCATCATCATCCTATACAACACATGTCCTAGGATATATCATTCTGATAATGGGCATCGTTTTGAATATCACTTTGGATACTTATCCTAATCAAAACAAATCCCTTTGGCTAGAGGTATGAATAACATTAACTTGTTTGTGTGCTTGATCTTTTCTTTTTGATTTATCTTATTGCACCCATTCCAATGACCTCTCAACGATGTCTAATCAAAGCGATTTAGAGAGAAAGGAATGGGGCATCAATCACTATCTTTTTGTCTGTTCTTGTTGGACATCCTTGTAATATAACTTGGTGAATACTTTCTTTGTTAGGTGCATCCTAGTAAGGTTTTTGTATGTCAAGTGTGAACAATAATACTCCTATCTATTTGTTGAGTCAAAGCCCATCGTACTAGGTACAACACCATCCTGGTTCTTTATACCTTGATGCATCATATCTATGGGTGTTATAAAACATAAGGTAAGTAGCCCTTTTAAAGTCCCAATTCTTGATAAGAAAATCATCCATCTCTCATCATCATCTTTAATAAAGTTGTCTTGTTGAATCTTCTTGTCATCATCTCATTTCTTCTTTTCAGCACTAAAATCATGCCAGAATAGTTGATCATCATCACCAATGCATCCATCCCGCATCCACAAATTGTCAACATGCTGCATATCATTCACATGCATTGTATTTTCATCATCGCATAATATAGATCTATTAGTCTAAGCATCTCATAAACCATACATTTGCATAAAACATCCATTGGATAACCATATAGGCATCATTCATCTCATCCATCTCACATGTTGTGCATCATCATTTTAAGTTGTTTAGGATACTATAGATTGGTTATTCTAAGCATCTTAAAACCATCTCATTTGCATCATCATCATAACCATCCATGTGTCCTTCTTGAACCTCTTTTTCACAAGATCGATCCTCAAATCAAACTTTTCACTCGATCTCTCAAGGGGGCAATGTACCAGTATACTTCTTTCCACTGGGGCATCCAGAAAAATCAGAAATTTTTTGAATTTTGATCGCGAAAAGTTTATTCTTTGAACCAACATAGCAAGTACATTGCTTCAAAGAGGGGAAAAATGTACACATGCAAAATTGACATCATGCATTCCTCATATTTTCATATTCATCCATCAATTAAATAAATCAAGTTTATTTGATTAATCTCCTAAAGCCATCCATTTAAATTAAATAAATTCATCTTTATTTGATTTAACACTAACATCGTCCTCTTTGATTAAATAAATCAAATCTTTATTTAATTAAATATAAAATCATTTTCTTCTCATTTTGATTTATTTTAATCCTAAAATCTAAGTCAAAAGTCAAAATCATTTAATCTACTATTAAATTAATCAAATCCTGATTAATTTAATTCTAATCACCTGAATCCTCTAGATTTTGCAACTTGCACCAATAAATCATTTCTTTGATTTAATATGTCCCTAATTACTTTCAAAATGACATCAAAAAGGGAATATTACTCCAAGTTTGAAAATCCCTCCAAATGTCTTGTCCTCCAACATGGCATTAAATCCTCTTACATTGTCTCTTACATGTCTCCCACTTGGCATTTAAGACTCTTTCTTCTCCCTCCAACAAGCCATCTTTTGAATTTCAAATCTCCCCCTCTTTGGCACATTGATCAAAATGTGCACAACCATCATCCTCTCATATCTTGAAAAGTGGCATCTTGTCATTGGCTCATGTTTTGTCCCACATCCTCCATGTTTTGCATTCTTCCTTCCTTCTTGGTTATAAATAGAGGCCTCCTCTATTGTATTACTCCTCCACAACTTGATCACTTATCATCTTGCATCTTCATCATATTTGGAGCTTATCAAAAAGGGGTTGGGATAGGGTTATTTTCCACATCAAAATAGCACCAATCCCCCTATAAGATGATGGTTTGATCATTTGAATAATGATTCATTGTGTTTTGCTTGCTTTTCGTGCTTTGTTTCCATCATTCTTTTGTTTAAATGAATTTTATAGGGAGTGGTTTATTTGGGTTCTAACAATGGCTAACTTGGAATATTTTATCTATTGTTAGAAACTGCAGATTCTCTTGCTCACAACATCCATATTGGGAAGGAAAGAAAAACCCACTAGAGGACACAAAAGCTCTTCATGTCATCTTGTTTTGATTACCATCTACATGACCCCCATGGATTTTTTTTTTATCAAATTCTAAAGGAGATTGATTTGGAGGCCCCCATTGATAATAATTTGGGCCTCCAATTGAAGAAGAAAAATTGGTTGGAGAGGAAGATGACCGAGTTCTAGAAGTACCAATAGGAGATCAAATAGTTGAGTGCCTTGCATGGGGCCATCCCTATTGAAGAAGTTTTTGAGGAAATATATTATGCAAAGGTAGGATCGGTTTCTACTGAAGGGTTTGACTTGCTACCTCTACAAGAAGATGTTAGAAACCACAAGGAGAAGGAGCCATCACAAACTAGAGAGCAACAACCATCATCATCCACTAGTGCTTCAACAAGGTCAATACATACCTTGAGGTCTACAAGGATGACCCCAACTACTCAAGGAGATCAAGGTTTGTTAAAATTAGTGGTGGAAGAATTCATGGAAACAAACAAGCTGCCCATGAAGAGAAGGAGAACCCAAGCATTAGATGTCAGGAAGTCTAGGGAAAACTATGATGAAGAGGTGAGATTCATTTCACAAACTCCCACAGTTACCACACCATAGGTAAGTTTTTCACCTACCATTCTTTCTTCCTTTGCTTCTTTGGTTTAGAGCCTTCTCGCACTATAAATATTTTAATATGTTTTCTTCAGCTTTTAGCCTCATGGTTTTTTTTTGTTTTCATTATCTTCCAGTTTTTCACTATCAACCCCTAACATGTGTCATATCAATGCACTTTCCTAGAGCTTGCAATTAATTTTTTTTCCAAAAGTGTGAAAAATATGCCATGTAGTGGTTGCGTGACTTCTAAAAATTGTATCACTTTCGGGAGCAAGGGGAGACACGTGGCCATTACACATGTTATCACTAAGCTGCTCCAAAGGATTTGAGGAAAATCCCACTACTGTGCCATGTAGCCCAAATTTCATTAGGTAAGATCCTACAGTGTTGAGAATGAAATATTTGTAGTGCATTGTGAGGTCTAAGCGTTTTGGTCCTCTCCAAGCATCACAAATGTCAGTGCCCTCTTCATATCACTCACCGATGCTTGTAGATGATCAAATCATATTTTTCCTCAAATTTTTTTGTGGCATCACATTCTTCCTTTGACAGGGGAGATTTTTCACTGCTTTTAGATTTCCAACTCAATAGTTGTTACACAGTTATCATGATAAAGCATCTCAAATTTTATTACTTAGATCTTTTGGATAAAATTGTTTTAAATATGAATGAAAATAATGCCAAATGAAGTTGTGCACACTTCAAAGGATCAAACCAAGAAAGACACCATGCACATGAACAAGAAAGTGTTGCAACATGAGTAAGAAGACAATTTGATCAAATGATGATCTATGATGAATTGGTCTAGAATCTCTAGAATACGATTCGATATCATGAGATATCATGAGATGATTTACAAATGTTCAAGCACCTTGTTTATACAGGAAAGGTGAGAGGAGGTAGGATAACTACCTTGGATGCAAACATTAAATTCACAATGCATAATTTTAAATGCATAAGTGAAATATTAAATGCGTAGATAACTATAAGCTAATGAATGAGACATAGTCCCATTATAACTAGTTTCTAGAAATGACACCTAGGAAAATTAACTCCTAAATAAGCTTATAATAATGTGAATAGGTCCTCACTAAGAACTAGTTACGAAATAACCCCATTCACACTAACACCCCCCATAAGTGCAACTTAGGGAGTGGAGTTATTATGCATATGATGTAAATGCAATATGGTTCTTGACAACAAGAACATGTTAGGTACCCATGTACAACTAATCAATACAAATAACCTCTCACAAACAGAGAAGGAGAAAACCTCATGGGACAAAACTACTCTCCAAAAAGAAGATACGATGCAAATGATGTACAAGTGATAGAAGTGATGTATGGAGATCTCAACATCAATACACCCCAAGAGCTACATCCATCACAAGAATATAATACAATCCATATCCCCCCATAAGAGAGAAATAGAGAGAGTATATAGCCCCCCATAATGGATAATCACCTACAAAAATAGTAAGTTTTGAAGACAAAACATTATACAATGTTGATAAACAACTTGTCTCCATTTTGGAAGAAACAAAACTAAGTACAAATGTAGGAATGCTTCCCATTCCGAATAGGAATTGAAGGAAGGATGGATGAATATGGATCATGTTGATGTCTCTAAAAGATGCTCATATGTCTCCTCACCCAAGGAAGATGAAGATGCCATAATCAAATCAGGTACATGCCTAATCAAAGAAGAAGGTGAAAAACTTCGACTATGTGGAAACTAATGTTGAACAAAATCCAAAGACAAATATGGTTTGAAAATAGTTGTACAATGGTTGTCATCAAAGAGGAGATATACCCCCTCAAAATCTAAAATGTGAGACTCCACAAACAAGGATGCAATTTTTGATAAATAAGAATCCCAATTAGGAAGAAAATGAGATACTTATTGTAATGAATCACCAAAATTTCTCAATGAATCACCAACATAAAGTGAATGGTCCTATTGAATAGGAATGATGAGAGACTCAATCAATGACTTTGCACAATGAATCAATGAAGATGAAGGTACATCAACTATCTCTGATGGAGAAGGAGTATCTAAAGAAACCTTGTTGTCCTCATCTAAAGATTCAAAGTACTCCAAATAATCAAACTCCCGAATAGTATTACCATCATAGGGTATCCTATCTAAAAAATGAAGAGGCACAAGACAATCTGAAACAAGATCATCTGGGAATGACTGAGTATCGAGATATACATGTGTCTCTCAAATTTTAGTCCAAAGAGTATGAGGACACTCAAAATGATCAATAACATTCAAAGTGGCAACATCAATATGCATTGCAACAACTCCTACGACATGATCCCTTTTGTAATTTGAAACAAATTTCTTACTATTAGTATGAGGAGGGACAAGATCATACAAATGTGGCAACAAATGAAGCCATCAAAGATGTTTTATGATGTAATATCTCCATTTTTTATAGCTTCTCCTTTTCAATGTAATCAAAGAGGGATTAAATTAAAACCCCATAATGAACTGTGGACAAATATTTTGGCACCACAAGATTCTCTAACACTTCTAGGGTTTTCCACCTAAAAGGAGAGAGGTAGGCCAAAATGGGTAATATCCCCACTCAAAAATAATGCAAGTATGAATGAAATATGCTTAACTGTAATGTCCTAAATGTAGAAAACTGATAAAATAGATCTATTATTTCATGAAAACCAAAGAAATGCAAGATTTTTGAAAACACATTGTGATATGCAAAAAGACCTAGAAATGCAAACAAACAATAACAAAAATGAATGAAACTGAAGAGGTGCACCTAGGAATATGTTGTAGATTGGAAGGTAGACTAGAAATGCTACTAATTCTAAAATTTTGACCTATTGGGACACTTACGCCATTTTGGGCGACTTAGTCCCAGATCTAGAAATCCGCACCAAAGCCCGTTTCATCCAAATGGGTATCCAAATCTATAGAAAATTCTGAAAAATAGGTAGAGTGGGAGTAATTCACCACTGCTGGAAACTTAGTCCACTTTGGCTTTTCTAAAAATATGAAAGTGGAAATGGAAGCTCTCAGTCTGTACTTTTTGCTCCTCCAGGTGTTCGGTTTTGAAACTCTGATTTATGAGGCTATCAGTGACCTTTTATGGATATTTTTACCTAGACAACAAGGATATTGTTGTGCAGTTTTTGCACACACACCTCGTTAAAAGCAGGGACCCTCTTTCGCTTTCACTTTTGGTATTTTGGCCCTTGTTATTTTAAGGTTTTGTTACCTTTGTACGTGCTTGAATTATTATCTTATTCATGCAAATTCCCCCCTTCTAGGATGCATTTTGAGGATCTAGTGTTTTGGACAATTTTTGGGTTTTTGGCTGCTTTCGGGAAAATATGCTCTTGGAAAAATTTTCTGGATCCTCTGATAACTTGATGCTTGCTTCGTTGCACTGTGGTTCAAAATTTCTTATTCTTCACGGAATTCCTTCATGACTGGATTTTTCTGAATGTCTGTTGTCTTATCGGATTCCAAGGTTCTATTTTTTGGTGGTCTTGTCGATTGCATTTATGATCATTTATACAACTTTTGAGTGAGGTATTTAATCGATTTTGGAAAATTTTGGGCTATTATTTTTTATCATTTGCTCTCTAATTGACCTGAAGTGCTTGATCTTGAGTGCTTGGTTGGATTTGGTGATCAAATTTATGAATTGTTGGATTTGGTGGTCATTTTTCTGGGCATCATAACTATTGTTATTTTCTTTAGTGCCAAGGACTAATGTTTGTCATTGTTGTAATCATCTTTCACTCTGTCAATGGTATGTACTTATTTCCTTTCTTTTCATTGTTGAGTGAGTGATTCTTTAACGTCCTGAGCGTGCTTGGAGTCTAAATTTTTGGGCAATGAACGTTTGAAGCTAGGGTTGCTCGATTGTGTTTGATTGGTAATCTTGAGTGATTTTTTGAGCTCATCTTTTGATTTCATTTTGAGCTAGCTTGCTTGTGTGGCCATAAAAGAACTTTGTGAAAACTTAGCAGTTCAGTAATTGGAGCTCGAACTTGCCCTATACGTCAATGGCAGAATTTTAGGGTTTTGTGATTCGATTTCCTTCATGTGAGCTTAGAATTTAAAGATGATCCATAGAAGGTCCAAATCGAGTCAGCTGCAGGCCCAAGTTCCTCAAATTTGTGATCGTTCGATCAATTTGAGTGGAATCATGAGGGAACATCGACATTCAGGTTTTCCTTATGTTTCAGGATTTTCCTTCACTGGTAGATTTCCCTAATTTTCCATGTTCTCTCTATTTTTCCTGAAACGTGTTGTAGTCTAGAGTTTTTCCTGCTTCACTGATTTCCATTCCTTCCAGATTTTCCCAAAATTTCCTTTGTCCCTTCATTTTCCTGGAATTCGTAAGACATTGTTGTTTTCGCAGAAATCCGTCCTCGACAGATTTGTCCAAAACATTGTTGAAAATGATTAACTGAGATATAGCATGATTTATTAGTTGATGATTATACATTGTATGATCAACTTGAGTTGTTTAAGGATGTATCATGTTATTTCTTAGTTAGTGATGGTCAATTACTTGATTACTCAACGCTTTTATGCTTATTTCGCTAGAATATGCTTGGCTGGGAATTTTTTGAAATTCCTCTCTGGCTTGGATTCCTTGGGATGGCTGAAAACCCGAACATTGAGATGATTAATTTTTATGAGGTTTTAAAGCATTTGGATTATCATTGGACTTTTAATTTGGTTGAATGTGCTATTTTTGAATGGTTAACTTGGGTTTTATGTGATCTTTAGTATGGTTTCTTTGTTGGATGCAGGATGAGTCAAGTAAGGCAGTGACATGTGGAACCAGGGGTAAAGTGATGGATCCAAGGGAGGAGGGGTTTTCTATTTCTGAGGAAGAAAGAATCAAGATGGATATCAAGAGAAGAATTCCTGAGAGCAAGCTTACTTCTGTCTAGTCAGAGGTAACTGATATAAATGTTGGACTGTGGGATTATGAAGAGTTCAAGGCTAGGATGGAGCACAAAACCTTCCATTGCTAGCTAGAAGGACATTGGAATCAGGGTTGGCACATGTAGCTGGATTTCCTTCTATAGTACAGTGTTATCAATTGGTGCTCGAGTGTGCTAGACACTATGACATCGGTACACAAAGGATAATTGGTCCTCAAGGGAGAATTATGGAAAATCTAAGTCCTGTATCTATATCCTAGACCTTTGACATGCCAGATAGATCTCATGTGGTGGATTTTGATATGGATATGGCAAAGAAGTTCTATGAGGAAGATACCATCAAAGCCTAGTAGGTCATCAATTCTTGGTTGGAAAAGCCTAAGTCCCACTTTTCAAAACTACCCAAGTAGCTATTCAAAGCTAAATTCAAGGAGTACTATGATGTTATCACCCTTCTCAGTAGAGTGGTAGGGTTGAAAAGTGCCAGTGTATTTGAGAATTGGATGTTCCATGTCATTGTGAGGATGGAGTAGAATACATATTATCATTGGGAAGGTGTTATAAGTGCTATGATTCATGAAGAAATGTGTAATGTCCTACAGATGAATACCTTCACAATGACCTCCTACTTGGTTTATGCACTTGCAAGATTCCATCCATACAAGGGACTGAGTACAAGGGGTGTGTTTGGGCAGGATGTGATCTATGAGGTTTATCCACAGCTATACCTGGGTAATTCGAGCTATAGAAGGGTGAATGATGCATTCACCATGTACATCACCAGATTATTGCAAGGTGCAGAGCATGTAAAGATATTTGACAATGCCAAAGATCTGATCAAAAGGTATGGGGCTTGGTTCATATAGTTTCCCACCTTTTCATATATAAGGATAGATGGTTGTGAAAGGGCTCCATACAGAGTTCCTAGGTATCCCATTGACCATGTTATACTTATGGAGATCACTAGGTAGATATGTGATTTTGATGCAATTGTAAAGAAGGATAAACATAAAAGTGGATTTGGTGGTGACTTCCCTTTGAGGATAGGAACTAGTGAGGCATGTCCTTCTATTAATTCATCTAGTGCTTCTGAGGAAGAGATGAGCACTCTTGGGTTATCCTTCCATTCCAAGAGATCTAGGTTTGAAAGAACTGGCGAAGTGCAGAAGAAGGCCAACAGAGAATATAGTCACAAGGATGATATAGAGGACTACTGGGCCAATTGCAGTGATGAATTTGAGATCAGAAAGAAGAAATTTTCTAGGCTACCAATGAACTTAGTCTGGTTATATAATGTGAAGGCCATTCGGGATCAAGTTGAAGATGATGGAGTTTTGATTAACGGCCATGACTACAAGACAGTGAAGGATAAATGAGTTGGAGAAATAGACTAGTTAGAGGAAGAGAAAATAGAATTGGAACAACTTATGACTCCAACAATTAAGTATACAAAGTTGTGGCTCAAGCATAAGATGTGGGAGCTCAAAAGTGAAGGTGTGTAATGCACCTATGATTTAATTGGAGACTTGGATTCTCATTCCACTTCTGAGGAGTTAGCTGAGCAAGATCCTAAGGGTAAGGGTAAGGTGAGTTCTTTTAAGATCAAGATTAAAGATACTCAGGAGGAGGAAGAACAAGAGGAAAAAAAGAAAAGGAAGCCTATTGCAAAGAAGAGGAAACACGTTTCAAGGATGAAGAAGTCAACAAAAGATGAAGCTGAAAAGGAACATAAGGAGGTTAGTGTCCTTGTACCAAAGAGAAGAAGAATGGTGAGATTATCACAGAAGGAAAAGGAAGGTTCCAAGGTAGGAGAGGAAGTTAGCCCACCTGTGATAAGTGTAGAGAGCTCAGGAGAAAGGACACAGGTATACACAAGGAAATCAAGAACTCCTTCTCCTAAGGACAGTGTGCCAAGAAAGGATCCTCCTCCAGTCACTTTTTATGCAAAGCAACATGATAATGTTCCTCCTCCTCATGAAGCGAGTAATGTACTAGGTGAACGAGGTGAATCCAAGGAAGCAGGAAATCATCCAGATCTAGAGGGAGAAGAATTTCAAGAAGGTGAGCTCTATAGTGCTAAGGCAGAAATAGAGAGGGTTTTGCAGTCTCCCCTAGTTACATATGATGATTCACCTGATAGGAGTGAAGAAGATAGACCTCCTCAGAGAGAGGAAATACTAGTGAAGACTCCATCACCGGTTCATGAAGAAGAAGAGCTTAATGAAGAAAAGGAAGAAACAACTGAAGAGGTCCTTGAGAAACATAATTTGAGCGAAGATGTGCCTAAAGATCAACAAGATGAAGTTGGACAGAGTAAAGTACAACCTGAATCTACTATCCTAGGCTAGTTGGATAGGGAGTTAAAGAGCAAATAGATTGTTGTGGATGACACCCATCCCAATTGGGATGAGCTATTGGCAAACATAGGAAAGGGTGAAGGGAACTAGAAAGCCAGGGTCATCTCCAAGATTGAGAGAGATGAAACAAATAATAGGGTGCTACACATTGCTACTCCTGCCCCTGATAAGAATAGAGATGATGTAACTAGAGGTGATTACAATGTACATGCCATTAACCTAGGGCCTACTTCCATCGAACAAGAGATTGAAGAGTATGAAGGCTCTAGTGATGTGATCTTGGGTAGGTTGAGGAAAGAAGTATAGACTAAGCAAGAACAAAAGAAAGAGAATGATAAATTAAAGAGGTACTTGCAAGAGTTGATGAAACCCTTGCAATCTATTAGCTCTTCATCTTCTGCTGTGAGTTTCCTACCACAGGAAACCATAACAGAGCTAGAGAGGATTAGTACCACTACTCTTGCCATGACGAATTGGTTACAAGGGGTGAAAACTAAGGGAGATAATGCTATCAAAGACATACTTTCAATTGGATTAGATGCAATAAGGTCAATAAATTGGTTGAAAGATGTATTGGCTCAAGAGAAAGAAGATGTAGATCTCCTGTTGCAAAAGACCAAGACCATCATGGAGTATAATGAAGATAAGTTGGTGAGTGATGGAATCCTTCCTTCCTCCAGAGCTTTCAATGGTTGGTTGAAGCCTGCAAATAAGACAAAAGGTGTAGATCTCCTGTTGCAAAAGACCAAGACCATCATGGAGTATAATGAAGATAAGTTGGTGAGGATGGAATCCTTCCTTCCTCCAGAGCTTCAGAACCTTGGGAATGGTTTGAAGCCTTGCAAATAAGACAAAAGGTTTTGAAGAAGGTATATAAGTAGAGGAGGAAAATTGAAGACACCCTGACCGATATCTATAATAAATGCATTTCCTTCTTTGAAGTGATGATAGGGAAAAGGAAGTTTGCACCGAAGCATTTGAGCTTAGAGTAGTTGAGAAAATGGTGGTGAGATGTATATTCTCCACTCAGTGAAGATCTAGTTACTAAGCATCAGTTGGATGATGCGACCACCTATATTGCAGTTATTGATAAATATCAAACTAGCAAGGTTGAGTGGGATAAGTCAGTGGAAAAGTTAAGAGAAAATATTAAATCTATTGAGAAGAGAATTAAGGTTTTACCTCTGCCACCTATAGCCAACTTGGAAAAGATACTTTTGATGGTGCATGATAGGGTGGAGAGAAATAAAGATAAAGGGGGAAGCAATTAATGCAAGGATACATCAGGATTTGTGCTTCCCATTATTTCTCCTCTTCCTTCACATGCATTGGACTGAGATTTGTTAGAGACCCTAGGCTGACCTGGATGGAATACTTGCATTTAATGTCCACTTTGTTTATTTTGAATTCTTCTTAGCTAACTTGTTTGTGGCCATTTTATTATTGTAAACCCTAACTAGGCCAGCATATCTTGGGAGGTTTCTATTAATATGGCATTCTTCCTCATTTGTAAGGGTTAGATAGTTTTATTTTGGAGTGAATTAAGCAATATATCAAGAGCTAGAGTTAGGAGTTAGTTTTATTTTCAAGTAAGCAAGTACTATAACAGAATACTTGAATTGTTGCTACTTTGGGTAATTCAATGAATGTGAAGACATTGTGATTTGGTGTCTTTCTTGTGTTGAATTCTATCTTGGATGTTTCATGTGATTCTATCTTTGTAATTGCTTAAGGTTACTTGATAGATGTGTTAGGTTTGATGTAAGATGAATTGATGGTGTTTATGATTTGGTACTTGAAGTGTTGTAGAATTCTCTGGTCAATACTTTTTGCAACCAATTGATTGTTAGTTGCTTTGCAAAGTTAGCTTGGACTTTTATATTCATTGAGCTTAGTTCAATTGTGAAGGTTTATTCATTTCGATTGCAATAAGGTTGTTTTGAATGAATGTTCATGATCTTAAAATATTTAATGCCTTAGAAGATTTCACTATTTATGCAAGATTGCAGATTCATCTGGGTCAAGTAGAAATCTGTTTCTGAGGGATTGGTCCATTTCAAGTATTTTGTTATTTGCATTGTTAATCTTAGGAGTAGTTTTTAAATTTAGGAATCTCTTTGAAACATTGTATCTTTTGCTATTTCTTTTATCATTTGGGTTAAATTTAGGATTGGAAGTGTCATCGTATTGCTAGTTCTAATAAATTTAAAGATTCAATATTTTCTTGTAGTAAGGTCCCTTTGTGATTACCACCATTTTCACATTTATCATTGAGTTGTTTATGCATTTTCAAGACCTAACATTAGAGACCTTGGGATTATCTCTTGAGGCTTGCTGATAGAGATTTACCTTTCAAGAGAGGTATAATATCACATTCTGTCTAAGTTGTTGCTGTGCAGAAAACATCATCAACAGATTGGCGCTAGAAGGAGGGCCTGAATAAGCAAGATGGATCAATTTTTTTTGCCATCTCTCCTAAAAGATTTAGAAGAAGAACTAGATGTACTCCAGGGGAGGAGGAATTTCAAGAATTTCTAGCTCCTACTATGTCAAGAAGGACCAATAGAAGGGGAGAATCATCATCCACCCAGCCACCTCCATCATCTACATCATCCTCATCTTCATCAAGTTCATCTTTATCTAATTTTGAGGACATTCCCATTCAACAACCTTAGCCAGCCATAAATCAACCATTACCACCCCCACTTCCACCAATGGCTTTCCTAGCTAATAACCCATCTCCATTGACCTTCGCTAATTACAATGTCATGCCCAAGTACCCTGAACACTTTTGTTCAATGTTCCATGTTAATGATCCTAATAGAACTACTAAGGAACACATCCAAATCTTTCAAATTGGCCTTAAGGATAGAGGAATCAATCATGAGGATGCAACGTGTAGGCTCTTTCCTTATTCTTTAGGAGAAGATGTGTTCTACTGGTATAATCATTTTTCTATTGGGTCTATTGAAAATTGGACTAAATTAGAGAATGCATTCCTACAAAAGTTTAGGATTCCCATTAGTCCCAATGAGCTTTATCTTCAGTTCATCAATGTTAAGAGAGAAGTCCATGAGCCTATAGGGTCTTTTAACAATAGGTTTCATTGTGCCTATACCCGATTGCAGGCCCCCTATGCTGTTGATGAGGTCACTACTTTAGAAGTCTATTATGAAGGACTTGATAGTCTAAAAACCACCTTCATGAAATGGAGAAACAACCCTCCTAATACCCTACTTGATGCATATGCAGAGGCTGTGAAGGTTAGCACTGCTTTAAGAAAACACCTATCTAGGCCTTTACCGTCACTAGGACTCGCTGTTCACCCTGGGCAAGTCCCAGCTCTCAATCAGGCTCTCGCTAATCACACTCCTATCATGAATCCAATACCTCAGTTTCCTCTGGTCCCTCACCCAAGACCTCCTGTGAATCAAGTTCCACCCACAATTAGCTACCCTCAATAAAATGTAAATCAACCTCTTCATCCATAGTCTCAGACTAGTTTTCCCACATATCTGCAAAATTCTAAAGTATTAAACCAATCACTGGATGCCAGTACTACAGTAGGATATCCCCAAAATAATGTGAATCAATCTCCATATAGAATTCCTGACAAGGAGAGACTGGATGAATTGATAGAAAAAGTGAAGAAGCTGAATATGGAGGTAACTTATTTGAGGAACTAGAATAGTCAGCTGTAGGCTGCTCAAAGAGGTATGCAATCCAATCATAGCAGAGAATATTGGGAAACTCAACAAGGGCAACATTTTGATAGGGGAATACACCCTGTTAGAGGATATAATAATGAAAGAGGATATAATAATGATAGGGGACATAGTTATGATAAAGGACAATCTCCAGGCTATAATTTTGATAGGGGTCAAGCTGGTGGACAAGGGTTCGACAGGAGACAACCACCCAGATAAAACAGGACTTGGAATACAAGGCCTAACAATGGAGGTATTTCCACCCCATTGGATCTGCCAGTCAATCAAGATAAGCCTCCAAGTGGTGTATATTTAGTTGAGGTTGCTTTATCAAGATGGTGTAGGCTCCATAAAACAAGTCAACATTCTAAGTTAGATTGTCAAGAGTTCTAGACAACAGCTTCAATTTTTCAGTATGAGGTAGAGAATAATGCAAGTAGTTAGGAAATGGTTCCATCTACTCCCTATGATTCATCAGTGTTGGTACTAAATCATGCTCCTTTTCCACAGAGCAAGGAAAATGTGCCCGAGGAAGAATTAGACCAGCTTAAGGAAGAGGCAGATCAAGTGTGTAATGGAGATGATATTACACAGTTTGATGAAAATATAGTGAATGAAAATGGCCCCATGGATGATGAAGAATATTATGTTGAAGAGGTATAGACATTCTAGTGGCCTGTTAAAAAATATGATCTAATGGACCTGCCACACAGACGTCCACAGGCTAGAGGCCCCTTCATCACTTCCATTCCTCCAGACAACTTCACCACACCTCCAGATCCCAATGCCAGTAATAATCCACTGTATCCTCATGTGCCTAAACAATACATATCAAAGGAAGGAAAAGCACAAGTTGATTCATCGAAAGGAAAGAGTGTTGAAACAAGAAAATACAAGGTGGTGGAATGTCCTAAAGAGGCCCCTGCTGATTTGAGTACGAAAAAACTAGCCATATATGTTGCAGAAGAACTCAAGAAGCTAAAGGTAAGTCTCTCTGCATATGAATTATTGAGAGTTCCAACTATTAGAAATGTAGTTTTAGGAGCTTACAATGCTATCTCAATATCACAAGATAATTTAATCAGTGAGAGTGTCAATAAAGCATCTAGTTCCCAACTAGTAAAAGGGTAGAATCAGATTCACAATCAGATTCATATACCACCTGGGGATAAGGAAAAAGAGAAGGATAAAATTAAAGTTGCTTAGGTGGATACTCCCTTCACTCTGTTCTAGGGGAAAATAGACACTCCTCCATTTCTAATCTCTTTCCACATATTTGGTAAGAACCTGCACAATTGTTTGTTGGATTCAGGTGCTTCTACCAATGTAATGCATTTTGGTGTCTGTAGAGCCTTAGGTATCACTCTTGCTGACTCCCAAAATAAAGTTACTCAATTGGATCAAACTGAGGTTAATGTTGTTGGGGAGTTGAACATGATTCATATGCAGGTTTCCTCTGACCCCAGAATTCAACAAGTTATTAATATACAAGTGGCAGATATACCTGATGCTTATGGTCTGATTTTGGGAAGGGACTTTACTAGGGCCTTGAATGGATATGTATCGGCTGATCACTCTCATATGTGGCTTCCCTAGAAGGGAGTGCCAAATCAGATCAATATTGAAAGGGAGCCCCAGATGAAATACATGATTACAGAATATCAGAACACTTCGAATGAGATTCTAATATCAGAGGTGAGCAAGGGAAATTACATACTTGTAGCCCCTTTTGAGGGATCTAATGCAGAAGAAATCATTATGTTACATGCTGCACCTATTGATCTCATAGCTGAATACAACAAGGAAGTCTGCAGTTGTTGGTTGTTGGACTTTAAGATTTGATGGATCCAAATCAAAGCAAGGAGCTGGGGTAGGATTTGAGCTAATCAGTCCAAGAGGTAAAACTTTCTTTGCTGCTCATAGACTTTAGTTTCATTGTATGAATAATATAGCAGAATATGAAGCTTTGATTCATGAGTTGCTCATGGCACTAAAGAAAATGGTAAATATTTTGTAAGTCTTTGGGGATTATGAGTTAGTGGTCAAACAAGTCAGGAGGTAGTACTGATGTCATGACCAAAGGATGACCAATTATAGGCATAGAGAATGGGATCTTATTGAAGGGTTTGATGCCTTAAACATTTAGTTGATCCCACGTAGTAAGAACCAAACAACAGACTCCCTTGCTCAGGTAGCTAGTACATTGTAGCCTTTGTCTCTTTCTAGATTGAAGAAGTTTGTAGTGGAACTGACCCCAGTACCTTTAGTACCTGACAACATTACCAATTTCTAGGTATTTGAAGATGATAAGCATATTTTGGATTTTATAACAAGCTCAGATGTCTTTGCTTCTCAAATTATCGATGAGACTGAACTCCAAGAACCAGAGATGGATTTGGAAGGGGTAATTAATCTGAAGACCAATACTATTCCTAGAGGAATGGTGTAGCTAGAAAAGATTTTTGATCTGGGTAAGGTCAGAGATCAAGAACAAGATGCCAAGAAATATTCCATTAGTGGAAAATGTGAAAAGTATAATATGGGGACTCAAGATGACATCAAAAATGTCTTCATTGGCAATGCATGTACTCTAGAAGAGAGGAAAGGAATAAAGAATGCATTACATACATATCAGGATGTGATAGCCTGGAGTTATGAGGACTTGAAAACCTATGACACATAAATTATAACTCACACTATCCCTATGAATCTAGGAGTAAGACCCTTCAGGCAGAGGTAGAGGCCAATCAATGCTCTACTAGAACCAATAATTCAAAAGGAAGTGCAAAAGTTATTGTCTGCCATAATCATATTCCTAGTTAGACATTCAACCTGGGTTGCAAACCTGGTTACTATAAGAAAAAGGAATGGTGAAATCAGACTGTGTGTGGATTTTAGAAACCTTAACAGAGCATTAGAAAAGGACAATTATCCAGTACCCACGCTAGATGAAGTACTTTAGATTGTCAATGGATCTCAAATGATGTCTTTCTTAGATGGCTACTATGGATATAATCAAGTTATGGTACAAAATGAGGACATACATAAAACTACATTCACTACCAAGTGGGGCACTTTTGCTTATAGGAGAATTCCTTTCGGTTTGATAAATGTTGGAGCCACATTTCAAAGGGCGATGGACATTGCTTTTAAGGACATAATTGGTAAATGTATAATCATTTATATGGATGATTTGATAGTCTTTTCCAAAAAGAGAGGTGATCACATAGCAGACTTGTGTAAGGTGTTTCAGAAGTGTAGAGAGTTTGGCATATCTATCAATCCAAAGAAATGAATCTTTGGAGTTATAGAGGGAAAATTGTTGGGGCATGTTATCTCTGAGAAAGGAATTTCCATTGATCCTGAATGAGTGGAAGCTATACTAAGATCCAACCACTTGCTAGCAAGAAAGAAATGAAATCATTCTTTGGAAAAATTAACTTTGTAAGGAAGTTTATCACTGGATTTGTAGAAATAGTCAAGCCACTGAATGCAATGTTGAAGCATGAAGCTAAGATTGAATGGAGTGTAGAAGCTAAGGAAGTATTTGTAGAGATTAAAAGGGCTATTGTTGAAGCTCTAGTTTTAGTGAGTCCTAATTATGTTAAGCCATTTTACATATATTCATTTGCTTCCAACCACTCCTGTGCTGCTATGTTGACCCAAAAGTCTGATCAAGGAAATGAACAACCCATAGCATTTATGAGTGCACCATTGAAAGATGCAAAGATAAGGTACCCAAGTGTGGAGAAGTAGGCCTATGCCTTAGTCAGAGCTGTGAAGAAGTTTAGACACTATATCCTTAGAAACAAGGTCTTTGCAATAGTTCCTGATCCTATCGTCAAGCTACTGTTGATGCATAATGAGTTGGGAGAGTACAGAGCTAAATGGGTGACTATATTACAGGAATATGATATTGAGATTCAACCCATGATGCTGGTAAGAGGACAAGGACTTACAAGGAAAATGGCAGAAATGGGCCCTAATCTTGCAACCCAACATTACAATCTTGACGACATTTCTCTAGGGGAATGGTATGATGATATCATTCACTATCTCCTGACTCAAAGGTGTCCTAACCATCTTAATGCGGTACAAAGAAGGGAATTATGTTTGAAGAGTGAAAGTTTCATGCTGAAGGGAGCCATTCTATATAAGAAAAATCATGAGGGTGTTTACTTAAGGTGCCTAGGAAAAGCAGAATCTAAAAGAGTAATGGCGGAGTTTCACGACAGATATGGTATAGGCCATGGATCTGCACCTTCTACAACGAATCAGATTCTGAGAGCTGGTTATTATTGGCCCACATTGTTTAAGGACACACACAATCATGTCAGAACTTTTCATGTGTGTCAAACTGCAACAACTAGAGAGAAGTATGCAACACTCCCACTTCAACCAGTCTTTGAGGTAAAACCTTTCACACAGTGGGGAATGGACTTCATAGGTCCAATCAATTTTCCTTCCTCTATAGGCCACATGTATATTCTCACTGTTACTGATTATTTCATGAGATGGATTGAGGGTCTTGCATGCAAACAATGTACTTCTGAAGTGGTAATAAATTTCATCGAATTAGGTATTATTAATTTCTTTGGATGTCATATGTCTTTGGTTTGTGATAATAGTCCTGCATTTGGATCATTGAAATTTTCTAATTGGACCCTTGATCACATAATTATAATTAAATTTTCATCCAATTATTACCCTCAGGGTAATGATTTGGCTAAGTCATCCAATAAGAATCTCCTGACTGTTATTTGCAAGCTGTTAGAAAGAAATCCTAAGGACTGGCACACCCAGCTTAGATTTTCTCTCTAGGAAGATTGTAAAAGGCACAAGAATTCCATAGGAATCTCCCCTTACAATCTAGTTTATGGGTTAGAACCTGTGTTTCCAATTCAATTAAAAATTCCCACCCTGTAGTTCATTAATGAATATTATGATGAAGGGGATAAACGTGAAGCCAAACTTGCTGAGTTGTTACACCTTGAGGAGAAAAGAGATGAGGCCCTTGAAAATTTTTCCAAACATCAAGAGGTATTCAAAAGATGGTTTGATAGAAGAGCCAAGGTAAAAGCATTTAGGATTTATAACTTGGTTCTTTACTGGGATAAAGCCCATGACCGAAAAGGGGATCATGGTAAACTTGACAAAATTTGGCTTGACCCTTATCAGATTTCAAAGATCCTAGGAGATAATGCTTTTTGTGTGAAAACTCTCACTAGGGAAGATATTCCACTGCCTATCAATGGGAAGTAATTGAAGCATTACTTCCAATCCTGAGTTGTTTACAACTCTTTCCTTGCATATAGTTAGATTAGGTTTCTTTTCTATTTTGGTTTGCTGTGTTTTGCTTTGGTTAGAGTAGGTTTCCCTTCTGCTTTGCTTTTATTTTGGTTTGTTTTGGTTAGTTTAGGTTTGCTTTTGGTTTGGTTTCTTTTTGCTCTGCTCTTGCTTTGGAGGTTTTCTTATTTTCTAGGTGTGTTGCACCTGCATGGAAATCATATTATTATTTGGGACTGTTCTGAATATTTCTTTTAAAAACTTCAATATTTTTTCCAGAGTCAGTTGGTGAAAGTCCTCTATTTGGTGTCATCTGTATTAAGTGTTTTGAGTGGATAAGCCAGGGGATTGAGTTAAATCTAGTATGTACTTGGGTCTTACATTTTGCACAGATCTTTTAAAAAATTCCAAGGTTGCAAGGGGCTCCTATGAAGTCTGTTTAGGTGAAAAATCTTAGATTCTACTTCAGTGCCACTGTGGTTCTCAGCCCTCAATGTGTACTTCATTGTTCACAGGTTGAAATGAAAAAGTGAAAAGAAAAGAACTATCAAAAAGAAGAAAAAGAAAAATATTGAAAATCAAAAGATTGACTTCAACTTATCAGGAGTATCCAAGTATCTCTATCGGGGCTATGGACGCCTAGTTGGCAGTAGAGCTATGCTTGGGGGGAATCACAACGATAACCTTATCGGGGCTATAGATGCCTAAATGGTAGCGAGGCTCTATCTAGGATGCTTTTGGAGTTAGAATCCTTATGTAGCCTAGTCAGCACAAATTTTATCCTTGTTGCAACCAAGGAAAATGGAATGAACACGTACGCACACACTTTGACCCTAGTACAAGACTGGTTTGCTTATTTTTGAGTTTTGAAACTCTACCAAATTGGTGACCTAATATAAGGACTGAAACCAAAGATTCTGGGTTCTTGATTCCAGTTTGTCACTGAAATGCTCTGGAGCATTTTCCCAACGGAGTTGCCATTTGTTGTGTCGTTTTTGCACACATGCCCCGCTGAAAGCAGGTACCCTCTTTCACTTTCAATTTTGGTATTTTGGCCCTTGTTATTTTGAAGTTTTGTTACCTTTTCACGTGCTTGAATGATTATCTTATTCATAGAAATTCCCCCCTTCTAGGATGCATTTTGAGGATCTAATGTTTAGGACAATTTTTGGGTTTTTGGCTGCTTTCGGGAAAATCTGCTCATGGCAGAATTTCCCGAATCCTCTCATAACTTGATGCTGGTTGTGTTACACTGTGGTTTAGAATTTCTTGGTCTTTGTGGAATTCCTTCGTGACCAAATTTTTCTGAATGTCTATTGTCTTGTCAGATTCCCAAGTTCTATTTTTTGGTGGTCTTGTTGATTGCATTTATGATCATTTGTATGACTTATGAGCGAGGTATTTAATCATTTTATTTAGTTTCCATTGTGCTTGATAGTTTTCTTTTGGTTTATTTTCATTTGAAAAATCTCATTTTATGGTGGAAACTAGACTCCAAAGACAAAAATGACAAATGGCAAATTTTGGACAAAACTCCAATTCCAATGTTAACAATCACACGTATGACCCAAATTGGACATTTGATGACCCATTTGGCAACATGAATAATCAACCTCTTATGACCATACCATCATCATCAAATAGTCCTTTTGAACCATTCTTACGTAAGGATGAATATGGACAAATACTTGATGAAAATCTAGAGGTAGCAGCACAAGATCCAGAGGTGGCCTACTTTGTAGAAAAAATAGTCTTATATGACAGAGACAAATATTTGGCCATACTCTTAAGTCAAGGAGCTAAACTACCTCATGGTTTCAACATTGATACCTTGAGATCGACATCTCCTTCTAATAATGTCAACAATATGCATAACATGTCAAATAGTGGTCAACCTCCAAAGACCACAAGCAATACCTTTTTTGATGCTACAATGACCATGAGTACTACCTCCAACATTCCAAACAAACCCAATTCAATAAACACTACATCCATTGGAGGATCACAATCCGTCACAGTGCCCACAATATCCACAACACAATCACAATCAGCTGGAACCACCTTTGGGTCCTCAACAATGTGGGAAAGTTATTCCAATCCTCTCTTTACCACTACGGTAAATGCCATGGGGGCATCATGAAGTCATACAAATCCTCCATTGACAACTAAATCTAATACCATGAGTACATATTCATCATATCCTCTCATTGGTATCTCACAAAATCCTTCGGGTGGAGGAAAATGACATATCTTTATTCAAGGACAACAACAAAATGTTAACACGTCAAAACAGTCAAATTCCATCACCTCCCAAGGACAAAATATGACCATTCCCCTTATACAAACCCAACAATTTAGACAAGGTAGTCAACACACACAACCTATGGCATCATTCACACCTTAAAATATTCATGGTCGCCATATTCCCCAAATATCAACCCAAATGGCTGGGGGACACATCCCAACATATTCATCCCATATTCATACACATCAACACGTCCCCAATCCAATCTTTCAATACCAACAACACACAAATCAAAACACATCACACATGTAAAAAAAATCCATCCCTCAACAACATGCCAACATCCACTCACAACAAATGGGGACCTATGGCGTACCAATCAATCCTATGTATGGGACCACAAATGACCCTATAATCGATGCCTTACAAGAAAAATTGATAGGTCTAGAGAAGACCATCGAAAACATACAAATATCTGGAAAAGAATCAAACGTGTCATATGATATATCCGTATATCCCTTTGACATGAACTTATACATGCCACCATTTCCTCTAGGATATGTGTCACCTAATTTTACTAAAGACAAAGGAAAGACAAACCCCATCGAACATGTCCGCGAATTTGGAACCAACTATATGGACATCGCCTATGAACAAACATACTTGAGACTTTTTTCTAAAAGTCTTACTGGTCCTGCCCTTGAATGGTTCTCTACTCAAAAGGATATCCAAACATGGGATGAACATAAACACAAATTCATAAAAAATTATGTATACAACATTGAAATGGGCACCTCTATTACTAGCTTATGTAATCTCACGCAAGAGGATGCTGGTGAAACATTCATCCCATTCTTTTAAAAATGGAGAATTCTAGCTAGTCGTTGCCACATCGACATACCCGAAAAGGAAAAGGTGGACATGTTCATTCAAACACTTCTAGGACCCTTAAAATATGCATTGCAAGTACATTGTTTCACAACCTTCACAGACCTAGTCAAAAAACGTGTCCAAATTGAGAAAGCCCTTATTGCAAGGGGAGAGTTGAGATACGGTCCTAAAAACACAAATGTAAATCCTCCCACTGAAAAAAATAAGTACTGGGTCAAAAATAAACATGTTACCAACGACGGTGTTGTGGACGCCAAGGCTGCAAACACCATGGGTTCTGTACTAGCTCTAAAAGGGGTTCAATGACAAAAAAAAATCAATGAAGATATTGAAACCCCCTACCAATGTCCCCCCAAACAACCAAAGAAGCCAAAATAATCAAGGACAATACCGTCAGATGAGACAATTTCCTAGGGGTCACACATACACTCCCTTGGGTGAACCCATTGAGGAAGTCCTCAAGAAATTCCTTCAAAATGGTGTCATCACACTTCAAGAACCAAAACCATATGACCTAGGACAATTCAAACCAGCATGGTGGGATGATAATGCATTTTGCGATTATCATCAGGAAAAAGAACATAAAACTTCTTCCTGTCAACAACTGAAAAATCTGGTACAAGACCTTATCGAGAATCGTATCATTAAGGTAGGAGGACCACAATTTTCCTCTAATTCAGATCATACCATTCATAAGAACCCACTGTAATACCATGGTTCTAATAATGCTTCCATGTCAGGTCCAAAGATAAATAATAATCAAGCCAATTTCACCTGAGCCAAGTATGACTATTCTGGTGGAACCACTATAAACAGTATCCAAACTGATAATGAATGTGTCAATACCATCACAGTCAAGAGAGCACCTCAATGAAATGCTACTACTTGAAGTGGAAAGGTCACCATAGCTAGTCTGCCTCCTATTAGGCAACCTAAGCTTACCATACCCAGTCCACCTCCTAGGAAATCACAACCCACCTCGACCAAAAAGAAATGGAAACCCAAGGGTCAGTTTAACCTTATCGACCAGCTTGGAAAAACTCTCATGCAAATTTCTATACTTGAGCTGCTTCGCATCTCTCCCACGCATAAGGCTATTCTGGATAAAACCCTGCAAGAGTCATCAGTCCCTAAGGATATTGATGTCAACCAATTTGAGACCATGGTAGGATACCTCACTACACCTCACCATGTCACCTTTTCTAATCAAGAATACTCTTCACCCAAGGCTAACCATAACAATGCATTACACATTGAAACTTTCATCCATAAGCACAAGGTCAAAAGAGTTTTAGTAGATGGCAGAGCAGGATTGAACATATGCTCCTTGAAATTGGTTAAGGCTCTAGGATTTTTTGATGCATGTATGGAACCTACAAAGAGTATAGTCATAAAATCATATGATGGCGAAGAATGCTCTTCACGAGGCATTATTTTTCTTACTATCAGAGTAGGACCAGTCATTGTGGATACAACTTTCCAGGTCCTAGATCTGGAATTACCTTACAACATATTGTTCGGTCCCCAATGGATTCATGCCTTAAAAGTTGTTCCATCCACATATCACCAATGCTTAAAATTCCCATTTGATGGCACAGAAATCACCATATATGGAGACCATGATCCTTTTCAATATTGTACCAACCTAAGGGGTATTTCTGTAAACCGAGTTCCCATCAACCGAGAAGCTCCTAGCTCCTCTTCTTCTAAATACATTGACCCATCCACACTCGCATCATCTTCCACGTCCACTCTGTCCACATCTTCCACTACACCACCACCTTTCACACTTCCTAAGGATGAACCCAATGTCAAGATCCAGGACCTAGGCTGTGGAGAATTCAAACTACATACGAGATATAGTATCACAACAATACCCAAGTCTCCGAAGGTCTATGGTCAACCATGTTTTAGAATGGAACCAAAAGAAATTTTCAAAGTTCCACCGAAAATGGTTTTCATAAAATGGGGAGACATGAGTAATGAGGACCTAGCCGATATTACAGGATGTCTCTATAAAGATATGGCCAAACTACCTCCATTACCAGTTAAGAAATATGGCAAGGGATATGACATGATGAAGGCTAAAGGCTACAATGGAACTAGTGGTCTAGGCAAAAATAAAACTGGATGAAAAGAGCCCATAGAATGTTTCAAAATACCATAGTATCTTGGATTAGGGTATGGTTTTCCTGACAATGATGACCGATTTACCAGTGGGCTTTTGAGTGAGCACGTGCATGCTTCAGAAAGTGTTGAGACCACTAAGGAAACCTTTATCGAAACTGACTCCCAAGAGTGGGAATTTGGCTCTCAAAGATCCTTAAGTGACAGTTGCCTTGATGATTTGTTTGTCGAATAGGGGAGCTTACCTCTGAAATTTTTTTTTGGCAAAGATTTAAAATCGATCAGGCACCAAATAGCCATAGTTCCATTTCCCTTCGCCATTACATCCAAGATCCACCACCTATATCTAGTAACCAATAGTCGAATCCATCTAAATTTCCAAATAACACCGACAACCATGACTCTAAGCCCTTCACCCCTTACTTTGACAAGGCCCGCCAATCCTGGACACCTTTTAGAATGATGAGGCTGTTGCAAAATTTATGGGATTATGCGAGGGAATACCTAGTGGTGATCACAAGGAAAGATTCACAATTGACCTAGATTGTCCAGCCTACTTCAGTGAGACTGCTCTGTCCTCTAGTCGCAAAATTAAAAATAAAAATAAAATAAAAAATGAAACGTCTTTAGGTGAAAACTGAAAGGCACCTTCTGACGAGAAAAAAGTAAGAAAAAGGACGTATCTGTGGGTGAAAACCTCTTTGAGGTGCCCAAAGATGGAGGACTGGCCTTTCTTCCCGTAACTCAAGAGAAATCAACTATGCTTATAGAATACACCATAGAAGACAACATATCAACTGCAGAAGATCCCAAAATGGTCCTCTTCACTGCATCCTTGACTAAAGAAGAGAGACCAAAATTTCACAAATTCATTGCAGAATGTAAAGTCAACTTTGCATGGTCCTATACTAACATGCCGGGATTAGACCCAGAATTGGTTCTGCACCATCTGCGACTATGGCCTAATGCCAAACCAGTTAAATAGAAGTTACGCAAAATGCATCCTCAGGTCACTTTATTGGTCAAGGCTGAGTTGAAGAAACTTCTAGACACTAGGTTTATATGGTCTATTGATTATGCTGAATCGATATCTAACCTGGTGCCAATAACAAAGCCAAATGGGATGATCCGCATCTGCACAGATTTTAGAGACCTAAATAAGGGATGCCCAAAAGATGACTTTCCTTTACCAAATATTGATATCATAGTTGACCTCACGACAGGATATGAGATGCTATCCCTCATGGATGGTTTCTCCAGCTATAATCAAATTTGTATTGCCCCTGAAGACCAGCATAAAACAACATTCACTTGCCCCTGGGGTACATACTGTTGGAATGTCATGTCATTTGGTCTTAAAAATGAAGGTGCCACATATCAGAGGGCTATGACCACAATATTTCATGACATGATGCATAAAATAATGGAAGATTATGTAGACAACCTTTTGGCTAAATCAGTAACAAGAAATGATCATTTGAAGGTGTTAGAATTTTTTTTGAAAAGACTAGAAGAATACAAAGTCTGACTGAATCCTAAGAAATGTGTCTTTGGTGTAACATTAGGTAAACTCTTGGGATACATAGTTTCTTGAAGAGGCATTGAAGTTGATCTAGAAAAAGTCAAAGCCATCATAGAAATGCCTCTACCCCGAGGAATTAGTGAACTCATAACCCTACAAGGAATGGTACAATCTATCTGGCATTTTATAGCACAATTTGCTGACAAGTGTCAACCATTCCAATATCTTTTGCGCAAAGGTATCCCCTTTGTGTGGACAGGTAAATGCCAAGAAGCCTTTCAACACATAAAAGGCTACTTACTATCACCGCTAGTCCTCATGCCGCCCATTCATAGAAAATAATTGATCCTATACATCTCTACCACTAATTTAGCACTGGGGGCATTGTTAGCACAAAATGACCAAGAAGAAAAAGAAAGAGCCATATATTATATCAGTCGAACATTGGTCAGGTATGAATTGAATTACACATCAATTGAACACACTTGTCTAGCAGTTGTCTTTGCAGCTCAGAAGCTAAGACATTATATGTTGAGCCATCAGACATAGTTGGTAGCCAAGATTGACCCCCTCAAATATCTATTGAGTCGTACAGCATTGACAGGACGTCTAGCAAAATGGTTCATGATTCTAAGCGAATACAACATTCAGTATGTCAAAAGAAAAGCAATCAAAGGACAAGTGATTGCAGACCAATTGGTAGACATGCCAATACAAAGTGATCACCCGTTAGTGGTAGATTTTCCAGATGAGCCAATATTCCATACAGAACCTAAGTCACAGTGGAGACTCTACTTTGACAGATCACACACAAATCATGGCTCAAGGGTAGGAATCTTGTTAATCACCCCTCAAGGAGACTCCATTCCTAAGTATTTCCGCATAGCTTTCCCATGCACAAATAATGTGGCAGCATATGAGGCACTAGTTACAAGACTTAGAATGGCAATAAAATGGAAAATCAGAGCATTACATGTCTATGGGGATTCTCAGTTAGTCATCAACCAAGTTAATGATGACTATGACAAAAAAGATGAGAAGCTGATGCCCTACAAATGAATGGTTGACAGTTTCTGAATGTACTTTCATATGGTAACTTTTGAACAAGTTCTGAGAACACAAAACAAGGCAGTAGATGCAATGGCTACAATAGTCTCTCTCCTCGACATTCCAAGCAATATGCCTCAGCTGGAATTCCTAATAGAACAATTGTTGGTCCCCAACTATGACATTCCGGAGTCAGAGATGGTTTGTGAACTTGTTGGTCCTGACTCTCCCTGGTACCAAGATACTTATGACTACCTTAAATCCCAAACCCTTCCACCTAATTTTTCCAATAACAAGAGGAAGTCTTTTATCCAAAAAGTCGCAAGATATGCCATCGTCAGCGACACTCTTTACCTTTGTAGCTTTGACGACACCCTTCTTAGATGTCTCGACACTAATGAAGCATGTACAACCTTGCGCAAAGTACATGAGGGTATATACGGGTCTCATTCGAGTGGTCCTACTCTAGCCAAGAAGATAACGAGACTTGTGTACTACTGGCAGACCATTGAAAAAGATGCACTAGAATATGTCAGGACTTGTTGCCAATGCCAGATTCACAATGATTTGATCCATGCTCCAGTGCAGGAACTTTGGCCAATTACTTCTCCTTGGCCCTTCACTCAATGGGGACTCGACCTCATGGGAAAGATCCATCTTACCTCGTCAAATGGCCACAAATTCATCATCACAGCCACTGAGTATTTTATGAAGTGGATTGAAGCCATCCCTCTGACATACATAACTGACAAAAAATATCCAAATTCATTCTTAACTACATCATTTTTTGGTATGGGCTTCTGCAATCCATCATCACTAACAACATACGTCCATTTAAAAATGAAGACATTCATGAGTTATGTGAGCGATTTCACATCCAACATCATTTTTCCTCTCTGTATTACCCGCAAGGAAACAGTCAAGCTGAGGTTTCAAATAAAACCATTGTTAAAATCCTTAAAAAGACTATCAATGACGTTGGTCGTGACTGGCATGTTCAACTCAACCCTGCCTTGTGGGCTTACCGCACCAGCATTCGCACACCCACAGGAGCCACTCCATTTTCCTTTGTCTTTGGAGCTAAGGCCATCTTGCACATCGAGGTTGAAATTCCTTCTTTATGAGTCTCCCTAAAGGGTCTAACTAATGATGAAGAGTATAGACAGTCATGCCTACATGAGTTGGAGATGTTAGAGGAAACAAAATTCCCTAAACCATCTACAAGCATATAAAAACCGTCTTTGTTGT
Source organism: Sequoia sempervirens (assembly GCA_007258455.2). Classification (NCBI taxonomy): domain Eukaryota; kingdom Viridiplantae; phylum Streptophyta; class Pinopsida; order Cupressales; family Cupressaceae; genus Sequoia; species Sequoia sempervirens. The sequence goes on along the minus strand of VDFB02000363.1, from coordinate 130,350,606 downwards.
AGTTACAATAAGAAAGTCATGGTCAGGAAGTTTGACATTGGTCACTGAGTCCTCATGCAAAACCCTAAGAACCAGGATGATAGAGAAAATCCAGGCAAGTTTGAACCAAACTGGTGGGGTCCTTACGTCATCATATCTTCTTTTGGTTCTAGAGCTTATCAACTAGCTACTCCAGATGGTGAACAACTGACAGAGCCTATCAATAGTCTACATCTCTGAAAGTTCTACGCATAGCATCGGAAGATTGAGCTGAAAACCTTAAAATATAAAAAAAATGAAAAATGGTAGAATATTGTTTCCTTGATGAAAACCTGGCAAACAAGAATCTTGGCGGCACAAAAAAGAAAAAAGAAAAATGACAAAAATGGTAAAGAGAAAAATTTCATCCAATGGTGAAAACCTGGCAAACAGGCACCATGCGTAGTCAATCATTGCTCGACCATCTACTGTTACTTTATCTGCCTAGGGCTAGGAAGGAACATATTTTCTATCACCACCATGACACCTGCCATGATATCATACCCTTCTTTTCATGGTTGATAAAAGGTTGACATCAAGTCCTTTATACTATCCATTTGGTACTGCATGCATATCCCTTCTTCATGTCCTTTAAAATTGGCTAAGTCTTGGACCTGACTAGGGGAAAAGTTTTATCATGTGACTGTATTGGGTATCATGCACAGTCCAAGAAACTGTAAAAAGTCCTAAAAAAAGACAAAAACATCACAAAAGTCCTGAAAAAAGACCAAAAACATCACAAAATGTCTTGAAGAAAGACCTAAAAATTGAAAAACGTCTTGAAGAAAACCACAACAAACATCAAATTGCTTGAAGAACGCAAAAAAAAGTCACATTTCTGCATGTTCGTCACATTATTCAAGTCTTTTTCATTTGTTTGTACATTGTCTCTGCGCATTTGCTACGCAAGAAAGACTCATTTTCGAGTCCCCGAGACATTAGGTCAGTCCTTTTAGCTTTGTCAAAATAAAATCATGGTGCAATCTTTGGTCATCAAGACAAATTCATTGGTTGTGTTGAACTACAAGGTCTTTGAGTGTATGATGTAGGCAAGGCCATCTGTTGGTGAGCCCTCGAGGCCGCACTAGGTCAGTCCATTAGGGTAAATGGCATTACACTGGCACACACGTCAAATATATTCAAGTCAAGACAAAACATTTTCTAAACAGGAAAACCCCTAAAACAAACTATGGAAATCATTTATTCAAACATGACAATCACATTAGCATGTCAAAAAAATTGACATATGGTCAACACAAGTCAAACTCGGTCAAAACAAGTCAAATGATCATAACCTGTCAAAATGTCAACTCTTGGTTATCTTTCAGATGTGTCCTTATGAAGAATAGCCTCTATCATTCATGCCTTAGGATGTGTTCTTCCTAGGCATCGTCACTGTCATTCGACATTTTGAGGGATCCTTTTGACATCTAAGGATCACTCCTCTCGACATTAGTATTCTTCAGATGTGTCCTTCTGAAGAACAAACTTTGTCATTTATGCCTTAGGATGTGTCCTTCCTAGGCATCGTCACTGTCCCTGTCACTTGCATTTCGATGGATCGCTTTTGACATTTAGGGATCAATCCTCTCGACATCAACATTATTCAGGATGAGTCCTTCTTGAATTTGGCAATCTTCAACATTCATCATCTTGGCATCGTCAAAACCTTGACACCCTAGTATCTTAACATCATCAAACCTGACATCTTGACATTAAAATACTCAACATTCAGACACACTTGGAAAACACTTGGCACTTGTCTTTTGGATTTTTATCATGTTACTAGTTTTTCAGCGAGATCCCAACAATAAGATTGAGAGAAGCAGTGACTTATCATGATGTTTGTCTTGACTTTTGACACACATGATTACTAGTTTCTCAGTGAGATCCTAATTTCAGGACTTAGAAAAACAATGACATATCATGATAATGGCTCTATTTTGTATTTTGGCAATCATGCTGCTAGTTTCTAAAGGATGTCTTGGAAATAGGATTTAGAGAAGCAATGACGTTTCATGAATTGTCCTTGTCTTTTTCTGCTTGTGGATGATTATGACAAAAATACTGGTGTAATTGCGCTCTTCGTATGAGTTGTGAACATCCTTGTCTATGAATTCTTGTCTTATGTGATGGTACGACCTTGTACGCCTTGATTTATGTCATATCATGGTGTTTGTTGGCCATTACAATAGTCTACCCAATGATGATTAAGAGCAATAATAATTAAAGTCCTATGCTAAAGTTTTGAAGGATTTGGTCTAGGAACTAACATGCATCTCCTTCGTTCTGGTCATCTTCTCTCGTTCATCTCACAATGATATCATGTGACATACAAAAACATAAGTGCATACATAATCATAAAAAAACATTGCATTAGGTCCATACACACATCATCCATAGCATTAAATCATATACATTTCATGGCATATTGCATTAACATAATCATAAACATGGAATCCATTCAAATAAATACATTATGCATATCATTATCGTTATCATCACAAAATTGACATAACAGATAAATAAGCATTGCATCATCATGGCATCATATCATAAGTAGCATCATAGGACATACATGACAAGACATATAAATAATACCACCATCCATCATAAGTGCATATCATACATGAGTTATCCATCACATATACCATAATGCATAAATCAAATAACATTGCATAACACACATGTAGGCCACATCAAAACTGCATCATATAACATCATCTCAAAATATACAATGTCAAAGGATAGAGTCAAGAGATATCCCAAAAATGGAGCTCACAGGCTCAGTGGTCTATACATAATGTGTCATAACATAGCAGCAAATATAACAAACATGCCCCTAGGAAAAGAATCTCATCATCCCCTCGTGGCGAAGAGTGTGACAACTGAAAATTTGTGACTAGCATTGAGATCATAGGTGGAACGATAACAATCTCTTTCTATGACCCTAATGGAACTGACACTAATGGCATTAGCTCCACGGTAATAGGAACCTGTGATGACATTGCGGCCTGACTCTGTGATGCTCACAGATCTATCACTGGTGGCTGCATCTGTGCTAACCTATGCTTTGAATTGGTAGACCCATGACTGTGGCTCAAATGATGACTCGAGGCATGCCTATGAGAGTGGTGGGACCTATGCCCTGATGTGTGCCCTAACGAGGTAGACCCTCCTGCACTAGTGTGACTCCTGTTGCTGCTCCCACTCCCTGATCTGTGATCGCTACCTGTTCTCATCTGTGAGCATGATCTCATCACTTGGGAGCCACTACCTACTCATATAGGGTCTTGTACTGCCCAAACCGAGTGCTCACCCTAGCAAGCTCATGATCCATATGCCCTGAAGGTTCTGAACATAAGGTTGCAAAATCCACACACCACTATGTCAACTCCTGCTGGTGGATCACTGCCTGATCTCTCTCTACTCAAGCCACCTCTAGCTTTTCCCACAATGCCGTAACCTCTACTACACTCTCATCTAGCCTCCTATGATGATCCACCACCCTCTGGTCTGTCGTGGCATCCTAGAGAAATGTCGAGGAAGACAGTATCTCCTCCTCTCCCTCCACCATCCTCCATCTCATGAGTCTCTCTGCCTCGTCCATGGCATCATCATCATCATCATCATCATCCTCTACAACATCCTCCTCCTGTCTAGCCTCCTCCTTGGCCACATGCTCTTCCTGTCTCTCCTCCTCTTGCTCCTGCCTCTGCTGCTCATCCACATCCTCCTCAGCCACATCCTCCTCCTGTCTGGCCTCCTCCTTGACCACAGGCTCCTCCTCTCTCTCCCCCTCCTTGTCCACCTCGGGAATGGAATCTAATGAGGCTCAGGCCACATGCAGTTGCACCTTCCTGCCCTGTCTCTGGCCATCCCTACTCCGTCTTCAATGTCTCCTCCATCATCTCCTCCCTGACCTTCATCCCTTCCCCCATCTCGCCCTCCACCTCGTCCTCCATCCCTGCCCCTGCATCCATCCCTCCCCTGGCCTATGCCTCTATCACCGTCTTTGCTGCCTCACCTGACTCTCAACACACATGGTATAACTGACCTCCTATCTACAAGTGGTGGCCCATCTGGGTCTATCAATGGTACTGGTCTATGTGCCTACCACCATAAGTCATAGTCAGCTGTAGTCCCTGGATCTGCCTCCCCACCTCTCCAACCCCATTTCTGAGCTACTAGCCCATCAATCTAATGCTCAGAAAAAGCTACAGGAATTGTTGGCCCCCAAGCTAACTCTCTGGAGGACCAAGCATACTCGATTGTGCCTACAGGTACACCCTACTGCTCTCCAAACTATCTAAGGACATGCTATGATAGATACATCTCTATAATCAACTAGCTTTGCACTGTCCTCCCAATTAGGTAACGATACTGTCTGCAAAGGATGAGATGGTCAACCTCATCATCCCACTACTAATAGTCTCTATACGATCTCCAAATGAATGACACCATGGTATCAATCCGATGGTGGTGTTAGCTCTCAAAAACGCAGGTGAAATGCCTCAAGAGGTTGCCAATCTCTTGGTACTTTTCAGGGTAACAGACAAGGTCAAATGGCTTAGACCTTCTACTCTTCAAGTGCTGCTAGACCTAGGCGGGTGTACCTATATGAATGAAGTAGACTTAACTTGTGCTTATCTCTTTGAAGTGTTTTTCCCAAAATGACAGATGGGAGTGGACAAAAAGACAATTGATTTGGTATAAACTATATAGCAATATTCAAAACTAAAACCTAATATGTTTAGTTAACAGATGTAAAAAATGAATGAAACTAAATGGTGAAAAATGTAGAGAATAGTGCCTTATTGGGTATGCGGAGTTAAATGAAATCTAAATGAGCAACTTCTTTCTCGAAAACATTCAAATTTTTTGGCATATGTTCTAGTTTATAACTTGTATAAACATGCAAGACTATGACTACCAAGTTCTTCTTAATGATCCAGATGAATTTCCCTAATTACTATGATCAATTAAAAGGATTTAATCTCTTCTTGAAAGAACCAATCAATCAACCACACAGATACAACAAATGTCCACTGATAAATTGAATATAAACTTGTTATATCAATTTAAATAACCAGAAAGCATCAATATTGGAGACAACTTTAGTAATACTTTCAATGAGTACAATAGACAATTGACACCAAAAATGTGCTGCCACATCAACTGATTCTCATTAATATCTCCATATTTTTAAACATGCATCATAGTCTCATATCTGTGAAAATTTGTATTCTACTGTATCTTTTCCTATCCTATCTTCTATTATTTTTTCTTCTCACAATAAAAAATGAACATTTATACATCAGTATTTGAAAGGACACATCTTTTTGTATTCAAATGTCGGTGATCAGTTGTATTTGGGCTTTTACTAACACTCACTAAACACCCACCGAGACATCCTGCAGTCATACCGATGTCCAATGTCTCAACGATAGTTATTGCTTCAGTCTTATGTATCGCTGTGACAATTTTGAGTTGGGGAGATGTTCCATAGTTCATATTATGTCTTACCGATATACACCCCGTGGTATTTTTCTGGTTGCTGAGAAACAATCACTTTTTTGCTGATGAAACCATGCTTCGGCATGATTCTCATATTTCTCGCCGATGAAATTAGTCTCACTGATAATTAATCAATACTGCCAAGTCCTCTACCCACATAATCCTATTGGCATGACATATGAGTCGGTAGGACTACATGACTTCATTCCAATGGTTATTTGATAGAATCCCTTTATGCTTTGTCAGCAAGACCAAAGGCATTTGATAAGAGTTCATTTCGATGACCTTTAGTCTGGCCAATACGTCTTTCTATGCGCTAGTCGGTGAGACATAATGCATTCGGTAAGACCTCCCTTCGAAGACTTTTGGTTTGGCTGAAATGTTTCCTTGTGCACCGATCGGCAAGACATGCATGAGTTCATTATAACTTATCTAGCTGATAGCTTTCCTGTTGATATAATTCTTCTATCGCCGAGACAATAAATTGCATCCTACCGATAGGTGCTTGTAGATGAATTCTGATCGGTGTGACTTACAATGGCTCACTATGACTCATCGCGATGAAAGATTTCTCACCGATATGTCCCTATGTCTTCAATCGTTGAGACACAAATGTGATCACTATGACTTATTCCGATGACCACTATTTTGGTGATAGGACCCCTACATTGCTGAGACTGCAAACTACATCATGCCAATATGATTTATACTAAATGAAATAACATCGATAAGAATCTCCCGATGTCTCGCCGATAGACTACAAAAAGATATATATTAGCATAAAATGCATTATGGATCATGGAGACCATGACCTTCTCTCACAGATATGGATTATTTAGTGAAATATTCGGGGCTAGATGGATCTCTGTAGGACCATATGACAAAGTATGAGTAAAAATATTATGAAAAGAAAATTTTTGTGTTTATGGTGAGGACTATTTTGGGAACTCATGGGTATGAAAAACTTGTAAAAGTTTCATAATTTTACAGTTCTAATAGTGGATCCATTTGGGGATGAATGGTCGTGAGATCATTGCAAGGATCTAGATTTCTTGGTGAGAAGACTAGACTCAAGATGATGAATCAGTGGGCGAGATGGAATGAATGGAAATGGAAATGAATGTGACCCTACACTACTGTACATGGAAAGATTATTTTGAAAGAAGGAAAATCATGATTGTCCATGTACTAGAAATTCATTTTCCCTTTATTTCCTAGACTAGTGTGCATGGAAGATAGAATTTTGAGAGGATTATCAAGAGTTGTCCATGCACTGGCAACCCTTAATCCTTTGTATTTCTCAAGAGACAAAATGCTTCAAGAATTTACCATGTATAGGAAACTCCTAATCTTCACCAGTCATGTTTTGTAAATAATATGAATCTTCACCTTTCTTTCCAATAACCACAAAAGGTCCTAGCCACAAGGCTTCAAATTTCCTGTGCTTTCCCTTCTCCTGACACCTTGTGTTCCACATCAACACCGAATCATTCTCCTCAAATTTTCTATCTTTTTCTTTTTTATCAAATAAATACTTCATCTGTGTCTGTAACTTCATGTTTTGGTTTTGAGCTACTCTCCTTATCTCATCAAGTTTAGCTAGTTGCTCCATTCTTTCCTCCATAGGTTCTAGAATATCCAAATCTTCTTGAAGGATAAAGTTGTAAACTGGTAACAAATTCTGCAAAGGCATCCTGGCTTGTGTTCCATACACCAATTCAAATGGGGATTTTCCAATTGCCTTTTTTACAGTGATCTTGTCAACCCAAACAACAAGTCTTAATTTTGAATCCCAAGCCTTCTTGTTCTAACCTAGCATTCTCCTTATAATCTTAAGAATACTTTTATTGCTGGACTCTGCTTGACCATTAGCTTGTGGATGGTAAGGAGCTGCATAAGAAATGGTAATGCCATATGTGCTGCAAAAGTTTTTGAATTCATTAGATCTGAAACACATCCCATTACTAGTAATCAGTCTTAGTGGTGTACCAAATCTGGTAATGATGCTATCCATTAGAAAATTTGTCACAACTTTACTTGTAGCTTGCTTGGTTGGGACTGCTTCTACCCATTTGGTAAAATAATCAGTGGCCACTAGTATTTACTTATGTCCTCCACTTGATTTCTCTTGTATCTCCCCAATGAAATCAATTCCCCACTGATGAAAAGGGGCTTCAGCCTGCAAAGGCCTAAGTGGTAAAGCTCCCTGATACTTCATTTTCCCAGAGAATTTTTGGTAGGCTGCACATCTTACATATGAAAAGGAGTCATTAAAAACTTTTGGCCAGTAATAACCTGCCCTAAGAATTTTATGTGCAGTTGTATTTGCAGAGTAATTCCCTCCGCAAACCCCTTCATTCATTTCTCTTAAGACATGCTTAGGTTGTGACTCATCCAGAAATAACAATAGTAGACCATCCCTGTTCTTCCAAAACAAATCTCCATCCATGAACACATACTTAGATGTTTGCAGCTTCAAAGTTCTTTTCTAGTTGTCACTCAATCCTTCTGGACACTTCATGTATTTAAGGTAATGCATGATGTCTGCATACCAAGGAGTATGCTCAATGCTCACAATTGCATTCTCTTCTTCCTCTATATTGCAAATTTGATTTGCTTCAATATTCGCTTCTACCATTAACCTAGCCAAACCCTGACCTCTCACTAGTTTAGTGATTTGTATCTCCATATCAAACTCTTGGATTTTATTAATCCATCTACATATTTTTCCTGTTACCTCAGACTGTGTTAGAATATCCTTAATAGCTACATGAGGGACATAGGCAATCACCTTAGCTCCAACAAGATATGGCCTAAAAGCCTTTGTAGCTTTTACCAATGCAAAAGCTTGTTTTTCCATTATATCATATTTCAATTCTAACCCCTGCAATGACTTACTGAAAAAGGACATAGGATGTTCATGACCTTCCTCATTCTTCTATAACATGATAGTAGCTATAGTGTGTAATGAAGCAAATGAAAATATTTGAAAGTGTTTTGAAAAATCCGGGGACTTAAGGACAGGAGCTTCCTTGATAGCTTTTTTGATTGATATGAAAGCATCTAATGCTTCTATAGTCCAATCTACTTTTTGTCCTTTCCTTAACATTTTTGATATGGGTTTAATGATTTCAAAAAAATTAGAAATGAACCTCCTAACAAAATTAATTTTTCCAAAAAATGACTAGATGGCTTTGATGGTCTTAGGAATTGGAATTTTATCTATAGCTTCAATCCTCTCAGGATCTATTCTAATCCCCTCCTTTGACACAATATGTCGTAAGAGCTTACCCTTTGTGACTGCAAAATGACATTTCTTAGGGTTCAGACTAATCCCATATTCTAAAGCTCTAATAAATACCTTTTCCAGATTTTCTACATGATCTTCAGCCCTCTTTGAATAAGCAATAAGCTCATCCTGATACACCACCATGATAGCATTAATGAGGTCTGCAAATGCTACGTCAATAGCTCTTTGGAAAGTTGCTCCTACATTCGTGAGACCAAATGATATTCTTATGTATACCTATGTCCCCCATGGGGTTGTAAAAGTTGTTTTATATTGCTCAGATTCCTTAACTTTAACCTGGTTGTAACCTGAATACCCATCCATCATAGATAACAGCTCGCACCTTGTCACCTTATGTAGTATAGCTTCCATGTTAGGCAAAGGGTAATTATCCTTAAGAGATGCCACATTCAAATTCCTGAAGTCCACACATAATCTGATAATCTGATTGGTTTGATGATGCCACCATCTCTGAGCTTTGCCAATTCTTCCTACATTTTCGGTTCCAATGTTGGATTAATGGGTCTTTGCTTCTATCTAAATGGATTTGCATCTGGCTTCAATGGTACTTCATGCTGAAACAAATCTTCCATATATGCTTTTAGATCTTCATAAGACCATGAAAACACATGTTTATATTTTCTCAGTAATTCTATCAACATTCTTCTAATTGTCGGGCTTATTTTCTTCCCTATGTACACCTTTCTTGGTGCCATCTCAGTCCCCAAGTTGATCTCTTCAATATCCTCTTTCTTGACTAGTGTTTACTTCATGAGGGACCGATCACTTCCATCATACACTCTCTCCAATGCCACTAGCCCCTTAGGAAGCTTATTTGTTTTAAGTTGTAAGATCTCCTTCCTGAATACTGTTTGCTTCTCATCTACTTCCTCAACAAAGGCATTGAAATCAATTTCTTGGGCTTCATATTGATCTATACAGTGAAGAAAATTCAAAAGGTCAGTATCATCATTAAAAACCTGCCAACTATATATGTTATCAAGCACAACAGACCTTGTTTTGAACTCAATATGTGATACTCCTGCCAGTGTAATATCATCCCTTTTTAGTGCCACATCTGCTAAAAATTCTGCCATTATGTTCTTTGACCTATCAATCCACTCAATTGAGAAAGCATCAAACAACTGAATTGTGTCCCATACAACATTCCTATATTGCTTTAGTCTCTTATGTTCTACTGCATACTTTGATTTAACTTGTGAAACAACTAACTCAAAATCCCCTTGAACATCCAGTAGCTTGATTTTATGTTTTATAGCTATGTTCAAACCTGTTAATAAAGCTTCATATTTTGCCACGTTGTTTGTACATTCAAATGCTAGCAAAAATGAATACTTAAATGTAATACCTTTAGGTGAAACAAATATTATTCCTGCTCCATTACCTTCTTGGCTATAGGCTCAATCAAAATACATTTTCCACACACCATTGCATTTTTGTGCAACATGTTTTTCAATTGGATTACTATTGACTAATTCTGGCTAGGCTGGTTCGATATTAAAATTTCCAAGATCCACATCACAAAAACAATTGATTTGATCCTGAGGCACACAGTCAACAACTTGGTTCATCCTTGGCTCCTTATACAACTTAACTTCCTAACCATTCACTGGAATTGTTGCATAAGACAAGTCAAATTGAACATTTCCCCTAACCGCTGCTATCCGCTATCTTGATAAAAGCATCCCAAACTAAGGAGGGGTGTCAATTACTGTTATATCTATATTATAAGCCACCTGAGGGTAAGCAGCTAATTTGACTTCAACATCTTTCATTATACCCACCACAGGGATAGGTCTGTTATCCATTGCATAGTACTTCCATCCATTAGTATCCACCCACATGCCAAGTTGTTTCATAACTCCTACTGGCATAATATTTATGGAAACTCTAGAGTCTATCATGCAATTCCTCAATAATTTATTATTTATAGGTAATGTAGTGAAAAAAGGATCAACCTATGGGGGATTTAATAATGCATTATTAAGGAAAACTTCTGGGATATTTACCTTCTCTTGCTTATTAATAGTTTTAGTGGCCATTTTATTTTTAGAATTTATATGTTTTTCATTTCTATTTGTTATTAATTGAACAACACTATCTCTATATTCCTTAATTTTCATCATCTCAAGTAGTGGAATAGACATCTTTACCTGAGATAAAGCCTGAGTGAAGTCAAAAGAGGAACCCTCTGCCTTAATCATTTTCTTTTGTTTTGATGTTTCTCCTTTGTTCTCTTCTTTTTCTTTTTTACTCAGCTGATCAGTCTTTTGCATTTATTTGTGTAACTCTTTAACCTCCTCCTTTTGGACAGGCTTCTGTTTGCCTTTATCATGTTGTTTGTTTTCTATTTTCTTTGAAATTCCTTGTGTCACCTTTTGATCCTTCATAAAGATTCCCTTGGGGACACCTTCCTTCTTATTCATTGTCCTATTTCTCAACCAATACTTACTCTTTGCTTCTTCAACTGCAACAATGGTTAATCTCTCTATCTCCTCTTCAGTGAGTTTCCTCATATTGCACTGAGTAGGAATCTCACCAGAATGTGGTTCAGTATAATCTTCTTCAGAGTCAAAAAGAGCCTACTGTTTAGCCATGTGGATGTTGTACCTTTGATTTGAAACATCGTACTCATAACCTTCATCCTCTGAAGATGAGTACCTCTCCTCAACACGGTGAAAAGTATTTGAAGTCAAATACACTATGTGATCTTCTCCACTGTTACCCATTAGAATTCCTTGTTCTTGCATTCTTTGGGCTACAACACAGTAATTTGGGGAATGTGGCTTATCACAAATTTCATAAAAATAATAATTATTAACCATATATGTTCCCTTCTTCCTCAATGGATCAGGAGTTTCTTTGTTTCTAGGCCTATCTATTACAGGTTTTCCATCCTTCAAATTTGTATTATAGGGCATGTCATGTAGCCTAGGCCTTTCATTTATGTATGTGTTCTCCTGTTTGTATTGGTAATTATTGGTTTATTGAGGAACCCTAGTGTTGTCTCTTTTACTGATTATCCCAGCAGCCTTTCTATTATTTTCAATTGTTAATGTAATCTTTTGGGCCTCAGCGAAATTTCTTGGGAACCTATTTCTTAGTTCATACCTTGTTTTAGGATCAAATGCATTGAAATAAACACTCAATGCTACAGAGTCTGGAAAATTTGATCCAAGAGGTATCTTATTTTGCAATTTGTTGAATCTCTGGTTAAAATAAAAAAATGAGTCATTCTAATTTTTTTGAATCTGCATTAATTCATGAAGAGCAGCATCTGGTGCACTTAGATTCCCATATTTCTCAAGGAATCGATCCTGAAATTCTTGGACAGAATTGATAGAAGCTGTTGGTAAGCTGTTGAACCAATCCCTAGCTTCTTCGGTAAGGGACATCATGAATAGCCTCATGTGTAAATCCTTATATGGCACATCCAAGTCTTGGATGAAAGCATTGAAACTCCTTAAATGATCTTCAACAGTAATTGCACTACTCCCTATAAAATTTGGAACAAGACTTCTCCAACTACCATCCATTGGGTAAGGGTATAGTTGAAACCCTATCAGGTTGAATTTTCTGATCATTGTTGTGTATTGATGAGGGGGAGGGTTAGGTGGGTACTGATACTGGTTTATTAGATTATTGTATTGTGTATGATGATGTGGCACATAATGCTGACCATGAGGTGGCTGTATATTTGTATATTGTGAGGGAATATGTGGTGGATGGTTTGGCTGTTTGTACTGATTCCCTATTTGATTGTGAGGATCCTTTGATGGATCATAAGGCCCTGCACTATTATTACCATGCTTATGAGGTGGTACATACTTTTGGAAACCAACTGTCTGAGTAGTAATTTGGGCTTTCTGCAATTTGATGTCTCTCATTGCTTGTATCATTTAGGCTTTGTCCTGTTCAACTTTTACTTCTTCTAGCTCCTTTTTCTGTAACTCAAACTATGCTTTTACTTCTTCATGAGTTAAAGATTCATAATTTTCCTGAGGAATCACATGATCATTGAACTCATTTTGGTTATCCTCCATTCTTTGATCATATTCCTATTGACATATGAGTTGTTCAACTTCAAATTTAGCATCAAACTCTGCCTGTTTCTAAGGATTATAAAAAGGGTTTCTTTGTTCTTCAGGGGTACAAGGTTCTGCACTTGAATTATCTCTCCATGTATCATAATGATCATATATTTCACAATGTGGTCTTCATGCTTTGTCTTTGTTCGTCATGCACATGTCCTCATTTATCCTTTTACCCTTATCAACCTTATCATCCTTGTGTGTCCACTTACTGTTGCCAACATGACCTCCAGTATGACCCCCCCTATAGTGAGATCTTCTACCATTCATGTTTGAATAGATGCAATGTTTATGTCTGAGTCGCCACTCACTTTCTTAAAGTGAGAAAGAGTTTTGTTATTTCTTATTCCCAGCAGAGTCTATATAGGATTTTTGACTCGAGGAATAAGGCGTAGATTCTGAGTTAATCCCCAGTGGAGTCACCAATATTTTAGCTCTCAAAAACGCAGGCGAAATGCCTCAAGAGGTTGCCAATCTCTTGGTATGTTTTGGGGTAATAGACAAGGTCAAATGGCTTAGACCTTCTACTCTTCAGGTGCTACTAGACCTAGGTGGGTGTACCTATATGAATGAAGCAAACTTAACTTGTGCTTATCTCTTTGAAGTGTTGTGCCCAAAATGACAGATGAGAGTGGACAAAAAAGACTTGATTTGGTATAAACTGTATAGCAATATTTAGAACTAAAACCTAATATGTTCAGTTAACAGATGTAAAAAATGAATGAAAATAAATGGTGAAAAATGCAAAGAATAGTGCCTTATTGGGTATGCGGAGTCAAATGAAATCTAAATGAGCAACTTCTTTCTTGAAAACATTCAAATTGTTTGGCATATGTTTTAGTTTATAACTTGTATAAACATGTTAGACTGTGACTACCAAGTGCTTATTAATGATCTAGATGAATTTCCCTGATTACTATGATCAATTAAAAGGATTTAATCTCTTCTTGAAAGAACCAATCAATCAACCACACAGATACAACAAATGTGCACTGATAAACTGAATATAAACTTGTTATATCAATTTAAATAACTAGAAAGCATCAATCTTGGAGACAACTTTAGTAATACTTTCAATGAGCACAACAGATGATTGACACCAGAAATACGCTGCCACATCAACTGATGCTCATTAATAGCTCCATATATTTAAACATGCATCATAGTCTCATATCTATGAAAATTTGTATTCTACTATATCTTTTCCTATCCTATCTTCTATTATTTTTTCTTCTCACAATAAAAAATGAACATTTATACATTAGTATTTGAAAGGACACATCTTTTCATATTCAAATATCGATGATCAGCTGTATTCGGGCTTTTACTAACACTCACTAAACACCCGCCGAGACATCCTATAGTCATACTGATGTCTAGTGTCTCAATGATAGTTATCGCTTCAGTCTTATGTATCGCTGTGAAAATTTTGAGTCGGGGAGATGTTCCATAGATCATATTGTGTCTTATCGATATACACCCTGTGGTATTTTTTTGGTCATTGAGACACAATCACTTTTTTCGCCGATGAAACCATGCTTCAGCCTGACTCTCATAATTCTCACCGATGAAATTAGTCTCACTGATAATTAATCAATACTGTCGAGTCCTATACCCACATAATCTTATCGACGTGACATATGAGTTGGTAGGGCTACATGACTTCATTCCGATGGTTATTTGATAGAGTCCCTTTATGCTTTGTCGGCAAGACTAAAGGCATTCGATAAGAGTTCATTCCAATGACCTTTAGTCTGGCCAATACGTCTTTCTGTGTGCTAGTCGGTGAGACATAATGCATTCGATAAGACCTCCCTCCGAAGACTTTTGGTTTGGCCGAATTGTTTCCTTGTGTGCCAGTAGACAAGATATGCATGAGTTCATTATAACTTATCCTGATGATAACTTTCTTGTCGATATGATTCTTTTGTTGCTGAGACAATAAATTGCATCCTACCGATAGGTGCTTGTAGATGAATTCCGATCATTGTGACTTACAATGGCTCGCTATGACTCATCTCGAAGAAAGATTTCTCACTGATATGTGCCTATGTCTTCGATCGGTGAGACACAAATGTGATCGCCATGACTTATTCTGATGACCACTATTTTGCTGATAGGACCCCTGCATCACTGAGACTATAGACTACATCATGCCGATATGATTTATACTAAATGAAATAACATCAATAAGACTCTCTCAATGTCTCACCGATAGACTGCAAAAAGATATATATTAGTATAAAATGCATTATGGATCGTGGAGACCATGACCTTCTCTCGCCGATATGGATTATTTAGTGAAATATTCGGGGCTAGATGGATCTTTGTAGGACCATATGACAAAGTATGAGTAAAAATATTATGAAAAGAATTTTTTTTTGTTTATGGTGAGGACTATTTTGGGAACTCATGGGTATGAAAAACTTGTAAAAGTTTCAAAATTTTATAGTTCTAACAGGTGCTACCAACCGGTCTCTCCCATCCTTGTCTATTGTAGGGCTTTGACATAATAATAGGCATAGGGCATCCCATGAGCTAGCTACGGTCTCTGAATAGGAGGACAGAATATCGCTATATGCTCCCAAGCCCAAATCATCAGAAGGGTGGTGCCACATGAAATTCTCTCTGCCCTCCTGTAGGCAACCTCGTGAAGCTAGTGGTAGAGTGTTCCCAATAAACATGGCCCCCAGGCATATACTATCATGTCCCACCTCATCCCCACTATCACATCTCCCCAACCAATGGGAAACCCATGTCCGCGATGGTCGGGAATCGGTATCCCATCGAACAATGTCACCAAGAATGCATCGAACTGAGCGTAATGCTCCACCATAAACTCCCAGTGGATCTCATAGCCCTAGATGCCGAGTCTTGCTCCCTCATCCTGATAGTACACTGTGAAAGTCTGATGGCCATGGCGAGGGTCATAAATGATCCACTCTCCTTGGATCAGCAGGCGTAGAACATGGTAAACATCCTCAAGTGTAACTGTCGCCTCTCCCATTGCACTCGTACATTTTGACCCATTTTTCAATTAGAGTCCATTGAAATTTTGATGGTCGTTCATCAAAAAATGGGTCAAAATGTACCAGTGTCGGCAGGTGGAAGGAGCATGTCTCCGAATTCCATTTCTCACATAATGTAGTCAATAGTCCCCTATTTTCCTTAATAGCAGGCATATAGGTAGCATAAAATAGACCTAGCTGCATCAATCGTCGTCGCTCCCGCAGAGTCAGCTGATCACCAAACCGGAAGGTCGATGGCCTGCTCTCCTAAGTATAGATGGGTGCAAGCTGTCTCTACACAAAGCCAAAACAATGCTTCAGTACCTTCTAGAAAATTGTCATTATCATCAAAAATAATTTCAAATTTGAAAAGCATTAGAATAAGTCCTAGTCAAAGTCAAAGTCAAATGCATCTCGTTGACTGCACTTGCATCGTGAAAAAATGGTTGCGTCATTCTGTAATGTGCATGTGTTGTGACATATCAATTGTGTTGTTTTGTTGCTCAATTGTGTCACAATAGATCATTTGTGTCGCGATATATGACACATGCGTCACTTCTTTCAAATGCATCGCTCAAACAAGCGAATGCATCACAAAATGGCATATGCGACGTTATAACTCTTGAATGTGATACAATATTGCAAATGTGTCACACTTTTTAGCAAATGCATTACACATCCTCAACCTTTCCTAAATACCCCTTACACTTGCATCACGATGCATCAAATGTGGCTTATGTGCATGCATATGCGTCACAACGCATTAGTGGTTCACCCTAAAACCCTAATTTTGGCACGCAAAATGAAAAAAATGACAAAATAGGCTAGGGGTACATACCACTGGCTTTGAGCCCTCTAGCCACCTGTAAGTCCACACAATGTCGCCGCGATGCTCAGTCACTGGAATCACCATCCTCACAGAAGTCCTCCTTGCTCTGAGCTCTCGAATTTTCTAAAGTAGATAGTAAAAATGAATTGACTTTTACCCCTTTGTCAACCTATTTATAAAAGTCAAAATGACATTTTTCAACTAGGTTAGTACTAGAGGCTCCTTTGACCAACTTTGACCACCCCTTTGGCCGCTTTAAACATGTCAGAATCCGAAACCGTCTGTGCCATCATTTTCTAGTCATTAAATTGACTTATCGGGACACTTTCCAAATTTTTTTTGTTGCCGACCCAAAAGTTGAAAAATTTCCCGAGGGGGCATTGATACTCCATACCTTCACTGGGGCATGAATTTGACTTATTTTCTTTGTCACAATGCGACATGCTTCATTATAACAAAGTGGGGCAAAATGTAGACACTTAAAAATGACCTAGGCTTGCAAGCTCTATTTTTACCACTTTCGTCCTAGCATAATTATGACATTTAATTATGTCCTTGGTCCACATTCGACTATTGATTAAATAATTCATAATTATTTAATTAATTCATGTCCTTTTATTCTTCATGATTATTAAATAAATAAATTTTATTTATTTATTGAATACGCCATTAATTGTCTAAGTCTTCCCTTAATTAAATAAATTTCTTAATTTATTTAATTATCTTTATTCATTTATTCTTCTTGATTATTAAATAAATGAATTTCATTTATTTATTTAATATGTCACTAATTCTCATAATTAAATGAATTTATTAATTTATTTAACTATTAATCATATCTTCTAAATTAAATAATTATCTTTAATTATTTAATTGTCAAAATTAACATTTTCCCCATTTTAAATAAATGAAATTATTTAAGATGATATCACATTCTTAATTGTCAGTTCATTTTAGTAAATAATCTGAAAATCGATTATTTATTATCACACAAAATCCATATTTTGAATTAATTTAATTCAAAATGGTAAATTCTTCCAAAAATTAAACAATCGAGCAGATTCTTGATTTTCTAAATCTGATCTTTAGTTCAACTCTTGTCTTCTTGATTTTTCGAATCTCACAAATCAGGCAGTCTTTATCTTCTTGATTTTTGAAAATCTTTATTTTTCTAATTAATTATCTCATATATTCTCCACTGCCGATGTGATTCTCTCAAATGACATCTCGACCACTCATTTAATGATTTTTCCCTAACCTTGATTAGGGATTATCACATTAAATCTTGTCCTCTAATTTTAGGTTTATGTCAAAAGTCGATCTCGTCCGTCCGTCCAAAATTGCATTTTCTATAAAATGCCAATTTTTCTCACATTTTCAACTAGTCAGACTTACACTCATTCTCAGTTATTGCAGCATTTTATTTTTGTATTGTGATTTCATCAAGTTTCAGACATTTCTTGGCATAGGCATTTTAGTCATTTTATCATAGGAATAGACATATGTTTAAAATCCTCCAAATCTTGTTTAGGACTTTGTCATAGTCATTGCTCATACATTCGATCTAAGGGAAACACATCAATCAACAAGCTAGAAGATGCTATGAAGGTAAATCAAGGAAGCTTCAGTGACATGTATAATCATTTTATTTAGTTTCCATTGTGCTTGATAGTTTTCTTTGGGTTTATATGCTTTATTGATTTGATAATCTAACCTTAAATTAACCCTTAGATACAATTATGTTTTATCATTTTCTCTCTAATTGACCTGAAGTGCTTGGTTGGATTTGGTGATCGAATTTGTAAATTGTTGGATTTGGTTGTCATTTTCCTAGGCATCATAATTGTTGTTGTTTTCTTTGGTGCCAAGGACTGTTGTTTGTCATTGTTGTAATCGACTTTCACTCTGTCAATGGTGTGTACTTATTTCCTTTCTTTTCATTGTTGAGTGTGAGTGATTCTTTAGCGTCCTAAGCATGCTTGGAGTCTGAATTTCTGGGCACTGAACGTTTGAAGCTAGGGTTGCTCTATTGTGTTTGAATTGTAATCTTGAGTGAGTTTTTGAGCTCGTCTTTTAATTTCATTTTGAGGTAGCTTGCTTGTGTGGCTATAAAATAACTTTGTGAAAAATTAGTGTAGACACCTAAAAATGACCTAGGCCTGCGAGCACTATTTTACCACTTTTCGTCCTAGCATAATTATGACACTTTAATTATGTTCCTAACCCATCTTCAACTATTAATTAAATAATTCACAATTATTTAATTAATTCAGGGTCTTCTATTCTTCCTGATTATTAAATGAATAAATTATATTTATTTAATGTGTCACTAATTATCTAAAGTCAACTTATAATTAAATAAAGTTCTCATTTTATTTAATTAATCTTTGTCATTAATGTCCTCCTGATTATCAAATAAATATATTTTAATATATTTATTAAATATGTCACTAATTCCTAAATCCTCTCTTTTAATTAAATAGATTTGCTAATTTATTTAATTAATTAACCACTTCTTCTAAATTAAATAATTATTTTTAATTATTTAATTGTTGTATGTGACACTTCTTTATTTTTAAATAAAACAATTTATTTAAAAATGTCTCACAGTTAACTGATTCTTCTTTTAGTAATTAATTTCAAAAATCAATTACTCATTATCTCACAAAATCCATATTTTGAATTAATTTAATTCAAAATGGAAATATTCTTCTACAAATCAAGTAATTTCTAAAATTACCGATTTTCTAAAATCCCATCTTCTTATCTTCCGATTTTTACTAATTTCATCTCAACTGTCACATTTATTCTTGATTTAATTTATTTATTTAAATCTTATTCACACATTTGGGCATTTTTCCCTAACCCTAATTGAGAGTTGTGATTTTGAATATTAACCATTGATTCTAGGGAATTTTTTGAATCTCTCATCTCATCCATCCATTCAAGATGGCATTTTCTATAAAATGCCATTTTCCTCTCATTTTTATATTACACATAGACACATAGACACATTACACACTTATGCACTGACATACTTAGATTTTTTCATAGCAATTGCAACATTTATTGTCTTCATTTTATTAAGTCTTAGCATGTTTAGGCATAGGCATTGTCAATCATAGTCATAGGCATAATTTTATTTTAAATCCTTCAAAGCTTGTGTAGGACATAGGCATAGTCAAATAATTGCTCACACGTTCAATCTGAGGGCAACCATCCACAAGTTAGAAGGCACTATCAAGGTGAATCATGGAAACTCCTACAAACGACAAGTACATTTGTTTTTATTTTTAAGTTTTCATTATTTTTGATAGGATCTTTGGGTTTATATGATTTGATTTGCTACCTCTAATCTAATCCTAAAATTAATCCATTGATACAATTAGCAGTTGAGTAATTGGAGCCCGAACTTTCCCTGTACATCAATGGTGGAATTTTAGGGTTTTGTGATTCGATTTCCTTCAAGGTGAGCTTAGAATTTAAAGATGATCCATAGAAGCTCCAAATCGAGTCAGTTGCAGGCCCAAGTTCCTCAAATTTGTGATTGTTTGATCAATTTGAGTGGAATCGTGAGGGAATGTCGACATTCGAGTTTTCCTTCAGTTTCAGGATTTTCCTTCGCTGGCGGATTTCCCCAATTTTCCATGTTCTCTTTGTTTTTCCTGAAATATGTTATAGTCTAGAGTTTTTCCTGCTTCGTGGATTTCCATTCCTTCTGGATTTTCCTGAAATTTCCTTCATCCCTTCGTTTTCCCAAAATTCATAAGACATTGTTGTTTTTGTGGAAATCCGTCTTGGGTGGATTTGTCTGAAACGTTGTTGAAAATGATGAACTAAGATATAGCGTGATTTATTAGTTGATGATTATGCATTGTATGATTAGCTAGAGTTGTTTAAGGATGTATCATGTTGTTTCTTAGTTAGTGATGGTAAATTACTTGATTATTTGATGATTTTATGCTTATTTCGCTAGAATTTGCCTGGCTAGGAATTTTTGGAAATTCCTCTCTGGCCTGGATTCTGTGGGATGGCTGAAAACCTAAACTTTGAGATGATTAATTTTTATGAGGTTTTAAAGCATTTGGCTTATCATTGGACTTGTATTTTGGTTGAATGTGCTATTTGTGAATGGTTAACTTGGGTTTTATGTGATCTTTACTATGGTTTCTTTGTTGAAGGTAGGCTAAGTCAAGTAAGGAAGTGACAAGTGGATCCAAGGGTAGAGGGGTATTTTGTTTTCGAGGCAGAAAGAATCAAGATGGATATCAAGAGCAAAATTCCTGAGAGCAAACTTACTTCTGTCTAGTTAGAGGTAACTAATACAAATGTTGGACTGTGGAATTATGAAGAGTTCAAGGCTAGGATGGCAGCACAGAACCTTCCATTTCTAGCTAGAAGGACATTAGAATTAGGCACATGTAGCTGGATTTCCTTCTATAGTACAATGTTATGAATTGGTGCTCGATTTTGCTAGACACTATGACATTGGTACACAAAGGATAATTGGTCCTCAAGGGAGAATTGTGGCAAATCTAAGTCTTGTATCTATAGCCTAGACCTTTGACATGCCAGAAATATCTCATGTGGTGGCTTTTGATATGGATATGGAAAAGAAGTTCTATGAGGAAGATACCATCAAAGCCCAACAGGTCATCAATTCTTGGTTGGAAAAGCCTAAGTCCCAATTTTCAAAACTACCCAAGTAGCTATTCAAAGCTAAATTCAAGGAGTACTATGATGATATCACCCTTCTCATTAGAGTGGTAGGGTTGAAAAGTTCTGGTGTATTTGAGAATTGGATGTTCCATGTCATTGTGAGGATGGAGCAGAATACCAATTATTATTGGGAATGTGTTACAAGTGCTATGATTCATGAAAAAATGTGTAATGTCCTATATAAAAAGACCTTCACAATGACCTTCTACTAGGTTTATGCACTTGCAATATTCCATCCATACAAGGGACTGAGTACGAGGGGTGTGTTTGGGCAGGATGTGATCTATGAGGTTTATCCACATCTACACCTGGGTAATTCGAGCTATAGAAGGGTGAATGATGCATTCACCATGTACATCACTAGATTATTGCAAGGTGTAGAGCATGTAAGGATATCTGACAATGCCAAAGAGTTGATCAAAAGGTATGGGGCTTGGTTCATATAGTTTCCCACATTTTCATATATAACGATAGATGGTTGTCAGAGGGCTCCATACATACTTCCTAGGTATCCCACTGACCATGTTATACTTCTAGAGGTCACTAGGTAGATATGTGATTTTGATGCAATTGTAAAGAAGGATAAACATAAAACTGGATTTGGTGGTGACTTCCCTTTGAGGATAGGAACTAGTGAGGCATCTCCTATTAATTCGGCCAGTGTTTCTAAGAAACGGATGAGCACTCTTGGGTTATCCTTCCATTCCAAGAGATCTAGGTTTGAAAGAACTAGCAAAGTGAAGAAGAAGGCCAACAGAGAATATAGTCACAAGGATGATATAGAGGACTACTAGACCAATTGCAGTGATGAATTTGAGATCAAAAAGAAGAAGTTTTCTAGGACTAGTGAACTTAGTCTGGTTATATAATGTGAAGGCCATTCTAGATCAAGTTGAAGATGATGGAGATTTGATTCAAGGCCATGACTATGAGGCTATGAAGGATAAATCAGGTGGAGAAATAGACTAGTTAGAGGAAGAGAAAATTGGAACTTATGACTCCAGTCATTAAGTATTCAAAGTTGTGGCTCAAGCATAAGATGTGGGAGTTGGAAAGTGAAGGTGTGCAATGCACCTATGATTTAATGGGAGACTTGGAGTCTCATTCCACTTCTGAGGAGTCAGCTGAGAAAGATCCTAAGGGTAAGGGCAAGGTGAGTTCTCCTTTTAAGATCAAGATTAAAGATACTCAGGCAGAGGAAGAACAAGAGGCAGAAAAGCAAAGGAAGCCTATTGCAAAGAAGAGGAAACACGTTTCAAGGACGAAGAAGTCAACAAAAGATGAAGTTGAAAAGGAAGATGAGGAGGTTAGTGTCCCTGTACCGAAGAGAAGAAGAATGGTGAGATTATCACAAAAGGAAAAGGAAGGTTCCAAGGTAGGAGAGGAAGTTAGCCCACCTGTGATAAATGTAGAGATCTTAGGAGAAAGGACCCAGGTATACACAAGGAAATCAAGAACTAATTCTCCTAAGGATAGTGTGCCAAGAAAGGATCCTCCTCTAGTCACTCTTGACGCAGAGCAACATGATAATTTTCCTCCTTCTCATGAAGCTAGTAATGTGACGGGTGAACCAAGTGAATCCAAGGAAGCAGAAACTCATCCAGATCTAGAGGGAGAATAATTTCAAGAAGGTTAGCTCTATAGTGCTGAGGTAGAAATAGAGAGGGTTTTGCAGTCTCCCCTAGTTACATATGATGATTCACCTGCTAGGAGTGAAGAAGATAGACCTCCTCAGAGAGAGGAAATACCAGTTAAGACTCCATCACTAGAGCATGAAGAAGAAGAGCATAATGAAGAAAAGGAAGAAATAGCTGAAGAGGTCCCTGAGAAATATAATTTGAGTGAAGATGTGCCTAAAGATCAACAAGATGAAGTTGGACAGAGTAAAGTACAAACTGAATCTACTGTCCCAGGCTGGTTGGATAGGGAGTTAAAGAGCAAATAGATTATTGTGGATGACATCCCTCCCAATTGGGATGAGCTATTAGAAAACATTGGAAATGAAACAAATAACAGGGTGGTCGAATTGCAACTCCTGCCCCTAATAAGAACATAGATGATGTAACTGGAGGTGATTACAATGTACAAACCATTAACCTAGGGCCTACTTCCATGGAATAAGAGATTGAAGAGTATGAAGGATCTAGTGCTGTGATCTTGGGTAGGTTGATGAAAGAAGCACAGACTAATCAGGAACTAAAGAAGGAGAATGAGAAATTAAAGAGGTACATGCAAGACTTGATGAAACCCTTGCAATCTATTAGCTATTCATCTTCTGTTGCGAGTTTCCTGCCACAAGAAACTATAATAGAGCTGGAGAGGATGAAGACCACTACTCTTTCCATGATGAAATGGTTACAGGGGGTGCAAACTAAGGGAGATAATGCTATTAAATACATCCTTTCAACTAGAGGAGATGCAATAAGGTCAATAAATTGGTTGAAAGATGTATTGGCTCTAGAGAAAGAAGATTTAGATCTCCTGTTGCAAAAGACCAAGACCATCATAGAGTATATTGAAGATAAGTTGGTGAGTGATGGGATCCTTCCTTCCTCCAGAGCTGCAGAACCTTGGGAATGGTTTGAAGCGTTGCAAATAAGGCAAAAGGTTTTGAAGAAGGTATATAAGTAGAGGAGGAAAATTGAAGAAACCCTGACCAATATCTATAATAAATGCATTTCCTTCTTTGAAGTGATGACATGGAGAAATAAGTTTGCACCAAAGCATTTGAGCTTAGAGTAGTTGAGAAAATGGTGGCGAGATGTATATTCTCCAGTTAGTGAAGATCCAGTTACTGAGCATCAGCTGGATGATGCGGCCACCTATATTGAAGTTATTGATAAATATCAAACTAGTAAGGTTGAGTGGGATAAGTCGGTGGAACAGTTAAGAGAAAATATTAAATCTATTGAGAAGAGAATTAAGATTTTACCTCTGCCACCTACAGCCGAATTGGACAAGATACTTTTGATGGTGTATGATAGGGTGGAGTGAAATAAAGATAAAGGGGGAAGCAGTTAACTCAAGGTTACATCAGAATTTGTGCTTCCCATTATTTCTCCTCTTCCTTCACATGCATTGGACCGAGCTTTGTTAGAGGCCCCAGGCTGACTTGGATGGAATACTTGAATTTAATGTCCACGTTTATTTTGAATTCTTCTTAGCCGACTTGTTTGTGGTTATTTTATTATCGTAAACCCTAACTAGGACAACATATCTTTGGGGGTTTCTATTAATATGGCATTCTGCCTCATTTGTAAGGGCTAGATAGTTTTATTTTGGAGCGAATTAAGCAATATAGCAAGAGGTAGAGTTAGGAGTTAGTTTTATTTTCAAGCAAGAAAGTGTTGTAACAAAATACTGGAATTGTTGCTACTTTTGGTAATTTAATGAAAGTGAAGACATTGTGATTTGGTGTCTTTCTTGTTTTGAATTTTATCTGGCATGGTTCTTGTGATTCTATCTTTGGAATTGCTTAAGTTTACTTGATATATGTGTTAGGTTTGATGTTAGATGAATTGATAGTGTTTATGATTTGGTACTTGAAGTGTTATAGCAATCTCTAGTCCATACTTTTTGCAACCAATTGATTGTTAGTTGCTTTGCAAAGTTAGCCTGTACTTTTATATTCATTGAGCTTAGTTCAATTGTGAAGGTTTATTCATTTCGATTGCAATAAGGTTGTTTTGAATGAATGTTCATGATTTGAAAATATTTAATGCCTTAGAAGATTGTACTATTTCTGGAAGATTGCAGATTCATCTGGGTCAAGTTGAAATCAATTTCTAAGGGATTGGTCCATTTCAAGTATTTTTTAATTCGCATTGTTAATCTTAGGAGTAGTTTTTAAATTTAGGAATCTCTTTGAAACCTTGTATCTTTTGCTATTTCTTTTATCATTTGGGTTAAATTTAGGATTAGAAGTGTCATTGTATTGCTAGTTCTAATAAATTTAAAGATTCAATATTTTCTTGTAGTAAGGTCCCTTTGTGATTACTAGTATTTTCACATTTATCGCTGAGTTGTTTATGCATTGTCAAGACCTAACATTAGAGACCTTGGGGTTATCTCTTGAGGCTTGTTGATAGAGATTTGTTGATAGAGATTTACCTTTCAAGAGAGGTATAATATCACATTCTGTCTGAGTTGTTGTGCAGAAAACATCCTCAACAGATATTCCTTCAACAAGTTTGCAACCTATTCTTCAATGATCTGCTAGCCTTCAAGATACCTAAATTTGCAAACACACAATGAGAGAGAAATGTTGAAGGTTAGGGCATGGGAGTTTTCCTTGGTCAAACCCCTTTTAGGGAATTAAACCAAATGAAGAAATAAGATGAAGCATGAACATGAAGTGAAGGGATTATAAACTTTCCATGATGATAGATCTTGAATTTTTGTAGCAATGGATGAAGAATCAACCCTTGAATGCCTTAGAATGCTATCTTGATGAGTTATAATGCTAAAACCCTAGCTTGCTTGACTTGCAAACATGATGAATGATGAATGAATAATGAAAGTGATTATGAATTAGGGTTTAGAAGCTTGTATTTATAGAGAATCCACCTAATTTTCCCTTAAATTTGAACCCCAAAGCCAACATGAAGGAAAATTAAACTTAAAATCCAATTTTTCTTGCTCGAACCTCAAAAATAGCCCAAATGGGACTATGTCACCAAGCTGGGTGACTTAGTCTCACCTGGATGGTACTAATTCACCCAGATGGGCAACTTGGTCCCACAAGGGCTCTTTTGCTAGCTAGATTGTTGGGGAATTAAGAATTTTAGTTTTTATGTTGTTCTAGTTGGGTCTTTGATCAAATTATGCCTCGAGATGCACAATATGGGGCCACAGGGACATATTAATGATGATGTAAATGGTAATTAGGGCTAGGGACACAAATTTCATTGTGAAAGTGTGATTAAATACACTTTAAAATATTAAAATGAGGTCCACATAGCCTAGAAAGGCACAACGTCCAATGTGAATGTGTAAGACACATTACAACACTAGATTAGAATTAGGTTTAATTTACAATCCTTCTAGATTAGTGTGAGAATACATTTTATAACATTGAATTAGGGGAAAGATAGGTCCATTAGACTTAGATGCTTAATAAAAGTCTAGAAAAGTGTGAAAGTCATTTACAACACTTTACAACACGTTTACAAGAAATGTATTTTATTCATTTTGCTAGGGTCCAAGACCTAATGTGGACGTTTAAAACACCTCACATCATTAAATCAAGGAAAAATTAAGCCAAAATCATGATGGCCTAAATAGGAAGAAAAAGTAGAAGGGTTAATTTTTGTGTGTTCACATTTAGCCCCCACTTTAGTGAGAGGATAAACTTGCTTCAAACTAACACTGAAGTAGAAATTCAAGAAGATTTCAATTGTACCAATGCGGATGGTCTAGGATGAAAAAGATAAAGGAGGTGACCAAGCCCCCAGGATCTAATATCCTAAGTCAAACTAACATAAGTGCAAACAAACACACACAAGGTGAATGATTTGAAACAAAACAAGATGCGTGATCATGCAATGGAAATAACTAGAAGGAAGAAAAGAGGGAAAATAAAAAGATGGATCAAGCTTTGACCATTTTTCCAACGCATTGTGGATCAAATCTAGGCTATTTGTCCAAAAATGCATACTCACTATGAGGCAATGAAACTTTTGGCTGTCTACTGGGTGAGAAGTCCTAAAAGGTGAGACATGTATGATCGATATGTGCTCACATACACGTGAGTGGCTATGAGGAAATTCATGCCTCATAGTGGGATTCTTGCTCAACCATACCAAAGTTATACCTCCTGATAAATTTAATAAGGTGCCACACAAAAATGATCTTTGAGCTCCATGAGGCAAGCAAAACTTCGTATGCTTGAAACTCATAGACATTGTAAATGCAAGATAGTACAAGGAATGTTCAAAGAGATTTTTCTTAGTTTGTGCAAGGTATCTTCTTAGGGAACATCATGCCTAATGTCTCCAAGAGAAGAAAGGTGAAAATTTTCTCATGTTTCCAAGAGAGGACAAGTGCAAGGTCTTATCCTGGGAAACATTGTACCTAATGTTTCCAAGAGAGGAAATCACAAGAATAAAGAAAATATCACATTGAAATATGAGTGTAAATGTATGCACCCACTTTAAAGTAGTTGCTAACACCATTACTGTGAGAAATTTCTTTAAAGTAGAAGAAGACATGAGAGCTTGCACAGAAAGCCCTGTGCCAAGTCAGATGTTTCCGATAAACTATGCCATGAAATAGGTAGTATGTCACATGTGATACAACTTAAGGCATTTCGTCCACATCTGAAGTTTGCTCTTATATGTTCATGAAAGGTTAATGGCTGGCCAAAAGAGGCAATGAAAAGTGACATACAAGGACAAGGATACCTAACCCCTTGTCCCCACTTAGTGCAGGACAAGGGTGAGACGAAATGATTTATAAGATACATGCTAGAGTGAAAATTGGTATTAATTAGAGGAATTAGGTGCCCCCACATATGGGAGAGCACCAATCTCCTTAAGATGTTTGATTTTACTACTCAAAGAATTACATTCATTAGTAGCATTACTGTGAACTCTATGATATGCACATAATGAATTTTTGTAATAAAATTTCTTTCGAGTTCTAGGAGGAAGGGATATCAAGTGATCTTGGAAGAGTCTCAACAAGATACCCTCTTGATCAATGGTAGAAGGTGTTTTTGGAGTTTGTGACAAAGATATCTCTTGCTTAGATGTACAAGATGTTATATATATGCAAGATTCTTTAGATTGTGAGATTGTTTTCTCTCCTTTATAGGAGGGTGTAAAATCTAACAAATTCAAATCATTAGTGTTGTGCGAGATGTCATTTACATTAAGCGAATATGTCTTTGTTTGTTTCATTACTTGCAAAGGAGAACAATCAATACCACTAGTGTCGATTAGTTTAGGATGCACTACTGTTAAGGTTGGCTTAGAAGGATGTTTTGTGATAGTTTTGATGTTGAGTGAAGGATTGTTTATTTCCATCAAGGACAATATGCAAGACCATGACTTGTTTCTTGTGTGTTTGGCTCTATGGGGACACAAATAGCTTGTTCTCTAGCACCACATCCTTTTCCACTATAGCCAAGTTATTTCATAAGTTCATAACCTTTTCCATAAATCTTTTTCATCTTTTTTGGATCGGGTGGTTGTTTGTAATCAGCTTTGTCAAAGGTTGTTGTGCAATTTGTTGTGTCTAGTTCTAAAGTGGTTGAGGTGGAGGCTTTCGAAGGGTCTTCCAAATTTTGTGTTGACATTACTGTTGATCCTCTTCCAATGGCAGAGTCTTTGTGTATGATCTTGTATTCTCCCATGAATGTTGGTGTGAAATCTAAGCAACCCCAATCATCATATAATAGCTTCATGATGTCTTCAATTTATTTGTCTTTGTCGTGTTGTTGCACGGGTTTGACTTGTGTAGTTGGTGCTAGTGTTGCTAAAGGATTCTCCCTATTTTTCTCAATGTGTAAACAACTGTTTGGGTTAGGGTCTGCTTCAAGTGTGTACACTTTTTTTTTGTAGATATATTTTATTTTAAAATGAAGAGTAGAAGGAAATCCATACATTTCATGAATCCATGGTTCGCCTAAAAGGAGATTATATGAAAGATGATGAGGCATAACATGGATCAGTGTTTCTAATGCGACCATTGCAACTATTATAGGAAAAGTGATCACACCATGTGGTTGTTTTCCTACATTGTCAAATCCATTAATAGATAAAGAGTCTGGTTGAATTTTTTTTTTATCCACATGAAGCCTATCCAAAAGGTTTACGCTACACACATTAAGGGAAGAGGAATTATCAATAAGGGTTCGCTTTATCCCTATTATTTTATATTGAGCTATGATCATGAAAGAATCATTTTGTTTTTGCACTTCCAAAGAGGGGAGTTCACTTTGGTGGAAAAAAATTTCAACATTTATTCTTTGTAGCATGGTTGTTATGTCATTTGGTTGCATATTAGAAGGGATGGGAACTTGTTGTAAGGTTGTTTGAAGCATAGTGTGATAGTTAGGTGAATTCTGAATTAAATCCCATAGGAATATCTTTGAATGAGTATTCTTAAGTTGTTCAACAAGATCATACTCCTTAATGTGTGAATTTAATCGAGGATCTCTAGGAAATATGGAATTAGGAAATGGTAAGGGTCTTGGGGTGGGTTGTGGTAGTTGCAGATTGTTTCTGGTGTTATATGTATGAGAAATGATATTATGAATCAATTTGTTGTGAAACATTGTTCTTAGGTGGGTAAAGGACAAGTTTAGGTTTGCTTTGAGTTTGAGGTTTGTGGGAAGGGGGTAAAGGATGAGTTGATGTTGAATAATATTAACATCCCTTAGTGAGGGAGAGTCTAATGTTGTCTCGTCATCTTCTAAGGGCATAATATCATTATAGTCAATGCTTTCCTTTTGTTGCACCATGATATCCTCCCTAGGAGGAGAATTTTTAGGAGAACTAAAATCAAAATTCTCTTGGCATTCAAGGGTTGGTGCTTCCAAAATAACTTCATCGCACATAGGGGGATGATCAATGGTTGGATTTTATTGTTTATCAATAGTGGTGATACTAGGAGAAGGCTCTATTTGATTGTCTATTTTTTGGGAAGTTCTCATTCTCTTGTTCCATATTATCTACCCTAGGAGGAGAGCTTGTAAAATGTTCATCACATTCCATGGTTAGATATTGTAAAGTAGCTTCATCACTAGTAGGGGAGGTATCAAGAAACAGACAACTATGAGTTTCATGTGTGCTAATTATTGGATCCTCTTTGTCAAATAGGCCCTTCCAAATGTTAGGAACATTAGGAAGGAGAAAAATAATAGTGTAATTCTCAATCATTGGTGTATCCTCCTCACAAATTTACTTTTCATGATTGTTCATGAGTGTGTCCTTATTCACTAAAGATTTTTCACAAAGAGGAGAGGTGTTAGGAGATGAATGGAGACTAAGTAAAGTATTGGCAATGAATTCATCTTCTATTGTTATAATATCTTCCCAAGGAGAATGAGGATAAGGAAAAACAAGACCTTCATGATTCTCAACGAGTTTACCTTCTTTCACAAAGATACCTTCATCACTAAAAGGAGAGGTATCAAGAGAAGTACAATTATGATCATCATAGTTATCCATATTTATATTCTATTCTATCACATCATTCTCACAAATAAGAGAGATAGGAGGGGGTGTAAGTTTAAGGCAAGTATTACCATTGTCACTCTCTTGCACTAAGAGGCTCTCATAACTAGGGAATGCATTGAATGAATTACCAAAATTATTATTAACTAAATTTTTCTTTGCAAACTTAGAGAAGATAGAGACTAACATTTGCAAACTTGAAATGCAATGTAAGGATGTAAAATGAAATGCAATTTTCAGTTTTCAAGAAAGATAATTTTTTGGTTACACAATGCAATGATTTGAAAATGAAATGTTGTGAATGCAAAATTGAAATTAAGCAATGCATGAAATGAGCCAAATTAAGCTAGATTTAGTGAAATGCATGTTACAAAAAATTATCCAACTTATACAGATAGGTAATGGCAGCAAAAAATAGCTTAAAAATAGGGTTTTCAGTTATGTAAATGGTAGTTTCAAGGGCATAAAGGGACTAAGTCGCCTAAAGTGGCAAATGAGTCCCAGTGGGGACTTTTTTTAGAATTTTCAGATTTTTTTTATTGATTTTGATGTTTTCTGTGTTCTATGATGTAGACCTAAGATGCCAATGTAGAATTTAAAAAAAAATCAATGATTTAAGATGCACAAATGCAACCTATATGCACTTTCACTAATGCAAAATTTGAAACCCTAAAATGCCATTTAACTAATTCAAAATGCAATGCAATGTTAATATAAGCTAATTCTACAATGATTAAGGACTCCAAAATAATAAAAGAAAGTATTTTAAAGGCGGTTTCACCAAAATGTGGACAAAGATTTTGGCACCACAAGATTCTCTAACACTTCTAGGGTTTTCCACCTAAAAGGAGAGAGGTAGGCGAAAATGGGAAATGTCCCCACTCAAAACTAATGCAATTATGAATGAAATATGCCTAAATGTAGAAAAATGATAAAATAGATATATTATTGCATGAAAACTAAAGAAATGCAAGATGTTTGAAAACACATTGTGATATGCAAAAAGACCTAGAAATACAAACAAACAATAACAAAAATGAATGAAACTGAAGAGGTGAACCTAGGAATATGTTGCAGACTGGAATAAAGACTGGAAATGCTACTCATTATGAGGTTTTGACCTACTGGGACACTTACACCATTTTGGGCGACTTAATCCCAATTTGGAAAATTGCACCGTAGTCTGTTTTAGCCAAATGGGTATCCAAATCTACAAAAACTTCTAAAAATAGGTACAGTGGGACTAAGTCACCACTGTTGGTGACTTAGTCCACTTTGGATTTTCTAAAGTTCCGAAAGTGGAAACGAAAGCTCTCGGTTTGCACTTTTTGCTCCTCCAAGTGTCCAATTCTGAAACTCTGATTTCCTAGGCTATAGTGAATTTTTATGGATATTTTGACCTATCCAACAAGGAGATTTCTTCAAAAATTTTGCAACCTATTCTTCAATGATCTCCAAGCCTTCAAGATACCTAAATCTACAAACACACAATGAGAGAGAGAAAAATGTTGAAGGTTAAGGCATGGGGGTTTGCCTTGGTCAAACCCCTTTTAGGTAATTAAACCAAATGAAGAAATAAGATGAATCATGAACATGAAATGAAGGGATTAGAAACTTTCCATGATGATAGATCTTGAATTTTTGTAGCAATGGATGAAGAATCAACCCTTGAATGCCTTAGAAAGCTATCTTGATGACTTAGAATGCTAAAACCCTAGCTTGCTTGACTTGAGAATATGATGAAGGAATAATGAAAGTGATTATGAATTAGGGTTGAGAAGCTTGTATTTATAGGAAATCCACCTAATTTTCTTGTTAATTTGATCCCCAAGGTTGAGATGGGTGACTTGGTCCCACAGGGGCTCTTTTTCCAGTTGGATTGTTAGGGAATGAAGAATTTTAGTTTTTTATGTTGTTCTAGTTGGGTCTTTGATCAAACTATGCCTCAGGATGCACAATATGGGGCCATAGGGGCCTATTAATAATGATGTAAAGGGTAATTAGGGCTAGGGACACAAAGTTCAATGTGAAGGTGTGATTAAATACACTTTACAGTATTAAAATGAGGTCCACATAGCCTAGAAAGGTACACCATCTAATGTGAATGTGTAAGGGTAAACCCACAATAGTGGGTTACAATTTTTTGAACGAAGAAAAATTAGGAATTCTCATAAATTTTTTTAAAATGGTTTACCCCTTCTAATGAAGGGGGTTCGAATGAACCACCCCCCTTCTAATGAACCCCCCCTTCTAATGAACCCTCCCCCCTTCTAATGAACCACCCTCCCTTCTAATGAACCCTCTTTTGCACCATATAAGGGGGGTTCTAATGAACCCCCTTTTTTCACCTTCCTCTCCACCATTTCAAAATTTATGCATTTTTTTGACTATCGAAGCTTTGGAAGGAGGTGCAAATGGAGTCAAATTGATAAACCAAGTTGGATGATTGTAGTGATCGAAATGTTCTTTCCAACAACTATAAATTTAATATATTTTGTTTTTATTTTATATTTTATTTTTTAGTTTTACTGTACATAGGTTTTTCAGCGAACCTCAAGTTCGATGAAAAATCATTGTGGAAAAATAGTAAATTTGAGGAAAAAAAATTGAAAAATATATATCCTCTAGGTAGTGATGTCCTCGTTCTAACAAAAAAAAATAAAATTCAATACATAACAAAAAAGTTATGCGTGCCGAAGTGCACCTATGTCTAAATTGTAAATGTTTTGACTTCAAAACTTAATTAAAAAAAAAAATTCAACAAAACATTATGAAACAAAATGAAACCAATAGATACCAGTGTTAGCAACCTAAATTAAAAAGAATCAAAATTTTATCCTTTGTAGAAAAAAAGTTATGCGTGTCGAAGTACACATCACTTTTAAAAAATGTTGTTTACTATTAAAAACTAGTTATCAAAGGAGATGCAAAAAAAAAACAATTTAATTCCAATTTTTTTAAAAAAATATATTTAAAATCTACAGAAAAAATCTCACAAATCACTAGTTTACATCATTTTCAAATTCCTAATAGTTTACCTACTATAAGTGTCAGAAAGTGAAGTTTTCTCTGAAAATGTTGATTTCAATGTCAAGTTTGGCAAAAAAGTGTAACCCATTATTGTGGGATGACCCGTAAGACACATTACAACACTAGATTAGAATTAGGTTTAATTTACAAGCCTTCTAGATTAGTGTGAGAATACATTTTATAACATTGAATTAGGGGAAGGATAGGTCCATTAGACTTAGATGCTTAATAAAAGTCTAGAAAAGCGTGAAAGTCATTTACAACACTTTATAACACCTTTACAAGACATGTATTTTATTCATTTTTTTTAGGGTCCAAGACCTAATGTGGACATGTAAAACACCTCACATCATTAAATCAAGGAAAAATTAAGCCAAAATCACAAGGAGGGCCTAAATAGGAAGAAAAAGTAGAAGGGTTATTTTTTCTGTGTCCAAATGAACTATGATAGATATCCAAAAATACAAAGATATTAACCTTCAACAACAATTATAAACTCCCAAATATGATGCACAACTAAAATTGAAGCCTTCCAATACAAATAAACCTTCTCAAAATTATAGTATGTCCAAGTTATCAAGTAAATGCCTCAAATTGCAAAAACTCAATAGAATATACTTGGAGTAGAATATGAAAAAGTAGATTGATAAAATGATAGAACTCTGAATCACCTACACAATGCCACTGGAATGTCAAAAATTAGAAAAACTGGTGAAAAGATATGAGCTCGGGAACCCAAAAGAGAATCTTCACTTCAAGCTGAAAAATAATATTTCAAGAGTAAAATTTGATAATAATACTTACACCATCAAAAACTGCTCGAAACCAACTTTCCAATGATATCTCATTTTCAAAAATTTGATACCTGAGTCAAAAGTTATGATGATTTTAAGAAAACTACCTAATTAAGACATGAGGGGGCTTCTATGATGGTCTTTTAGTCATCAAATTTAGGATAGTCACCTAATTTTTTTTGAAAAATCACCAAAAAATAAATTTACTTCAAAAAATGAAGTATTTTATATGAAAATGGGGGGTTTTGGGCCTTCCATACACAATGGAAGGGTTGGATCTGACCTAATCTACTTTAGAAATTAGCTAGCTTCTAGCTGATAGCAATTAGCTCGAAATGAAAACCCTCCAATCTGTAATAAAAATCTCCTCAACTCAACTTTCCAATTTTAGATGGACTTTACATGGCCTATGCTTTGATGCCACGTTGGAAATATGAATGAACAATTACCCAAATGAGGTTGCACATTCTTCAAAGGATTAAACAAAGAAAGAAACCATCCACATGAACAAGAAAGTGTTGCAACATGAGCAAGAAGACAATTTGATCAAATGATGATCTCTGATGAATTGATCTAGAATCTCTTGAATATGATGAGATATGTGAGATATCATGAGATGATTTAAAAATGTACAAGCACCTTGTTTATATAGGTAAGGTGAGAGGAGGTAGGATAACTACCTTGGATGCAAATATTAAATGCCTAATATATAATTTTAAATGCATAAGTGAAATATTAAATGCCTAGATAGCTATATGCTAATTAATGAGACATGGTCCCATTATAACTAGTTTCTAGAAATGACACCTAGGAAACTTAAATCCTAAGTAAACTTATAATAATTTGAATAGGTCCTCACTAAGAACTAGTTAGGAAATAACCCCATTCACACTAACAAAAAATTGATCTTTTGTTAGGATTGTAGGGCTAGATTTCTTTGCCACTTATTAGGATTTTGGTTTTAGGTGGTGGAGAGTGCTTTATGCTTGCCTTCTCCTATAAAATAGAATTTCTAAGCCTTTCCTTAGTCTGGAAGATTTCTTACAAAATTTTTGTTGTTTGTATTAGTTGTAATAGATTTCAAGGTACAATTCTAAACTGGTCATTCAACCTTAGAATATTTTGTATTGTTTTCTTATATCAAATAATAGAAGGAAGGAATATATTAGATTGTGCTTAGTTAACCTCTATCTTACATTTTATTCTCTATTTGCACATATTAATGCTCTATGCCATTTCCATATTTTGAACATAGTATTGATGATTGATTCTTGTTAGTTCTATATTTTGTGTTTTCTAACCCAAATTTATAGTGAATTGGATAATGTTCTTAAACTCTTTCATTCCCTGTTTAAAGTTGTGTTAGATCTTGCATTATACTATTGGGGAAAAATGATTCTATAAGGGTTTGAAGCATTACATTTAATTTTGAGAATAATATTTTCTATTAAATCTTGATTGGTGCTTGTGACAAAAGGATCTAAATGATTTCTTTCTGGTTGTATAAACCTTAGTTGTTTGTTCTCCTTTCAACAATGAAGGGTATATGGCATCAAGCATTTATTCTATTAGAATTGAGAAGCCATTAGGGTTTTTGAAATGTTTTAAAATATTTTAGCGCATCAACATAGTTAGTCTCAGTTTTTGCATTTCTTTCTCCATTTTCCCAAAAAGAAAGGAAGAGTTGACTTCTTTAAAAACATCGAAGGTCATTTAGTAGAGCACAATTGGTCCCACATCTATTGAATTTCCCATAAGGCTATTCAGAGAGGCATAAGCTTTTATGATCAATGGTTCTTTTTTCATTACACTTAGTGGGACACGAAGATCCTACATAGCATCTCATTCCTAGCCTTAAAGAGGCATTTGAATAAGATATTAGAAGCCATTACCGACTAAAATAGTAGACTCATTCCTAGGATCCAAAGAAGGGAATTTTATAAAGGAAACTTCCAATACTCTCAGCTATCATCTTTTTCTCCTTGAAGGAGACACACTAGACACACTAGAAGTTATGTATTTCCTATTAGGAGAAATAGAGTAATAAGTACAAGCCCTCAATCTAGAGTTCTATCTACTCCATTAGTTGGTAGATCTTTTCATATTAGAATACCTATTTTTCATGTCCATAGAGATTTGTTCTCCATGGCTCTCTAGCCCCCAAGAAATTTTGTGACATGGGATAGTTGTAGCCCACTTGGTCCTCTTACCCCTCTAGATGTGTGGCCTAGTATCCTTGTTAATGCTCTAAAGGAAGTTCCAAAGTTTACCAGAGAGGAAGTCAAGACACCATCAAAGCATCTCCAAGTTGTGGCAGATGTTTGCACAATCCACAATATTACAGAACAAAAGGTAGCTCTTATACTATTGGCTACATCATTCAAAGGGAAGGCTCAAGACTAGTATAGGTATTTTCCTTCTAATACTATCAACACTTGGGACAACTCTGGAGGTAAATTATTTGAATTCTTTACAGAGAAATAAAACCATTCATATCTATTACAATAGTTAATACCAATCAAAAGACTGCCTTAAGAGACCATGATGGATTTCCACACTAGGTTCTACAAAACCTGGCAAAGGATTCACATGTTGTCCAGACCTTCACCGGCCATGGTATTCATGTTTTACTTAAAGCCTTTAATTATGATATCATATTCATGGTACAGTCACTTGGAGGTGACACTCTCCCTGATGCATACAATTTGGTCGTAAGAGCAAAAAATAGTTTGATCGATGTTGGGAAACTTCAACCTCGACTACCAATGCCATTATTTTTAGAAAAAAAGAAGAGGTACCCCCAATACATATGCTACACCTCTACCATCAATGTATGTGTACCCTAGTACACAAGTGAGCACATCGAGTTCTTCTTTGCTAGCTGTAGAGATGAACAACATTAAAAATTTACTAAGGACTATTTATAATGAGCTTGTCAGCATAAAGTGCCAACAAGTGACACCTTTAAGGCCTCCCCCTCATAATTACTGAGGAAGACTACCCTTTAGGAACAATTCATATTAGGGAGCTCTAAGAACTAATAACCAACCACAATTGTCGAGCCAAATAGTCCTAGTAACCACTCCACTCTAGACCATTAACTCTAGCAGGAGTAGGGACTTGGTCCTAGGACAAAACAATCTTGCAAAAGATATAATTGCTTGGTGTTTCCTGTGTAATGATTCCCACATTCCTAAGAAATTTCTAAGAGGAAATCTCCAATAGAAGGTGGCAAAACAAAGGAGCCAAGGCACCCCCCAAGATGTAGGAAGTTATCAGTCCCTTGGGATAGAGAACATCAGAATCAATGCTCAAATGCAAGGAATGTCCTTAGAACAAAAGATAGAAATCTCCTCCAACCAAGTGCTTTTTTCTTAGATGTAGGGATCATATTAAGTGTTTTTCAACAAGGTTCTAACATTGGGACCCTCATAGGTTCAATTAGATTATAACACCCATTCAAAATGAAGACATACTGGAGAGTATATGTTGTAGTCACAACCTCAAGTACAAAAACCATAGCTTCAACAAAATTCCTTGAAAAAGGAGGTTAATCCTCCTATGATGAATCAACCTGTTCTAAAACCAAGAGAAGTTCCTCTGTTTAAACCAAAGTTGCCCTTGATCGGAGTGCTCAATGTTGTGGAATAGTTGAAGAGAGCTCCTTCCAATGTGTCCTATTAGGAAATCTTAGCTATTCTTGAGAAAAAGACCTTACTACAAGAAAATATAAGAAAAGATGAGCAACCCACATAGCCACATTCAATCTTGGCATGCAACCAAGAAAGGGACAAAATACCCAATCAAGAACCACAATCTTTAAAGGAAACAACATATATGAATACTAAGAAAAAATAGATGAAAAGGAGATATATAAATCCAAACCCACTCGTTTTTCTTAACGCTCATTGTGGGGGACAAATTATTGCATAATAACATGATAGATTTAGGTGCTAATACTATAGTAATGCCTAAATTGGTGGTTGATGTCTTGAATTTAAAATATGAGCCCCTCAAAAAGGAAATTATGTAATTAGATAGAAAAAAGGTTCCAACTATAGGCCAAATTAAAAGCCTCCCCATGACGTTGTATTTCTATCCAAGTTAGACAGTCACCCAAGAGGTGGACATAATTATCATTCCCCCTATTTTTAGGATGTGCTTGTTAAGATATTATATGACCAAAATTGGGGGTATGTAGCTCTTGAATGGTCCCATTTAAAACTAAAACTGATCATGGCACAAATATGGAGATATTATTCAAACCTTTTCATCCTAAGGATATCGCAAAAGATGCAATGATGAACTTTGAAGCACAAAACACATCTATCTCCAAATATGAGATGTATTGCATTGGGATGCTTGAATATGAGGAGGCCACAAGTGATTAAAGTTTAGACAAAGAAGTCTTTTTGAATCAATTTATATATTTTGACCCTTTTGGAAATTTTCATGCCACTAGTCTAGGTATGTATGTGATTTGTGATGAAGTTTAGGTTATTTTGAAGATAATCAAAGATAAAGGGCTTCAAAATGAAGATTCAAAAGAAAAGGGCTTGTTGACTTTTCACTTTGATGGTTCTAGATGTCGGGTTGACTTAGGAGTGGGGATCTAACTCATATATCCTACCAGATTAGAAAGCCTTAAAGCTTTTTGATTCCAATTTATATACACAAACAATGATGTGGAATATGAGGGCCTTGTTCATGGTCTAAAATTAGAAAACTAGAAGGGCATTAAAAGACTCTAGGTCTTCAAAGATTTAGATTTGGTGGTCAAATAGGTCATAAAACAAGTCACTGTAAAAATGTAAGGATTTTTCATATCGACATAGAGTATAGGACCTGATAGAAGGATTCAAATCCTTCAATATTTAGGTGGTTCTGAGATCACAAAACACTATCATGGATAGAATGGCCTTAGTCAGCTCATAATTTGAGCTAGCCTTTGATTTGATGATGAACTAGCATATTGTATGAGTTATATTTCAGCCATCTATTCTAAACAATGATCAAAACTCATAATTCTCTAGTAGTGATTCCTAGATCTCCACGTTCATCCAAGAGCCATGTGAATTTTTCAAGAAATTATAGTAAAAAATTGAAGGGGCATATGAGGATAAAATTATTCAGCTAAAAAACAATCCTGAGAGCTTTTATTCTCTAGAAAAACTCTTTGATTGTGAATATGCAAGGAAAAGTAAGCAAAGGTTTGTCACTAACAAAGAATATTATGCATATATCGATGTCGGGAACAATCAAAATCTCAAGGTAGAAAAGAATTTTCCACATGAAGATAAGGAGAGGTTGAGGTCTCTACACATCAAATATGACAGAGTCATGGAATGGACCTATGATGATCTAAAGGGTTATGACCATAAAATAATCCAACACACCATCAACTTAATAGAGGGGTCAAAAAAAATCTAGTAGAAACAAAGGCCGATTAATCTAAAAGTGGAAGCCTTGATGGCACAAGAGATGAAAAGATTAATTGAATCCTAGATCATATACCCAATCAAGAATTCTACTTTGGTATCTAATTTGGTTTCGGTTTGAAAAAATAATGGTGTTATCCAACTTTATGTATAGTTCAAAGACTTGAACAAAGCCTCTTTGAAGCATCATTATCCTCTACCTTCAATGGAGAAAATTTTGTAGACTACAGAAGGGTCGAAAATGTTTTCTCTACTCGATAGATTTTTAGGTTATAACCAAGATAATGTAAAGAATGAGGAAATGCATAAAATGAAATTCACCACCAAATGGGGCACATTCTCTTATGTGAAAATGCCTTTCAACCTATCAAATGCAAGGGCCACTTTCTAGTGCATGATGGATGTTATGTTTAAGGATTTGATCAATGAGATTATATAGCAAGACAACTGAGAGGGGTGGTGAATCAGTTGTAGAAATCAAAACTTTCACCAGAGATTAGATCTATTATCATTCACAAATCCTTTACTTTTCTAATATGATTAAGCATTAAGTGTAAAAGTAGAAACTAAAAGAAGAAAAACCACACACAATAACACCAGATTTATGTGGAAAACCCAATAAGGGAAAAACCATGGTGAGGATTATCTCACATTATAGAAAATATAGATAGATCTCTATTATAGCTCACATTTATCACTCCTTTATTCATTTATATCTATCTATTTGTATTTTAGATAGATAGAAATGAATAAAGGAGTGATAAAAGAAATCCCCACTAAAGGAGAAAAAATCGTATCACAAAAATAGAGATGCAATAGATAGAGGATGTGTGAAATCCCAAGATTCTCACAAGCACAAGATAAGGGAGATATGGCTATAAGTCTTAAGGAAGCTAAAGAGAGAAAATATGAAAGAGAGGGTTGTGAGAGCCAAGCAAGTTGTAAAGAGCACTATAAGAGCTTGAGAATATTTTTGTAACAAGACATGAAAGATTGAGGTTGTTGTAACAAACAAGGGAGTTATGCAAGCAAGAGAAAGATGGAAGAATGTCTGAGAGAGAAGCCTAGAAAGAAGAGAAGGCCCAATGAGTTGAAAGAAAAATTTTAAAGAGGGAAAAGAAGCTTCTTGAGCCATTACAATGTGTCTCGGGCCATTACCACCAACAAAAGGAGGTGACAAGTGGTAAACATGCTCATAAGTAGTCGTTTGAACATTGAAACATTGTAGGATGCTAGTGCAATGCATAGACGTCCACATGACACACTAGTGTCTAGACACATCATGCTACAAAACAACATGAATGGGAAAAGGAAAAGATTTGACGCAAAGCTAACATGTGAGGGTAGCTGCTAAAAAGGGGTCTTGAGCATTCTAAGAGGGGAAAAGGCTTATGCAAGGGCTAAAATGAGCCTACACAAATGCTAAGAGAGTGGAAACTAAAGCGGTCGTAAGAATGTATGTGAAATTGCAAGGGGTACAATTTTATGGTATTACACCATCATACATGACATCAATGAAAACAACAACCAATTGACCAATTAACATCAATGAAAAAACCTTCATACTTGCAAAAATCTCCCCCTTTGTCATTGATGGCAACACATGATGTGAAAAACCATCAAAGACAACATAACAACTCTGAAGACACTTTCTCATGATTTTACTTTCTCCCCCTCAATAGATAAATTTTTTCACATGATACTCTTCTCCCCCTTTGACATCAATGGAAAAGGAAAAAGATATTTTCATTGCTTTCTTCCTTTGATATTAAGAACCTTATCAGTATTGAATACTCCCCCTTAGGAGTATACCCAAATAATTTTTCAATGACAACACAAGATACTACCCACTCCCCTTGAGAGGTAGCCACCAAACATTAGTCCAAAAGAAATATAGATCCATAGATCCACCAAATTGATGCATCTCCATATGCATCTAGTTTAAGAAGGGAGAGGAAATGACCCCTAACTTCCCCCGGAGATACTTAAAAGTATCTTTAGTAAGAGCCTTAGTAAATATGTTAGAAATTTGATCCTTCATAGGTACATACACAAGTTTCACTTCATCCTCCACAACCTTCTCTCTCAAAAAGTGATTCCTAATAGATATATGTTTTTTCCTTGAGTGAATCATAGGATTATTTGAAATGTTCATTGCACTTGTATTATCATAGAAAATAGAGAGGGGATCATCATACATTACTCTAATATCTTTCAATGTTTGTTTCATCTACAAAACTTATGTACAACAAGATGTTGTAACAATATACTAAGCTTTTGTAGTGGATAAGGAAATTAAATCTTTCTTTTTACTTAACCATGGCATCAATCTGCAACCAAGAAAGAACACACCACCACTTGTACTTTTTTTGTCATCAACACAACTTTCCCAATTTGTATCTGTATAAGCACTTAGTGTAAAATTAGTATCCCTGGGATACCATAAGCCATAATATGGAGTTCCATTTAAGTAAATGAATATCCTCTTAACAAGAGCAACATGTGTTTCTTTAGGGTCTTCTTGAAATCTAAACACAAGACAAATTGCATGCATGATATCCAGTCTAGTATTAGTTAAATACAATAGTCCTCCAATCATAGATTTGTACTCACTTTGATTAGCCTTACGTGAATCATCATCTTTGCTCAATTTATAGCCAATCACCATAGAAGTGCATACCAGTTTCAAACTATCCATTCCAAACTTCTTCAACATTTCTTTTAAATATTTTTACTATGAAATAAAAATCCCTTTTTTTGTTTGATTAATTTCAGCCCAAGAAATAAATTCATCTCACCAAACATAGACATATCAAAATCTTTTTGAATTTCTTCAGCAAAAAAATTGCACATTGTTTCATTTCCTTCAAAGATAATATCATCAAAATATACAACTGCTATTAAAATCTTGTCATTTTCAATTTTGAAATAAAAATTACTATTTGACGTACCTTTATTGAAACCTTGCTGAAAAAAATATTTGTCTAACCTTGCATACCAAGCTCTAGGAGCTTGCTTTAATCCATATAAATCCTTCTTCAATCTACAAACCATGTCTAATTGATTTGAAAACTGAAATCCTTTTGGTTGTTCCATGTACACTTCTTCTTCTAATTCACCATTCAAAAATGTAGACTTTGCATCCATCCAATAAAATTTAAAATATTTATGTGCAAAAAATGCCAATTTTTTTTTGATAGCTTCCATCCTAGCCACCAGAGCAAAAGTTTCTTGAAAATCTGTACCTTCTACTTGTGAGTAGCCCTTACACACAAGTCTTTCTTTATTTCAGACCACTTCTCTATTTTCATTCAACTTGTTTTTGAATACCCATTTTGATCCAATTATGTTTTTATCTATCGGTCTAGGGACCAATTCCCAGGTTTGATTCTTCTCAATCTGCATATGTTTTTCTTCCATAGATTTCATCCAATGCTCATCTTTACATGCTTCACTTACTATCTTAGGTTCAACTTCAGAAAGTAAACAAAAATTTATTTCACCAGTAGCAACAACTTTGCTTCTTGTCAATACTCCTTTTCTCTTGTCTCCAATGATTTGATATTCTAAATGATTCTTTTGCACATATTTAGGTGTCTTTGGGGACACCACTAGAGCTTCTTCTTCTTAATTCTTCTTTTCCTATTCTTCCACAACATCTTCAACTTCTATACAATCAAGTTGATCTGATACATATCTATCAACTTCAATTGAATTATTCAATTCTTCATCCACCTTGGCATTTGTGCTCTCTACAATCTTTCTTATCCTTTTATTGAAATATATGTAAGCTTTACTTCTAGTAGAGTACCCAAGGAATATTCCCTCATCTCATCTAGCATAAAATTTCCCTAATTTTTTTTCATCCCTTCTGATATAACATTTGCTTCCAAATACCTTGAAATACTTGATAGTAGGAATTCTTCCTTACCATAGCTCATAGGGGGTCTTCGTACCGTTAGCTTTTGCTTGAACTCGATTGAATACATAAAAAATAGTATGAATAGATTCTCTCTAGTAACCTTCTGGTAGAAATTTTTTGTAATAATTGATCTAGTAACTTCCTGAATCATCGTATCCTTTTTTTAACCAACTCCATTCTCTTGAAGAGTTCTAGGAGTAGACGAATGCCTCTTTATTCCATGAACATCACAATACTTGTTAAAAATTTTGGAGGTGAATTCACCACCTCTATCAGACCTCAAAAATTTTATTCTCAAATTTACTTCATTTTCAACCATAGCCTTAAATGCCTTGAATCTATCTAATGCATAAGATTTCTCTTTGAGAAATGTAACCATGTATATCTAGAGTAATCATCAATCTGAAGCATAAAATAACTATCACCTTGTAGACTTCTTACTCCTGTAGAATGACAAATATTTGTATGAATCAAGTCCTGTAGTCTGATAATAGATTTTTCCTTTGACCTAAAGTAGTTTCTATCTTGCTTTCCAAACTGACAATCCTTATAAATAACATTAACAGGCTTTGTAATCCTCGGTAAGTCTCTTACATCTTGCACAACACTATTCCTTTATAAGTTGTCAAAATTCATATGACACATCCTCCAATGCCATAACCAACTATCATTAATCTGAGACATAAAATAATGTCCATCAACACCCTTAAGTTGATAAATATTTCCTTCAGACTTCTTTCCTATAGTAATCATTGTTCCAGATCCTTTCTTGATTTCACATTTCTCATCCACAAATACAAGATTATATCCTTTACTACACATCTATCCAACACTCAAGAGATCATGCATTAAATCCTTAACATAATGGACATCATTAGTATTATGCTTGCCATCAAAACTAATCAAACATATCCCACAAATCTTAGCACC
The DNA here is from genome assembly GCA_007258455.2 of Sequoia sempervirens. Lineage (NCBI taxonomy): Eukaryota > Viridiplantae > Streptophyta > Pinopsida > Cupressales > Cupressaceae > Sequoia > Sequoia sempervirens. The sequence goes on along the minus strand of VDFB02000363.1, from coordinate 130,305,821 downwards.
AGTATCATCTCAAAACTTAACTAAGCCTCCATCATATTTTTCAAGTTTACAAAAATTACTCTTATCACTGGTCATGTGATATGAACAACCATTATCAAAAACCTAGTAGTTCCTTTCTTGTTTAGCATGAAGAGCAAAAATTACAGTAGCTTCAACTTTTTCTGGAGCACTTTCCTTTACCTATCTTTCAATATTAGCAGAAGTAGATTCATCTTTTATAGCCAGGAACAAGCATTCATTGTCATCAAAATATTCATAATCAGATTCTTCATCAAAAATATTGACATCTTCATTCACATAATATGCTCTCTTAATTTTCTTCCCTTTGTTTTCTTTGCTTAATCTATGTTTATTCTTCTTATCTCTTTCTGGACATCTTGAAGCATAATGACCTATTCATCCACAACTAAAGCATTTAAAGGGTAGCTTACCTTCATACTTACTAGAGCCCTTTTCATCCTTCTTACAAAGTTAGCTTCTACTTCATTGATGTTCTCTTCATCTAGATCTTCATCTCTTGTAGCCTTGAAAGTAGTTTTTGTCTTGGATCCATTTCTCAAGCTAGGCTTTCTCATTTCAAATGATGTTAGAGTACCCAATAATTGATCTTTAGTATAAGTTTTTTAATCTATAAATTCCTCAATAGTAGATACCTTATCACTATATGCATCAGGGAGAGTTCTAAGAATCTTCTTTAAAATCTTGGATTCATCCACTATAGCACCAAGTCCTCATATTCCACCTACTAGTTCATCCACTCTCTATACATAGGATTTAATGTTCTCATCTTCAGACATATGCAAGATTTTGAATTGTGCCTCCAAATTCTACAACTTTCCTTCTTTGACCTTTTCATCTCCTTCATGAATCTTTTCTAATGCCTCCCAAAATTCTTTAGTAGTCTTCATATTTTGAAATTTAATCAATTTGGAATGTGAAAGACTATTCTTCAAAATGAATTTTTCCTTACTGTTTGCTTCATGTGCCTGAATTTCATCAGTTGTACTCAAACCATTAGCAGGAGGAGTGTATGTAGTCTTATAAGCTTTCTCAATATCATATCCATGGTATCCAGATATCCTTCCATCTTTATTTTCTAGAGGGCATAATTTGTCCCATCGGACCTAGGACACTCAATAGTGATCTTGCTCATCATCCTGAATCTTCCTTAAGTGGTTAAGCTCTTCTCCATGAAACCAAGCTCTGATAACAACTGTTGAGAAAGACAACTAAGAAGGGGGTGAATGAGATATAACAATTACAAATTTCACAATAGATTAGATCTATTATTATTCAAAAATCCTTTACTCTGCTAATATGATTAAGCGTTAAGTGTAAAAATAGAAATTGAAAGAAGCAAAAACATACACATAATAACACCAAATTTATGTGGAAAACCCAGTAAGGGAAAAACCATAGTGAGGATTAGATCACAATATAGAGAATATCAAAATTGAATACAAAGGCTCACTACCAGAAAAGATCACTACCAAAAAAGGACTCACTGTCCAATAAGGGTTAACCACTCAAAAGGCTCACTACCATAGAATTACAAAATAAGATAGAAGATATTTTTTACAAAGAGAGAAAAATCTTAATGCAATAGATATTTCCACCACAATTCTCTCATAGACTTGCAAACATGCCTAAATGATAGAGTACACCTTTAGCTCACTACCTTTGGAAACTCATCACTTGAATTTCATACTAATCTGCTCAAACTCACTTCACACACACACTATTTCACATTTATCTCACATCTATCTTTTTCTTGCATTCATTCCCACTTTCACAAACATGTCAACTTATATTTATACCATCTTCAACCTTGAAACTTATCCAAGGTCAGCCACATACCATTTATATTTACAAATTCAAATTAGGATGGTGCCAAAACATTCTATGGTGGAATTAGAATGAGGGAAACCAAAAAATATAGCTAATGAGGACCTAAATAGGTCCCAACACACTTCACCATGCTTTATGAACTTCGTAAGTAGTGTTTAATATAAATTTGACCAACACCAGTGTAAAACACATAAATCAATTAAGCACACTCAACTTTAACTTGATCCAATCTGTCCAATCAACAAATTTTGCTTGAACACAACCTCATCAACTTATCTTGAGAACCACAAGTTATAAAAACCCAACAAGAAGAAATCTAGAGCAACTACATTTCTCCCAGACCTCATCCAGATACACAAAAAAGAACAATTCACAATTGGTGAACATAACTCACACTACACAATGATCTAGAAACCCAAAATTTGGATATAGTAGCTTCCAAAAATCATGACAAATACCTTAGATCCTCACTAGAATATCAAGACATTCCAAAGCAAAACCCAAAGCAAACATTGAATACCTGCAACCTTTCTTTATTACAATTTTCTCAATATCCTCGACATATATGACAAATAACCATCATACATGACATCAATGATAACAACTAGTTGACATCAATGACAACACCTTCATACTTGTAATAGATATCATCCTTGTTTGTTTTGATGACTATACCGTATTTTTAAAATTCAAGGGCGATCATTTCGATCACCTAGAAAATGTCTTCCATAGATGCCCATAGTTCAAGATTTCTCTAAATCCCAAAAAAAGTGTTTCTAGGGTTCCACAAGGGAAGCTACTCGACTATATGGTATTTAGAGAAGGGATAGTTATTAATCCAAAAAGGGTGAGAGCTATAAAAGAATTATGACTGTCGATCAACCAAAAGGGAGTCCAATCTTTCCTAGGAAAGATTAATTTTGGTAGTAGGTATATTTTAGATTTTGCAGGAATTGCAAGACCTATTATACTAATGTTAAAAAGGGTTCTAGATATTAAATGGACTTCAAAAGGAAAAATTCTTTAAAAAAGATAAAGGAATTTATTTTTACAACTCCGATTTTAGTGAACCCAGATTTTTCAAAAGATTTTATCTTGTATGTTTATAATGACAAACACAATATTGTCAATGTACTTATAGAAAAGGATAATAAAGGAAGTGTAGAACACCCCCATTTACTTCCATTCAAGGACTCTAAAGGGATATGGGACCAAATACAATTTTGTGGAGCAACAAGCATTCGCTATTGTGAAGAGTTTGAAAAAATTCAGACACTTGGTTTCAACAAGCAAGATTATAGTCCTTGCTCACCCTACCATGAGAGAATACATCATGGAAAGGGTAATAACTGAAAAAAGAGCCAATTGGATCACCAAGATCCTAGAATATGACATTGAGGCTTGACCAAAGCTAGTTAGGGGAAGAGGCCTATGCAAATATCTCACCAAAGAGCATAGTTCCCAGACAAAAACAAAAGAAACGGGTTAGGTTTTCATAAAATAGTTTGAGTCAGATGAGGCTTGGTTGACTAATAGAATAAGGTTCTGTAATGATGGAAAAATGTCCCCCCTAACTTGGCCTTGATTTAGTGTTTTATGTCTAACATATTCACATTAGGTTTTGGGCCCTTGTGAACTAAATGAGCTTATTGATGCCTTATTTGGAGTGTTGTAAAGTGTTGTAACACACTTTCACTCTTTTCTATGGTTTCCATTAATATTTGGGATTTATTATGCTTTAATTGTTCTTATTTTACATCCAAACATGTCATTCAATGCATCTTTTTGAGGATGATCTCATTACAAATCAACATCGAATCACAATTTAGGTGTTTTCAGGTCAAATGGCCAATATTTAGTGATTTGGGACTCATTTTCCATCTTAGGCAAATGAGTCCCACCTAGGTTTTTGGGTCCTGAACCTAGTTTCAAACCTTTCTAATAATTTTTAAAAATGGTCCCATAAATTATACCTAATGGGACTCATTTGTCACCATGGAGGAATGAGTCTCGTGTGGCCCAAAATCAAAATTAATTCAAAATTTTGGCAAAATTTTATCCTCCTAGATCTGATGTCAGCTTCTAGTGTTGTAATTTCAAGAATTCTTGCATAATTAAGTATAAATACAAGTTTCTTTCACTCATTTTACACCTAGCAAGTTGAATGAGCATCCTTCTAGAAAAGTTGAGTTCACAAGAGCATTCAAGAGTCTTTAAGAGCAGATTATCAAGGATTTTAGAGCAAAATTCAAGCATCAATCATCATGTCAAATATTTCATACATCATGTTTGTTTTTGAGCTAACAATTGTGATGTAGGGTTTTATGATTCAAACTAGCACTTCATTCAAGATCTATCACATTCAAGAAACAGTCAAGATCTATATCCATTGGAGCCACTTCATATATGTTTTCAACATTTTATTACTAGGGTTTGGTGATTTGCAACATCATATTTTGTTCATTCATCATTCTCCATTCCTATATCATTTCATTTCAAGGTTTGATCACCAAAATGGGGTTTGACCAAAGAAAACCCCTATGCACTAACAAAACAACATTTCCCCCTCTCTTTAGTGTGTTATTTGCAGATTTAGAGTGAAGATACATTGAGGAGAAAGATTGGAGGAAGTTGTCAAAGTGCCTAAAACTCGTCAAAGTTGTCATTAAGCATTGGAGAACATTGGAGAACACCTAAAGGTTGATTTACAAAGAATCAAATCTAGAAACCTAAAGAAGCAGATTGAGCAGATTGAGGACAACTTTAGACTTTAAAGTTCTAGAAAACCCTAACTGGACTGATTCACCACTTTTGGTGAATGAGTCCTAGTTTTGGTCAAAATTTAGATTTTTGTAGATTCAAATACCCATTTGTCAGATTCCTGTTCCTGCACAAAAAACCAGATCTTGGAATGATTCGCCCAACTTGGTGAATGATTCCAAGTCATCATTAAATTCAAAATTCCAAAATTTTAGACCTCCTTCAAATCACCTTCAAATTCCTAGGTGCACACCATTCATCCTAGAGTTTGTTATTCTATTTTATTTGCATTTCTAGATCATTTAGTTAAAGTTTGCATTGAATTAGGGTTAAGCATTGTGAGTTGCATTTCATTTATCTTTCCAAGTTCTTACTTGGTGGTGAACCCATCATTAGTGTACATTCAGCCCCTAGGACAACCCTATTGCAAGATCTCTTTCTCCTTTGCATTGAAATCTCTAGGGTTATCCTTGAATGAAATTGGAAAGTGGGTGTGCTCTATGTCCTAAACCATACGATAACACTCTCCCCCATTTTCTTTCATTTCATTTTGGTGAACTTGCATTTAGAAAATTATAATTCTTATTTGGAGTACATCATCATCCTAGATCTTGCTTGCAATAACATTGCATTAGGGTTTCCATTAGTTAATTGACATGTTAGGGTTTTCAAATTTTGCATTAGTGAAAGTTCATTTAGCTTGCATTTTGTATCTCATTTCACTAAAAAATAAAAAAATATGCATTTTCACTTAGGTTACAGAACATACAACATAAAAAGAATAGAAATCAATTGAAAATTTCTGAAAATTTTGAAAAAAATTCTCATTGGGACTCGTTTGCCACCTTGGAAAAATCAGTCCCAATGCAGATTCTACACTACATTTTTTCAGCATTTAAAGCACTATTTTTGAGCTCCTCTTTTCCGTTGTTACCTTTTTATTCTAGTTTACATACTTTTTGTTTCATTCAATCCACCACATCTAGTTTAATTAATTCATCTTGTGCATTGCTTAAAATTCAAGATTGCATCTACAAAATTTCATTTCACATTTTTGTATAGTTTAGAATCTGAAATTTGCATCATGGATATGTGCTTTGGTAAGCTTTGTATGTCCTTGAAGTCCTTAGTGGATGTATCAAGTTGTTCTTTTGGACATTACCCTAATGAAATTGAACTTACTCATGCTCACTCAATTCCTAATGCATTTCCTCCTCATGATGTTGACATCATTGGAGAAGATGATGACAACATGAATAAGTTCCTAAACAATTGCCTTAACAATCTTGAAGCTAATGTATCCTTTTATCCATCAATGGAACAACCAACAACCCCTATAATACCTCCACATGATATGTTTGGGTACTTACATCCTAAAACTAAGATAAGAATTTAACCTAAGTTCCCCATAATAGGTGAACATAGTTCCTCCAAGTAAGCCAATAATCAACCATTTTATGTTAATAAAGTTACAGAAACTCAGTTTTTTCTTGTCTTGCACTAAGTGGGGACAAGAATTAGATAGCTTTGTCCTAGTAATGTATTTTTCATTGTCCCGTTGGCTAGTTTTTTGCCTTCAGTATACAAGGAACATGATTGGGATGCAGATGACTTGCTTTAGGTTGACTCTCGTGTGCCTCACTAGTCCTTTGCATTATCTCTTTTTCTTTTGAGTGATTGCATGTGCGTATTGTAATCCCTCGTGATGTTTTTTTTTTATGTATCTCTCTCTCTCTTTGTGAAACTCCTCTATTTGTACCTTAATTCTTCTCTGTCATATATCATTTTTATTTTCCTTCGGTTTTCTTTATATTTATTTCTTTGTCTTGTGTTTTCCTTTTCAGGATAACACAAGGTGTTGAGGCATTCATGTCTCTTCCATGTTGACCTAAAATCTTTTCCTTTACTTTTCTTTATCTCTTTTCTTTTTCTTGTGTTTTCCTTTTGGGGATGACACAAGGCATTGAGAAATTCATGTCTCTTCCATGTTGACCTGAAAGGTTGTTCTTTGTTTTGGCTCTCTTTGTGTCATTCTTCTAGTTCTATTTGTATTTGGGGAGTGATGATAGTTCTAAGATCTCTAAAAAAATTGTAGCAAGAACATACTAACCCCAAATCCATATATCCCTTCTGTGTTTGGGTTTTCATTTTTGGGGGAACCCCTCTTTCCCTCTTTCATGACGTAGCTCTATTTGGAAACATATGACTTGGCATAGGGATTTCCAAATAAGCTCTCATGTATTCTTTATTAGCATTTATCATTTTCTACTTTAAAGTAATTACTCATAGTATGGTCTTTAGCAATTTCTTTTGAAGTGGGGCCATACATTGGCATTATTCTTTTGCATTTTTCTTCTTTCATGGTGTAGTCTTTTACTTTATATGATGCATTTTTTGCTTTGTGGATGAAATTGGTTGTGATTTCATTCAAGGGCATGATATATATTATCATATTACATTCCTCTTAGTGGCTTGATGCGACAAATTGCATCCCCTGAGTATTGAATCTTCTATTCTTTGATTGGTCCTCTCTTGGAGACATTAGGCACAATTTTCCCTATGTTAAAGACCTCACATGAACTAAGCAAGACTCCTTTGAACATTCTTTACATTTTGGCATTTGGAATTTTTAGTTATATGGCCACCTTACATAACAAAACTTTCATGCCTGTGGAGTCATCTTGTTTAATCATGAACTCCAAGCATACAAAGTTTTGATTGTCTCATGAAGCTTGAAAACCATTTTTTGTGTGGAACCTTATTAAAGTTATCATGAGGTATAACTTTGGTATGGTTTTGATGGGAAGCCAAATGAGGGCATAACTTTCACTTAGCCACTCGCATGTGTGTGTGAGCTCATATCGGCTATGTGTGTATGTGTCTCACCTTCTTGGACTTCTCACCTTGAAAACAACCTAGAGTTTCGTTGCCTCAGAGTGAGTGTATATTTTTCTTTTCGAAAAATAGCCTAGATCTGATCCACATCATGAAGGAAAAATGGTCAAAGCTTGATCCACCCCTTTCCTTTAATTTTTTTCCCCTCTACATATCTTTGGTAGTGTATGCTTGTGCTCTTTGTTGCTCTTTATACCATTTTCATGTTTGTTCTTTCGTGCCTATGTTGATTTTCCATAGGACCTTGGTCTTGGGAGATTGCAAAACCCTCTTGATCATAGCCGTCTTGTCTTACCAACAATGGTGCATTTGAACCCCCTTGATCATGGCCATCCTATCTTAAGTTGGAGTTAGTACATTTGGTCTACTTTAGCGTGAGTTGAAAGCAAGTTCCTCCTCTCACTAAAGTGGGGGCTAGATGTAATGACGACAAAAGGTCCCCCCTAACTTGGCCTTGATTTAGTGTTGTAATATGTATAACATATTCACATTAGGTCTTCAACCCTTGTGAACTAAATGAGCTTATTGATGCCTTATTTGGAGTGTTGTAAAGTTTTGTAACATGCTTTCACAATTTTCTAGGGTTTCCATTAATAATTGGGCTTTCTTATGGTTTAATTGGCCTTATTTTACATCTACAAGCCTCAGTTAATGCATCCTTTCAAGGATGATCCTGACACAAATCAACATCCAATCATAATTCAAGTGTTCTCAAGTTGAATGGTCCAGATTCAATGATCTAGGACTCATTCACCACCTTGGGAAAATGAGTCCAACCTAGGTTTGTAGGTCCCGAACTCGATTTTACACCTTTCTAAGAATTTTTGAAAATGGTCCCATAAATTATGCCTAATGGGACTCATTTTCCACCTTGGGAGAATGAGTCATGTGTGGCCCAAAATCAAAATTAATTCAAATTTTTGGTAGGATTTTATCCTCCTAGATCTGATGTTTGCTTGTAGTGTTTTAATTTTAGGAATTCTTGCATAATTAAGTATAAATACAAGTTTCTTTCACTCATTTTATATCTATCAAGTTGAATGAGCATCCTTATAGAAAATTTGAGTTCACAAGAGCATTCAAGAGTCTTTAAGAGTATATTATCAAGCATTTTAGAGCAACATTCATGAATCAATTAGCATGTCAAAGATTTCATGCATCATGTTTATTTTTGAGCTAACAATTATGATGTAGGGTTTTATGGTTCAAACTAGCACTTCATTCAAGATCTATCATATTCAAGCAAGATTCAAGATCTATATCCATTGGAGTCACTTCATACATGTTAGTAGCCCTTTATTTCTAGGGTTTGGTGAGTTGCAACATCATATTTTGTTCATTCATCATTATCCATTCCTAATTCATTTCATTTCAAGGTTTGATTACCAAAATGGGGTTTGATTGAGGAAAACCCCTATCCACTAACAAAACAAAATTTCTCCCTCTCTTTAGTGTGTGATTTGTAGATTTAGAGTGAAGATGCATTGAGGATCAAACTTGGAGGAAGTTGTCAAAGTGCCTTAAATTTTTCAAAGCTATCATTAAGCATTGGAGAACACCTATAAGTTGATTTATAGAGATTCAGATCTAGAAACTTGAAGAAGTAGATTGAGCAGACTAAGAAGGGAAGATTCAAACTTTAAAGTTATAGGAAACCCTAATTGGACTGATTCACCACTTCTAGTGAATGAGTCCTAGTTTTAGTCAAAATTCAATTTTTTGTAGATTTGGATGCCCATTTGTCAAATTCCTGTTCCTACATAAAAACCTATATTTTGGACTGATTCACCTAGCTTGGAAAATGTGTCCTAGTCATCATTAAAGTCAAAATTTCTAGTAGTTCAGACCTCCTTCCAGTCATCTTTAGATTCTTAGGTGCATATGATTCATCCTATAGTTTTTTATTCTATTTTATTTATATTTCTAGATCATTTAGTTAAAGTTTGCATTGAATTAGGGTTAAGCATTGCGAGTTGCATTCCATTTGTCTTTCCAAGTTCTTACTTGGTGGCGAACCCCTCGTTGGTTTACATTCAACCTCTAGGATAGCCCTATTGCAATATATCTTTCTCCTTTGCATTGAGATCTCTAGGGTTATCCTTGAATGAAATAGGAAAGTGGGTGTTCTCTATGTCCTAAACCATATGATAGTACTCTTCCCCCATTTCCTTTTATTTTAGGTTCATGCAAACTGATAAGTATCTAGCCAACATTCAAACACAAAAAATGAGATATTACAGGTTGCAAGGCATTGGGTATGTATTGATTTAGGGACTCCTTTTTAAGAGGAATTTCAACGGTTTCCTCCTTCACTGCATAGAAAAAGTGCAAAATAAAAAGGTTTTGGGTGAATTTCATAGTAGCCCAAAAGGTGGAAATTTCTTCACAAAAACTACTATTTTGAAGATCATGCAAGTGGGTTATTATTGGCCCACCTTATTTTTAGAGTGTCATGACTTGGTAAGAAAATGTTTGCAATACCAATTCTTTGTTGGCAAGTGAAAGAATTCCGCTATGAAATTATGCTCGATCATGGTAGAAGACCTTAATGGAAATGTCATGGGAATTGGGATATAAAAATTTTTCCTCAAGAATTTAGCCTACCTTAAGACTTTTTTGAATTATTACCCTTAGGGAAATGGACTCGCAGAGTCTATGAACAAGAACTTGGTCCGACTAATAAAGTGGATCGATTTGGAACATCAAAGAGACTAGTAGAAACACCTATGGGTGGCCTCATGGGAAGACCACATTACTATGAAGAAAATTCTAAATGCGTCTCCCTATGAATTAGTGTATGAAAATGAGGTAGTTCAACCTATCTCTATAGAAATTATGGCATTATAGTTGTTGAAATATTTAGAGGTCAAGGAAAATGGTGGCATGGAAGTAAGGCTAGTTGAGTTGTTAAGCCTTCAAGAAGCATACAAAAAGGCCATTTGATTCCATGATCGATCGACAATATGTGGTCAAGATATGGTTTGATAAAAATACTTCTAACCTCAATTTTAAAGAAGGGAGCCTAGTCCTGAAATATGATGAATGTGCCACCAAACTGGGGAAACATGCTAAATTTGAATCCTTGTGGAAGGGTCCACTTCACATTTCTAAATGCAAGGAAATTAATGATTTTGAACTAGAATACCTTAATGGAAATTCCTTGGGAATACCAATGAACAGTATTCATTTAAAGCTATTTAATTAAAAATTCTCACGATTAGTTTTCCTTGTAAATTTTATACTTTATGTACCATATATATAAAATTTATAAAATATGCCCTTTTTACGAGATAGATGCACATATGAAAAAAGGATAAAAACTATATTATATTCATATGATATATTTAGATATAATTTTCAGGTACCTAGGCCTATTTTTTGTGACAAAAAGTGATTTGAGAAGCTTTATGCACAATAAAATTTACAAAAATTAATATTATTTTTTCCCAACAGTAAAATGAGAATACAATGATAACTAAAATGATGTGAAAATCTAATGTTGTGGCCATGACTAGAAAAAAATGCAACAGTATTTTCTAAGGACACAACAATAGGAACTCCAGTCAAATGGCTAGCAGTTCTGAGGAATCTGATGAAGCGTCATTCTACAATTTCCACCACCACTCCCTTAGGTTGGTATATCAAGTCATGGAAGTCAGTGTACCACTCCATGCCATAGATAGGCTCAACATTGTTTTTATAGAGAAGGAAGGAGTTGGCAAGCCTCAAATGTTGGCTATGTCGCTCCAATGTGACAATCCAGAAGCCAAAGAACAACGTAAGCCATGACAAAATTTTGACATTGTCAACATGATGTAGGAGGTCCATGGATAAGGGGATTCCAAGGCACAAAATGGCCATGTCCACAATGTCTTCGAGACCCACTAGATAATCTTCATAGAACATAGTTTTTGATAACTCCACCACATAATGCTTGGGGACACTTAGGTCCAATAACGATGCCATGAACTAAGAGATAATGTATGTGTTCACATGATAGTGCTTCATATCTGAGACAAAATCTACACCCAACACCCACTTAAATGCAGTGATGATTAAGTGGTTTTTGGTTTTCAAAAGCCACTAAATCTTCTCATCTAAAATCTCTCCTACAAAGGCCCCTTTATTCTTTCTACTCAAAAGCCTAACTAGACTACCCATGTCTTTCAAATGCAGAAAGAAAGCTTACAAAATGAGAAGTTGTTTTTACAATGGGATAGGAGGAAATTTATTAAAAAAAAAGTCAAAAAATTATCAAATGGAAATCTTTTTCTCTGTAAAAACAACAATGAGAAATGCAAGTTGTTGATTTGGTGTAAGAGAAAAATTGTAGGAAGGAGGATTTGCATAAACTCTTAAAAATTGATGCAAGCACTAGATTAATGCTAAACATGTAGCTTCTTTCCATGTATCCTTGTTGGAACACAACAATCTACTAAGAGGGGGGTGAATCAATAGATCAATTAAAATTTAACCCTCTTAACAAACTATGCAAATAAATTAGCCAAGTAGAGAAATAAGCACACACACAAATGCAGATAACATAAGATATATGAGGAAAACCCAAGATGGGAAAAACCACGATGAGAATAGATGCTACAACTAAATGTAGATAAATTATTCAATGTTGCAACCCTATTTGCAACTTCCCATTTCTTTGTTGTTACAACTACAACACAATTCTCTGTACTACTCCTCTCTTCGTTTTGCAAGTTGAATATTAACCTAATAAAGGTCTCTAGTTTTTTTTGTGTTCTAATCATTCATTACACCTCTCCATTTTTTGTTAGTGCATTCTCTATCCACCTCAAGATATCATACATAAAATTTGTACGTTTTCTCTTACTGCATTCTCTATCCTCCTCAAAAGCTCACACATACATTGTCTTCTACATCAACTCATCAACACATAGACAAATTGTGATTGTCTTCTTTTTGCATACCTTCTTCAAACTTTAGTAATTTCCTTGAGCTTTGTACATACCTATAAAACTCCTTTTCTAGGGTTTACTCATTATGTTCTTCAATAATCGATCTATTCATCAAGCCACACACTCCTCATCAAATTCAAGTTCATTGAATTTTCTAAACATAGTAACCTATAATACCCTAAGGTTGATATGCATTCAATGTCATATCTTTGTGTATATGATGTGATTCTAATCTTGATCACCTTTGTAGTCTGTGTCGTCACTGTGCAATTCATATTTCCAATAAAATTGGTTGCTGGAGCAGCTAAATGAATTAAATTCATGAACTATGTTAGTTTATAGTTGAAACTATTGTTCACACTATCATAACTATTTGATATCTTCATCTTTAAATTTAGGCCATTGAACTGACTCTTCATGCCACATTTTTGGATGATCTCCACTCATTGTTCAACTTTAAAAAATAGTTGTGTGATTAAACACCTTTTATCTTATGTCATTTGATCACCATCACATATTGCAACTATGCTTGGGGAATTGATCTTTATTTCTACGATGTGAGGAGGTATTTTTCGATCACTACTCGATCACAAGAAATTGATCACCATGGTTAAACTTCCATCACATCTTTCTTGGTTTATTTTTATTTGCAATAATGATGTGAATAAATGAGGTGATGCAATCACATTCCACCAACTGTCTCATAGGGCACACATGTCACTATCCCACATTCCCACAGGGCTAAGCAAGGACCCACTGAATCTTCAACAAGATAGCGGGATGTTTCCATTTGTCTTGGATGATGTTATACTCCACTTCACATATCTCAAATAGATTTACTCCTCTTTGCTTCACAATAGTGATGTGAAGGAATAGCATGATGTAACTATAACTTGCCACATGTCCTTACTGATGTCACCTTCCACTACCAAAGCTTGTCACTTTCTATTGGTCCCACTATACACTTGTCACTTTCTCACAATCCCAAAAGCCAAGTTAAGGACCCACCATACATTCCATAGGCCACCAAGAAGCCATTCACTCTAACCCATTTGATCATATGCATTGATCAAACTTTATCGCCCATTGTAGATTGCACATGCTGAAGTAAACTTCAAGGTGCGATGTAAAGACATTGTTCGATGACCATTTAATCATCTATGCACCAATTTTCAATATTATTTACCTCCATCACATATCACAAATTGAGCATGGTTGTAGTGAACACAAGCCATGATGTGAAGGATGACTTTGATGCACACACAAACTCTACCAACCAATAGTGCTAGGTAAAGGGGTTGGTTATCTTGACGACACCAATAGATTAAGTGATGACTTAAATGACCTTCCACCATCTATACATAGTCAACACCAAAATATAAAGATTCTTCATCACCATGACTGTAACACTTGGGGTTTATTTGCAAAACTCTAGTTTTACTAGAAGGAATAAATAAATCTTTTCTGAGCATAGTCCACATCCTCTAATCATGCAAACCATACCAATTGAATCCATCAAGAAACCCATGTCAAATATGCAGCCTATTTTCTCTTTTTACATATGGAAGTAACTTTTACAACATCATGACAATATTTCATGACAACTTTGCATCATTTTGAGAAACATTGCAATAACTTGTAAAACATGCTCTTCTCTCCATCATATTGCACCAACTCTTCAAAAACCTTATCCACTAAGCTCAATGACATCCAGGAATCCACTGATCTTCCCTTTAACATCAATAAAAATATTATGCCAACAATATCCCCTTTTTCATTGATGGAAAAACCAAATGCTCAAAATACTTTGTAGCAATTCTAAATGCTTTAATTCAAGCTCTGTACTAACTAAACCAACACCACACCAATCAACTGAATTGATCTATACCAATTAAGAATGGTGTGATACCAATTGGAACCACTCTATACCAATTGAATTTCTCTATACCAATTATAAAAAAAATTATTATGAGTGCACATACAAAACAACTCCTCCTTAAACATATCTTTCATAGAGCCTTTGCTTGAATTTCTCCCTCTTGCTCAATTGTATAAGCATTTTCTTTCCTTTTTCCAAAGAATTTTCTCTACTTTTCTCCCCCTTTAACAAAAAATGGAAAAGAGACACTTCAAAACATCTTGCAACATTTAACCAATCTCCCCCTTGAAGCTTCTCCCCCTTTGACAAGAAAATTAAAGAGAAAGAATGTCACCATAAATCTAGAGCCATCAAGTTGTTAGAAATTTGTAAAACTAAGTTTAAATAACTTGATATCTCACTTTATTTCCATGGATGAATAAAATATATATGAATCTCCCCTTGGACCCATGCCCTATCACTAGAATTTAGTTATATGATGTGGGAGTAATTACTCCAAATTTTATCCTCAGATACTCAAATTGTTTCTTGGGAAGAGGATTTGTAAATATGTCAGCAACTTGTTCTTTGGTAGGAACATATTCCATGCTGACTTCCTTATATGCAACCTTTTCTCTTATGAATTCATACTTGATTGATATGTGCTTTGTACTAAAATGCATCACTTGGATTCTTTGAGATGTTTATTGTACTTGAATTATCACAAAGAATAGAGATAGGTTCTTTGTACTCAACCTTGATGTCCTTGAGTGTCTGTTTCATCCACAATACCCTAGCACAACATGTTGGTGATGTTGTATACTCTACTTTTGATATAGAAAGAGTGACTGATTCTTGTTTTTTTCTCATCCAAGAAATAAGTTTGTTCCCCAAAAATAATTTTTCACCACTGGTGCTTCTTTTTTCATCTACACTTCTAGCCCAATCAACATTTGTATATGTAGTTAAAGTGATATCTTTGCTCTTGGGATACCATAATCCATAGTCCATAGTACTTTTGATATATCTGAAAATTATTTTTTCTACATTGACATGAGACTCTTTAAGAGGAGCTTGAAACCATGCAACCATGCACACTGATTACATGATATTTGGCCTTGATGAAATTAAGTATAACAAGCTTCCAATCATTTACCTATACATTATTTGATTTGCACTAGGGGAATCATATGATTTACTCAATTTACATCCAATTATCATGGGGGTACTAACCAGTTCACTATATTCCATTCCAATCTTTGAAAGCATTTCCTTACCATATTTGGTTTGAGATATAAATATCCATCATTAGTTTGTACAATTTGTAAATCAAGGAAAATGACAGCTCTCCTAGTATTGACATGTCAAATTCATCTTGCATTTGGACTGCAAATTCTTTGCACATTTTATCATTGCTACCACCAAATATGATGTCATCCACATATACAAAAACTATAACCATGTGCTCACCTTCAGATTTGAATTAAAAATTGATGTATGCACATCCTTTCTTGAATCCTTGTTGTTGTAGATATTGGTCTAATCTTGAATACCATGCCCTTAGTGCTTGTTTTAGACAATACAATGCTTTCCTCAGTCTGCAAACATAATCTTCTTCTTCTGATAGATGAAAACCTTTTGGTTGTTCTATGCATACTTCTTCAAGGTTTCCATTTAGAAAAGAATATTTTACATCCATTTGATAGAATTTAAATCCCTTATAAATAGAAAATGTAAGAAACATCCTTATGGCTTCTAATCATGTAACAGGTGCAAATGTTTCTTCAAAGTCTATGCCTTCAAATTGTGCATATCCCTTGCACACCAATATTGCTTTATCCCTTATTACCACTCCATCTTCATTGATATTATTTCTAAATATCTATTTTGTACCTATCACATTTTTTTTGGGGGTCTAGGAACTAATTCCCATGTTTTATTTTTCTCAATTTGATTCAGCTCTTCTTCCATCACCTTTATCCAGCTCTCATCCTAGTTGGCCTCCTTATAGATTTTAGGTTCAATCTAAGACAAGAGAGAAAAATTTACTTGTTCCTTGTTCTTTGCAAGTCTTCTCCTTGTTTGGACACCTTCATTTTTGTTTCCAATTATCTGATTTACAGAATGATCCTTTTGAATAGATTTTGTAGGCACTTTTTCAACCTCTTCTTTTGGATCTTCATTAGCAACATGTTTTTCACAATCCGATTCATCTTCAAAGTTATCTCTGTCAGACTAGCATGTTTCAATTCTTCATCAATCTTGACATTGATGCTTTCTATAGTCTTGTGCAGCCTTTTGTTATAACATTTGTAATATTTTCTTTGAGTAGAATATCCAAGAATTATTCCTTCATCACATCTAGAACCAAAGCTTCCCAAGTTGTCTTCTTCTCTTTTGATGTAGAAATTTCTACCAAACACCTTGAGATACTTGAAAAACGTTGGCTTACTGTACCATAGTTCATAGGGAGTCTCGTCACTTTTTACTCTAATTTGAACTCTATTCAAAATATATACTACTGTATGAACTACCTCTCTCCAATACACATTGAGTAATTTGGCCTCATTCAAAGTTGTTCTATCCATCTCCTTAAAATTCTATTATTTCTCTCAACTAATACATTTTTTTGTGTGGTTCATGGTGTAGAATATTTCCTTTTGATTGCATGCTTCTCATAGTATCCAATGATTTCACTTGATGTGAATTCTCCACCTCTATCTGACCTTAAGAATTTGATTCTTCTACCAATATCCTTCTCAACCATTCTTCTAAATATCTTGAACCTTTAAAATAATTTTCTTATCCTTTAGAAAGGTTACCAATGTCATTATTGAATAATCATCAATCAACAACATGAAGTATCTTTCACCTTTCAGTCCTCTTGTCCTTGTAGGACCACATAAATCAGTATGAACTAGTTGTAAGGGATTTTTGGTTGAATACTCTTTTGTCTAAAATTTAAACCTTGTTTGCTTACCTATTTGACATTATTTGTAGGTGGTGTTTGTAGGCTTAGTTATCTTAGGCTTCTTCCTTACAAGTATTTTTGAGCTCACTTTCACTAGGTTATCAAAATTTACATACCCCATTCTCCTATGCCACAACCAACTCTCATCTACATGTCCTATCAGACATTTCTAACTTTTTAATTCACTAAGATTGTAAAGGTTGCTATCAATTCTTACTCCATACATAATTATTTATCCATTTATCCTTATCTTGCATCCTTCTAGAAATTAAATGTGACTTTGTAACCATTGTCACAAATCTGACTCACACTCAGCAGGTTGTACCTCAAGCCTTCAACATAAAGAACATATTTTGTAGGAAATTTTCCATTTATGTTGATTGTTCCTTTACCACAAATTTTTATAGTAGTGTTGTCACCTAAATTGACTGATCCTTAATTTTATTAAGTTGGATGAATTTTCTCTTCTCACCAGTCATATGTTTTGAACAACTACTATCTATTACCCAAAGATTTTGATTTTTCGCATGAAGTGTCATTTGTGTAATCATTGAATGGGTGGCAATCTACTCTTTTTCCTTCCATACCTTCTTAAGTTTATTTTATACCTTTTATTAATTCTTCTTAGGGAATTTAGAATCTTTACTTACTTTAGGAGATGTGTTCTTTTTCTCATTCTATATATTTGGTCTTATAAATTTTGTTCTACAATTCTTAGCTATATGACCAAAGTTATTATAATTATAACACATCACATTCATATCAACTAAAGGATCAAATGATTTTTTTCTTACAAAAATTGTACTCCTTTTAGGAACTATTCTATATTCTCTAGCCCTATGACCAATTTGATTACAAGTATAACAATACCCATATAAGTATGAAGAGTTCCTTGTCATAGTATTTCCTTAAGAAAGATGAGGGAATCTCCTTTGATTCAGTTTCCTTATATTTCTCACTCTTGTGAATCCATCAACATTAGTTCTCCTTATGTTTTGCTTCTCATTCCAATGATTAGGAACTGATTTGTTGTTATTCTTGTCTATAGTATACTTCTTCTCTTCATCAATTTTTTTTATCTCGATAGTATTCTCCTCTTCAAAGGTGTTCTCCTTGCAGGCTCTCTTACCATCTATATCAAACTTTTCTTCTACTCTAATTCTTTCATACAATTTTGTAGATGCACTTGTAAAAGTACTTTTTCCTTACTCAAGACCTAAACTAGATTTTTTTTTGTTGGAAGGATTTTGTGTGCTTAATAATCCATCAAAAATCTCCAAGCCTCCCTTTAGCTTTAGGTCTTTTTCTATTTATTCTCTAGCCTTTTCTAAATCTTTCCTTAGGGCAACTATTTTTGCCTCTAGCTGCATATATTTGTCAACCTCAGACTATAGTTTGGAATTGAATACATTTTCTATCCTTTTGGCTTCTACTTGTAACTTCAAGCCTACTACCATCTGATTAGATTCATCAATATTTTTTATTAGTTTCTCATTCTCATTTTGTGCAAGCTTCTTCTTATGCTTATTCTCATATTTTAGACTAAAAATCTCCTCTCGTAGGTTATCAATCTCTTATAAGGCACATATGTTTTCTCCCTCAAGATCAACTTATCCTTCTTCTTCATCTTCTCCAAGATCCTCAACCTTTCCATTCCTCCTTTCTTCAAATTATTTCTCCATGGAAATAAATTCTCTTTCTTCCATTATAAAGGCATAATCTTGTTCATCATCCAAACTATCAATAGCATATGATGAATCAATTTCCTCTTGAATGTATAGACTCTTGTTCTTTTGCTAAAAAAATTTCTTCTTAGGAAAGTAGTGTTTCTTCTTTTTACCATCTACATTCTGTTTTTATTTATCCTTCTTATTGTAAGGGAATTTAGCAAAAAAATGACCTACTTTACCATAGTCAAATCACTTGAAGGGTAACTTACCTCTATAGCTTCTGGAGCCTCTTCTTAATCTTCTAATGAAGTTTTCTTCTTCCTCATTAGTCTTTTCATGTTTAGATGTGGAGGCTTATTCCTTGTCCTTCTTGTATACTTAAACCTTTTCCTTATTGGTTTCCTTGAATGCAACTTCTCTTTTAGATGATTGTGATTTTCCCATTCTCATTTCATATGCAGTGAATATGGGATGCAGTTCATCAAGAGAGTTTATCTAGTTCTCTTACTTCGTCTATTGTAGATTTCTTGGAGTCATACTTGGATGGAATTGAACTTAACACCTTTTTCATAATGATTGAATACTTTACTTCTCCAAACCCTTTGATTGAGTTCACAATCTCATCAACTCTGAGAAGATAATCTACAATATTTTCTTCTTCACTCATCATGTGACTTTCAAACTTGGATCTGAGAATTTGTACCTTTGCCAAATTCAATTTATCATATCCTTTTTATATGAATTTAAAATTATTCAAAACATCTTGAGTAGTTTGACAATGTATCACTTTGAAAAATATTGAACTTGTCAATCCACAAAGAATAGCATGCTTAGCCTTTGCATTGTTCTCATAGC
Source organism: Sequoia sempervirens (assembly GCA_007258455.2). Lineage (NCBI taxonomy): Eukaryota > Viridiplantae > Streptophyta > Pinopsida > Cupressales > Cupressaceae > Sequoia > Sequoia sempervirens. Next base: position 130,286,033 of record VDFB02000363.1, on the reverse strand, counting down.
CTTTCTTTCTTGTAGCATCAATAGGAGCAGTAGCAGGAGTAGATCCAATTTTTACTAACATCCAAACATAAAATCCTAAGGATGCCAAATACATCTCCATCATAATGCTCCAGAAAGCATAATTCGATCAAACAAGTTGAGGTTCCTTATTTTTAGATGAACCCTCTTGACTGGCCATTTTGTTCACTTGTCCAAGATATACCCAAGTTGATTAAGATTCTTTAAGGGAATTAGGGATTTGATACCAATTTTTTTAACACAAAAATCTATTGAGATGGGAGGTGAATTAGTAGATTAATTAAAATTTACCCCTTAATAAACTATGTAGATAAATAATCCAAGCAAAAGAATAAGCACACACACAAATGTAGATAACACAAGATATACGCTGAAACCCAAGATAAAAGAACCATGGTGAGAATAGCTACTAGGGTCTACTATCCTAATCCAACCTCACAATCAAATCTTTTGATTACAATGTTTAAGGGAACAAACCCTAAGGAGACACCAATCCCCTAGTTTTTGGAGCACCCTCTATAAGGAAGCACCAACTCCCTACACTGGGCACCTACCCAGTTTTTTGATGGAACCCACCAATAAGATTTACAATGAAAGCTAATACAATTTGTTCTTTTGACCAAAATTCAATGTTGCAATCCTATTTTCAACTACCTAATTCTTTTTTGTTGCAACTGCAACTCAATTCTCTACCCTACTCTTCTCTTTGTTCTACAACTTGAATGTTAACCCTAATAAAGGTATCTAATTTTTGTTTGGGTTATATTCATTCATTGCACCTCTCAATTTTTCTATTAGTGCATTCTATATTTTCCTCAAGAGATCACACATACACTCTACACTTTTTCTTTTAGTGCATTTTTGTCCACCTCAAGAGTTCAGACATACACTATCTACTGCATCAACTCATCAACACATAATTTTTTTGATTATCTTATTTTTGCATACCTTCATAGAACTACAATAATATCCTTACAATTTGCACATACCTATACAACTCCCCTACTAGGGTTTTCTTGTTATCTTCTTTAGTAAGCCACCTATTCATCAAGCCACACACACTCCTCATCAAATTCGGATTCATTGAATTTTCTAAACATAGCAACCACCAAAACCCTAAACTTGATATGTATTTAATGCCATATCCTAGTGTATCCTATCTGATTCTAATCTTGATCACCTTTGCAATCTATTCTACTACTGTGCAAGTCATATCACCAATCAAATAAGTCATTAGAGTAGGTAAACCAATTAAATTCATGCACTATGTTAGTTTACAATTGAAACCCTTGTTCACACTGTCATAGCCATTTGATATCTTCATCTTTAAATTTGAAGGAAATTACAAATTTTTTATGTTCCATCTCAAAATATTGTCACATTTTAAATATTGGGTTGGTATCTAAAGGCTTAGGGTTTTGCTTGTCATCACTGTTGAAGGGTTTTTTGTGTTAGCTTGGAATCCTTCCTTAAGAAACCCTTAACTCTAAACGCTCACAAAGTTCTAATTTTACTTTGACCTTTTTTGCTCATTGCCGATCATATTAAAACATCTTATGTCATTAACGGTTGTGGGGTAACCAGTCCCTCATGCCTATGTTTGAGTTCTTATTTTTATAAGGTTGAGTAAAGAGCCTTTTTGGCCTTTACATCCTTTTCATTTTATGACTTAGGAACTTTTGAGCCCCTTTTCTCGTGTTTTCCTAGAGGGTACCCTTTATTAGAACAACTTATGAGCAGGTGCTTACAAGTTTTCACTTAAGTCCCGTCGGCCACCTCTCTTTATCACTTGGTTTTAGCGTGTTCCTGGTTGGGTCATTCCCTTAGATGATTAATTTTTGTTGGTGTAAATAAAGTCTTGTACCTAGTTCATTCATTACTAGGGGACTTCTTTACATCTTAGTTAAGTTTACTTAGGTCATAGGAAGGAATCTTTCTAGAAGGTGCTAGTTGTCATTAGTTGTTATCTTATCCTGTGACAACTACTACATGTGAACCTAGGTAGGTGTGATTAGTTGTCTCATGTCATATGATTAAGACACTTGTCATAATCCTATGACATCTTGGATCTCACCTTGGCTATATAACCAAGGGGTCTCTCTCATTGTAAATAATCGTCTCATATCATTGACATTGAATACAGTTTATTCTTGTCATATTCGTCTCTCTGTTTTTGTGCTTTCCATTTGGTCCATAGATCTTGGCATCCATAGCCAATTCTAACATGGTATCAGAGCGGGTTGGGTGCCATTGGAGAGTTTTTTTTTGAAGAGAGATACCAGATTTGGGGAGATTCCATTTTTCTCTCTTTGTTGTAGGTTCATATCGGAGCTTTTTGGTGCCAATCTAAGCTCACCATTGTGTCTGGAAGGTTCGAGAAAGTTGATTTTTCCTTTTGTTTCATCCAAATTGGACATACAAGGTCAAATCTATGAGGGTTTGAAGCTGAAGTGTGGTTGCCAGATCCAGAAGGTAGCTACATTTTTGCAGCATTTTGGGTCAAATTTGACCCTTCCATCGCGTCCAGAAGGGCCAAAAACCTTAAGATCGACTGTCAATTTGTCCAAATCGGAGCAGTTGTCTGGTGAGGCAAAATATTTTTTCCCAAAGAGTTGTATGGCCCTAGGTCATCATAAATGCATCTGTATGATTTCTGAAAAAAATAATTCAAATTTTCAGTTGAAAATTTTTGAATTTTTTTTATAAAAAATCATTTTTTGTACTGATCAAATTTTCCATTGTAAATTTTTTATTCAAAAAAAAAAAAAAAGGCCGAAATCTATGTTTTCTGCAGACATAGTACCTGCTATAGCATATAGGTACTGCGGGCCCATTGGCTGCCGTGTGGCCTTACGGCCGCAGCCCCAAACCGGCAAGTGGCCAGACATCATACCGGTCGGACATAAAAAAAATCGGTGAGTACTTTCTATTCATTCACACCGGCCAGTCAAACTTCAAAATCTAGGAACTTCAATCAAATTGGTGGCAATAGATTCTATTGAAGATTCTAGTCCACTAGCGAAAAGAATATTTTGTCGTAAGAATATTCTGGTAGATGTAAGGTATATTCTGGCAGAGAGCGACGCAGCGGTGACAGGCATGGGACCATCAAATTCAAGCTCCTGAATTCCTCTGACGCTCATATACCAGTCAAATTTAAGCTCGTGTGTTGGTGACATCAGCCTGCGTCATCATTTTTCAAAAAAAAATTGCCCCCCTCACGGTTTGCATTTTGATTTTCATAGGCAAACTTTGAAGCTCAATATCGCAGTCATACGAGCTCCTTTTTCATTGCAATTTTTTTTTATTTGGGCTAATTTTTCATTCTCTACACATTGGTGCAATTATTTTATGGTTTTGGTGCCTGGGTTTTCTAGAAATTGTAGATTCTCATAGGTGTTGCTGCTTCATCCTCATTTTGGGAACTTTGGGAACTCATATCTTGCTCCTACGGTAACATTTTTGTGTACAATTTTTTTTGAAAGTGCATGATTTTTCATGTACTTCTTAGTGGTATGATCAGATTGATCTCATTGTATACGAAAAATTGTACTTTATTTTGTGGCCTATTTTGGGCATTTGCATGTACCAAGATCAAGACCACTTTGCTGTTTTTGGCAAGTGGAAATTGTAAACAAACTAAATATAAAGTGTCAAATCAGATATTTCTTGGGGGGGTTTCTTGATTGAGTGAATTTGGGGGGGAAATCTTGTGGTTGATTCATTTGTGTTGATCATTTGTGGAGGTATCGTGGGTTTTTCTATTCATCCTTCTGTGGTAATGTTGAATAAGGATAATTATGAGTCTTGGAAGAAAGGTATTCTGACACGTCTCAGGTGGCTTAAGATTTTTCCATACCTTTATGGGCTCATACCTGAACCAATCGCACCTTGGAAGCAATCAATTTGGGGTAATAATAATGATCACATTGTAGGATTAATTGGTTCATATATTGGTGTTGATATTCCTATGGAGATCTCAGATATCGAGTGCCCACACACACACTTTGGACCAAGATTTGGGAGATCTTTGGAGACCATCATATCTCTCCATTCCCAAATGATCCTGTTGCAGATTGTTTAATTCCCCTTGATGATGTTGATAATATACCCTATGATGATGATACTTTAGAGGAGCTTGAGTATAATAAATGTCTTGAATTTCCAGTTGATAAAGAGACTTCTCTTCTTGCTTCTCCTCCTATTGAGATCACATCTTCATCTATTGTTGTACCTGAGGATACTTGTGATTCAACAGTTTTGACTCATGATTCAGTGTAGCAGGATATAAATAGTCTTCTAGATATGGCTACTTTGGATGGCTTCTTGACAGGTATTTCAGACTTGTTTGTGGAGTCTCATCTTGCAGATTTGGAGGACACCATTGATAGCATTCATCTTCTCTTTGATGAAGATGCACCTCCTTTAGTTGTTGTGAGGGAACACCTTGACCTTCTTGTTCATTCTCTACATGATCATTCTTCACAGATTGGCGTGAGTGTGGATACTTTTGGACAACATTTGGAGGAGGTTTCTTTGTCTTCAGAGGGGATATCTTTGTCTTTGGATTATGTTCTACATCAATCTCTACTAGATGTTGGATTGTCCTCTTTAGCAGTGTGGCCTAGAACACCTGTTTGGAGTGTGTCAGCTTTCGGTATCGACATGGAGACACTTGAGCATGCTTCAAAGACACCATCATACATCATCCATCATCCTGATATCCTGCATACATCCATGGTTTTGTTTCTTCCTAAGGGGAGGAATGTTGTTTGGCGAGATTGGATCATCTTCAGTATTCAATGTCAAGCTTCTACCATCATTGTAGGAGACTCAACATTGAGGGGGGGCTACCTTGTCTCTCTTCTACTTCTCTCTTGTGGGGGGGTCTTTTTCCTCACATGGGGTTTTTACCTTCTCATTCTTCATGGAGAGCATTTCATTTTTTGTATTTCATCTCTCTTTTGGTGAGGAGTTTTGTCCCACTGGGTTTTCTCCTTTTCTCCATTTGTTAGAGATTGCATTGATTGCATTGCATTGTACATGGGTACCTAACATGGCCTAGTAGCCAGGACCCATTCTTGCATCTTTGTGTCATTTGCAAAATAATCCGCTACTCTCTAAGTTGCACTTAAGGGGGGGTGTTGTTGTAAATAAAGTCTTGTACCTAGTTCATTCATTACTAGGGGACTTATTTACATCTTAGTTAAGTTTACTTAGGTCATAGGAAGGAATCTTTCTAGAAGGTGCTAGTTGTCATTAGTTGTTATCTTATCCTTTGACAACAACTACATGTGAACCTAGGTAAGTGTGATTATTTGTCTCATGTTATATGATTAAGACACTTGTCATAATCCTATGACATCTTGCATCTCACCTTGGCTATATAACCAAGGGGTCTCTCTCATTGTAAACAATCATCTCATATCATTGACATTGAATACAGTTTATTCTTGTCATATTCGTCTCTCTGTTTTTGTGCTTTCCATTTGGTCCATAGATCTTGGCATCCATAGCCAATTCTAACAATTTTTCCCACAAGGAAGTCCCTCTAAGATAAAACAAAAGCAAACAAACACATTCGTAGTTCAATCGATCTTTGTTGAGAAAAATAGAGAGAACACACATGATATGTTTCACCCACACACACAAGATTTGTCAATTTTAAACCCAAATTGAAATGTGGAGACAATATTTTTGACAACTTAGTATCACAAGAAGACTTTTGATTCTCAAGATCACCGTGAAGCATGAGAGAAGTGCATACACCTTTTTAAATGATATTACTTTGTGAAAAAATTTACAAAACACCAAATGCACGTGTTCATTTTAATCCTTCAAAGCAAGAATTGGATTCTTTTTAAGCACCAAGTTTTGAGTGTGAAAGTTGTTTATTCATTTTTAGACCAAATCAAAAAGCTAGTAAGTGTCTAAGTTCAATTTTAACCAATCTTGAAGAGATTAAATCAGTAGTTAATTTTAAACCCAAAACTGAGGTGAGTTAGGCCTAAAATAGAAAATGAAAGTATAGAATGGAATCCCTAAGAATTTAAAAATGCTCTGTGAATTTTAAGTTCAATGCTTGATTTTCTTCAACTCCAATCTACTTACTTTTGCTTGATTCCAATGCTCAATCCCAATGTCAGATATTTCAAACTTTCTACCATAAGTGAGTTAGAAACATAAGCTCCTTTGGCCTAATGTTCTATCACAAAATAGAGAGATATATTTTAAAAAATTTATCATAAGTACGTAAGAACCATAGGCTCCTTCCACCTACTTGTTAGAAAACAGACACAAGCAGAAAGAGAATTTAATATAATGCTCTGTCACAAAATAGATAGATATATTTCAAACTTTCTATCGCAAGTGCATCAGAAACATCAGCTCCTTCTGCCTGCTTGTCAGAAAACAAACAAAAAAAAAAAAAAAGAGAATTTAATCTAATGTTCAGTCACAAAACAAACAGATATATTTTGAACTTTTTTTTGCAAGTGCATCAAAAACATAAGCTCCTTCCACCTGCTTGTCAGAAAATAAATACATAAACAAAACAACAGAAAGAGAATTTAATCTAATGTTCTATCAGAAAATAGGCAGATATATTTTCAACTTTTTGTTGCAAGTGCATCAAAAACATAGGCTCCTTCCGCCTGCTATATATATTTCAAACTTTTGAACTCTCTGTCACAAGTGCGTCAGATATATTTAGAACTTTCTGTCGCAAGTGTGTCAGAAACATAGGCTCCTTCTGCCTGCTATATATTTTGAACTTTCAAACTTTCTGTCGCAAGTGCGTTAGAAACATAGCCCTCCCTCTGGTTCCAAAATGTGAACCCCAATCCTAGACCTACACAAACATAGCAAACAAACATAATATTAGATCCCAATGCAAGTTAGAATTAATATTCCCCATGAAATTCATCTACAATGCTCAAATAGGAAGGAAATTGAAGAAATGAACAAAGAGAGCAATGAAATCATATTTAAACATGCAAAATATCAATCCCATGGGGGAATTGGTGCCAATTTGATGTGAAAATTGGCCCTTTCCCAACTCCTATGCAAGATTGATGAAGATTTGTTGATGGTGGAAGCTCCTTGATGAAATTTTGGCATAACCTAGCTATGAAATCATGAAAATGATGAACACTTGATATGAAATGGATAAAATTAGCTCTCAATGTGAAGAGAGTAACTTTTCTCTAAGTTATGGATCCAAAATACAAACAAAATCCTTTTATTTATAGATGATAATGCTGAAGGATGAGGAAAAATGGATGAATGTGGGATCATTCAACAACCAATGGCCAAATGGCACTTGTCAAGATGTGAGAGGATGAAGGTTGAACACATTTTGATGAATGTGCACAATAAATCATATTAGGTGGAATTTTAAATTTTGAAAGTTGGCTTGCTGGAGGGAGAAGAAAGAGTCTTAAATGCCAAGTGGGAGACATGCAAGAGATAATGTAAGAGGAGTTAATGCCATGTTGGAGGACAAGTCCTTTTTGAGGGAATTTTTGAATTTTAAGTATATTCCATAAAGATGCTATTTTGAATGAAAATAGAAGAAATAATAAATCAAATAAATTGATTTATTGTGCAAGTTGTAAAATCTAGAGAATTTGGGGATTAGATTAGCATTAATCATGATTTGATTAATTTTAATGGAGGTTAGTTGATTGTGACATTCAACTTAAATATTTGGATTATTTTAAATTAAATGAGAAGATAAAGAACATTAGAGATTTAATTAAATATTTGGGTTTATTCAATTAAATGAACTTTATGAGATTAATAAAATAAAGTTGATTTATTTAATTAAAGAGATGAATATGATTTAATTAAATAGAATGATATATTTAATTAGATAAAGTTGATTTATCTAATTAAATAAGATTTATTTAATTAAAAGAGGAAAGATGATGAATTTTAATCAGATAAAGAATATATGGTTAAAATAGTTAAGAGAAGGATAATTAAGGATGAAATAAAATTAATGATTCCAAATTAGGTGAATGCATATTTTACGTGTCTACATTTTTCCCCTCTTTGAAGTAATGTACCTACTGCATTGTTTCAAAGAAGAAACTACCAAGATCAAAATTCAAAAAAATTCTAATTTTTTCAGATGCCCTAGCAAAAAGAAGTTACTGGTACATTGCCCCCTCGAGAGATCAATTGAAAAGTTTGATTTGAAGGTCGATCTCGCAACAAAGAGGTTCAAGATGAACGTATGGATGGTTATGATGATCATGAAAATGGATGACACGTATGTGATATAACAAATGCAAAATGATATTATGATGTATATGTGATGATGCAATGGATGCTTTGATGATGCATATGATATGAGTAAATAATGCCTATGTGATGGTTCCTTTTATGCTTATGCAATGAATGTATGGTTCATGAGATGCTTAGAATAACCAATCTATATTATGCAATGATAGAAATGCAATGTATGTGATATGATTAATGCTTTCTATATGACATGCTATGTATTATGCAATATGTTGATGGTTTATGGATGCAGGATGGATGCACTGGCGATAAATTATTTATGATTAACTTTCATGGTACCATGTTAGCGTGAAGGGAAGTAAGTATAAAATAAGATGATGACAAGAGATTCCAACAAGCCAACTTTATTAGAGATGATGATAATGATGATGATGATGATGATTTTCTTACCAGGAATTAGGATTTTAAAAGGGCCATTTACCTTATGTTTGATAACACACATAGGCATGATGCATCAAGGTATAAAGGACCAGGATGGCATTGCACCTAGTGTGATGGAATTTTACTCAACAATCAGATAGGAGTATCCCTATTCACACTTGGCATACAGACCCTCATTCAAAATGCAGTTTAGATATTTCAAATATCTCAGACCAAAACATAGAAATTCAAGCCTTCCTATGTGGTCAACAAGACACCTAAAACATCCTTCCTACACCCAAACAAAGCATGCATGACCAAGGTTATATTACAAGAATATCCAACAATTGCAAAAGATAAAAGGATAATGATTGTTTCCCCATTTCTTTCTCTCTAAATCCCTTTGTTTGGGACATCATTGAGAGGTCATCGAAATGAGCACAATAAGAGAAGTCAAAAGACAAAGATGAAGTAAAAAAACAAGTTAATGTTCTTCAATATCGCTAGCCAAGACTAAACTACGATGATGCCTGATGTTGATGTCCATTGTAGGAAGGATACATCCTAGGACATGATGATATCAGATGATTGATTTGGGACTGCTTGGATGATAGGCTATTGAAACAAAGAGTTGACCAACGTGTTTGCTTACTGACCTAGACTTGAGACTTTAACATTTTGAGTTTTCACTTTTAACCTACTAGACTTGTTTCTGACTGTTTCAAAAAAGGTTGGGGGTGATGATGATTTATTTTGAGCGATGCTTATTACAAGTGAAAGTGAGATGAGACGAATGGATTTTTTAAATATTTGGATGTTTTTGAAATGTTTTGAGGCTATTTTTGGTATTTTCAACTGTTTTGCAAATGTTTTGATTTTCAAAATTTCAAATTTTTTGGGGTTTTTTGAGATTTTGACCAAGAGACTAACCTAAAGATCTATCCTAGGGGTCTCGGGGGTTGATCAACTAGATTATCCTTGCATATGTTATACACACAAAGAACACATAGTTTGATTGACACAAACTCGATTATTGATGAGATATGAACAAATGGATTGCCTGTTTATTATGACGGACTTCTAAAGGACTGACCTAAGTGTCTCAGGGGATGATCAAAGATCAACCTTGTCTATGTTCAAAGCTCAGAGATGACATAGTTTGACAAGACGACTCTGTTTTTGATTTTTTGATTGACTTTTGACCTATTTTTGGATTTTGAAATGTTTTGAATGTTTTTGGATTTTCTAATTTTCTAATGTTTTGGATTTTCTAATTTTTTGATGTTTTTGGATTTTTTGATGTTGGGAAAACTTCTAGAATATACACGAATCTGATCTAAAGAGAACATGTCCCCAATGTTAAGCAATAGACTACTCTGATACAAGTAAGACAAACTAACCTTGAGAATGGGCTGAGTAGTACTAGGAGGGATCATGACATGAACAAAGGACCAAGCTATGATGTGGATAGATGATAGATGGAGATATGGAATGTGATAAATGGTGGAAGCGTAATGGATGGATGATGCAGAACGATCTGTGAAGATCTTGGTGGATGGAAAGTGCTTATTTACACAAGGCATCTATTTTCCAGGTTTTCACCAAGGTACTTTCCCAAAGCACCACCGAAGTAGTTTTCACTAGAGGACAATTTTTCTCTTTATTGTTTTTAATCCTTTTTTTGATTTTTTGATTTTTTTTCTTTTTTTGGTGTCATTAAAATGCCTGTTTGCCAGGTTTTCACCAAGGTAACCATTTTTTTAGGACATTTTCTTATTTTTTTGTATTTTTGGCTTTATACCTTGAAATATTTAGGCATAAAACCTTTTGAGATGGGAGTTGTTTATGGGCTCTTGCAGTGGCTCACCTTCTAGTGAACATGATAACTGATATGTGTTGGAAAAACAAGGACAAACAACTGAGAGGGGGGGTTGAATCAGTTGTCACAAAATATTTAAACTTTTCAACTTAACTTTACTTAATCTTAGATCTGATGAATGAACAATAAACTACAAAAAATTAGCACATCAGAAACACAAAGAACACCAAGATTTTTTTATGTGGAAACCTTGTTAGGGGAAAAACCACGGTGGATGTTAGTCCACAATATTATACCCTATCAAAAGTATAATGAAAAATAATAGGAATGCACATGCATTCAGGCACACTACCTAGAGCTCATTTCTCAAATACAAGAGGGTTCACTGCCCAAAGAATACACAACAATTCAGATTAGATCCATAGGGTATGAACTGAGAAAATAGCTTCTACAAAAGCTTGATTACAGTTTAGGGTAAGAACAAATATACTCCTTCACACTTCACTCAAACTTCTTCACACTCTGCTCTACAATCAAATGAATTGATCAATGTTCACACACTTTCTCTTCTCTAGATTTTCTTCACACCACACACACTAGCTTCACACAAAAAACCATTCTTGTATATCCACAACCTGGATTTACATTAACAACTTTTTTGGCCAAAATATAAAACATATTTACTATGTCATCTAAAATTTACAAATAAATTTTTAATGTGAATCAAACAACATCGGCTTATGTTATGATGTGACCCAAAAAAATATCCTTGAGCATGCCAAACATTCAAATTTAAATCTTCAAGGATTCACAACATGTTACAACCATCATGTCGGCCAAGAACATGAAAACCCGAACACACACGAGAAAAATATTCAACCACAAGAACACCGATCAATGTGGACATACAACAAGGATATAGAATTATCTAGAAGCATCCATAAACAATAAGAACTAATAGAGAGGAATCCACAACAACCAAGATTACTAGAATTACATAAACTTCAATTAGGAGCACTAACAAAAACCACATAAACACTATTATAATGCAACTGATCATAACACGATCAAATCTTCACATAGACCTCTGAAACTTTTGGTAGATGAACTAGATACTCTCAGCAATAAACCCTTTATTCCACAACAACTGATCTTCAATGTATTGAACAAGACACCTTCATGACCTTCACTATTCCACTGGCAACCTGCAACTTTCTCTTAACAATTTTCTCAATATCCTAGACATATACAACCTTCAATACAACAATACTAATAGTGTTGACATCAATGACAACCACATATCACCAACACGAACACAACATCCAAAAATCTCCCAACAATCTCCCCCTTTGGCATTGATGGAAACACATGATGTGAAAAATACCATCAACACAACTACACTTACTCCCCCTTAAGTTTTGACTCTTCTCCTTAATTGCACTTCTCCCCAAAAATACTTTTCACATTGCTCTTCTCCCCCTTTGACATCAATGGCAAAGATAAACATTATCTTCCCACATACAAGCTTTGGACCACATATCTACACATTTGACTACTCCCCCTGAGTAGCAGCTATGAAAACATCAATCCAGATCAGAATATAGCTTTGAAGCATATGGATTGATGCAAGAAAATGCATCTTTAGTTCATATCATGAGGGGTAATCACCCCTAGCATTCCTCTGAGATACTCAAAAGTATCCTTTAACAATGACTTGGTGAAAATGTCTACAATCTATTCTTTGGTAGGTACATACTCCTGTCTAACCTCTTTCTCACTCACTTTCTCCCTCAAGAAGTGAAACTTGATTGATACATGCTTGGTCTTAGAGTGTAGCATCGGATTCTTTATGTTAATTGCACTTGAGTTTTCATAGTCTATGGAAATAGGCTTATCATATACTATTCTGATATCTTTTAGCATTTGTTTCATCCACATCACTTGAGTACAATTATTTGCAGCAACAATATACTCTACCTCAACAGTAGATAGAGAAATGGAGTCTTGCTTTTTACTTAACCAAGATACTAGCTTCTTCCCTAAGAAGAAGGAACCACCACTAGTACTCTTCATGTCATCTACATCTCCTACCCAATTCACATCAATGTAGGCATTCAAAGTAAGATCATCATCCTTAGGATCCAAAGCCCAAAATCAACTTTTTCTTTCATATATCTAAAGATTCTCTTTACAACAGTCACATGAGACTATTTTGAATCAGCCTGAAATGTAGTAACCATACATACAACATTCATGATGTCTCGTATGGTCTGAGTTAAATAGAGTAATCCACCAATCATTGACCTGTATCTTGTTTGATTTTCCTTAGGAGAATCATCATTATGTGTTAACTTGTATCCGGTTACCATGGGAGTACCAACATGCTTTGAGTCTTCCATGCCAAACTTCTTCAACAGTTGTTTCACATATTTGGACTGAGATATGAAAATCCCATTGCCTAACTGAGTAACTTGCAATCCCAGAAAGAACTTCATCTCTCCAATCATACTCATCTCAAATTCACTCTTTATTTCATCAGCAAATTTCATACATAGATTATCATCTCCTCCAAAAATAATGTCATCAACAAAGACTTCAATAATCAACTCTTTTTCATGATCTAACTTGAAATACAAGTTGCTATCAATAGTACCTTTATTGAATCCAAGATTTAATAAATATTTATCTAGTCTAGCATACCAAGCTCTGGGGGCTTGCTTGAGTCCATATAGAGCTTTCTTCAATCAAAAAACCATGTCTTCCTTATTAGTCAGTTGAAATCCATCCAGTTGTTCAATATATACTTCTTCTAATTCACCATTTAAAAAAGCTAAATTCACATCCATTTGATAGAATTTATAGTTCTTATATGCAACATAAGCAAGAAATAATCTTATCGCTTCAATTCTGGCAACAAGGGAAAAGGTTTCTTCAAAATCAACACCTTCCATTTGTGAATACCGTTTACATACTAGTCTTGCTTTATTCTAGACTACTTCACCTTGTTCATTCAACTTATTCCGAAAGAACCATTTAGTACCAATCACATTTTTGTCTTTAGGTCTAGGAACAAGTATCCATGTATCATTCTTTTCAATCTGCATCAGTTCTTCCTTCATAGCTTCCATTCAGTGTTCATCATTGCAAGCTTCATTGACATCTTTAGGCTCAATTTTGGAAATCAGGCAATACTCTTCAACAATATTTCTTCTAGTTTGCACGCCTTTATTCTTGTCTCCTATAATTTGATTTTCAAAATTATTTAGCTTTACATACCTCAGAACCTTAGGATTCTCTTGAACTTTTGGTTCTTCTATTCTTTCTTCTACACTTGCACTTGTCTCTCCTTCTTGACTTTCTTGATTTACCAGAATAATTTGAAGTTGATTCTGTGTCTAAGCATTATTCCCTTTGTTTGTATTGTCTTCCTGGTCATCTGAATCATATCCATAGTATCTAGATGATCTAGCAAAGTCCTCATCAACTCTGACATTTGCACTTTCAACCATTTTTCTCAATCTTCTATTATAGCATCGGTAGGCCTTGCTTTTAGTAGAGTAACCTAGAAAGATTCCTTCATCGCTTCTTGCATCAAACTTGCCTATGTCCTCATCTCTCTTAATATAACACTTGCTTCCAAAGATCTTGAAATATTTAATAGTAGGCTTATAACCAAACCATAGTTCAAAAGGAGTCTTATCGGAATTACCATTGACCTTTACCCAGTTTAAAGTGTACACAACAGTGCTTACAGCTTCACTCCAATAGATGTGAGGCACATTTCCTTCAATCATCATTGTTCTAGCAGCATCCAAAATTGTTTTGTTCTTTCTTTCTGCAACTCCATTCCGTTGAGGGGTTTGGGGAGCAGATAATTGTCTTCTGATTCCATGCTCTTCACAAAAATAATTGAACTCCCTGGAGGTGATCTCACCACCTCTATATGACCTTAAGCATTTTATTTTCAAACCTTTCTCATTCTCTTCCATAGCTTTGAAACTTTTGAACTTCTCTAATGCTTCATATTTTTCTCTTAAGAAAGCAACCCATATCATCCTAGAGTAATCATCAATAAGTAGCATAAAGTACCTTTCTCCATGAAGACTTCTCACTTTGGAGGGACCACATAGATCAGTATGCACCAACTCCAGTATTCCATTAGAATGATGTTGTTTTCTTCAAAAATAAACTCTAGTTTTTTTTCCCATCTGACATTCCTTGAAAATTGAGTTGGCAGGCTTTACTAGCCTAGGTAGATTTGTTACTACTTGAGTGGAGCTTACCTTGACAATGTTAGAAAAATTCACATGACACAACCTCCTATGCCATAACTAGCTTTCATCTACTTGAGCAATTAAACAACTTTCACTAGTAGCATTCAGGTGAAAATATTACCTCTTGTCTTTTTACCTGAAGCAATTACATTTCCAGAACTTCCAAGTATCCTACATCTTCCACCTTTGAACTGGAGATCATAACCCTTGTCCACCATCTGTCCAACACTCAATAGGTTGTGCTTCAAGCCTTCAACATAAAGTACATCATCAGTGTTATGCTTACCGCTAAGACAAATAAATCCTTTTCCACAAATCACACCAACATTGGTATCTCCAAATCTTACAACCCCACCACATATTTCTCTAGACTTACAAATTTTCTTTTGTCACCAGCCATATGATGTGAGCATCTCTTGTCAATAACCCACTCATCCTTTTCTTCAATTTGGGCTACAAGATATTTCTCAACTTTAGCAAATTCAATAACCACTAGACTATTTTCCTTGATAGCAAGGAACACCCATTCATCTTCATTTCCATTTTCTTTATTAGACTCTTCACCAGTCACTCCTTCTTCAGCATAGTAACATTTCTTTTGAAATATTGATTTGTTAGGCTTAGACCTAGGAACTCTTTCAGGAAACCTTGATGCAAAATGACCTATTTTATTGTAAGAGAAACATTTAATAGGCAACATTCCTTTATACTTACCTTGTCCTTTGCCTTCTTTCTTTACAATCAATGCTTCCAACTCTTCTACCTCTCTTTCTTCATCTTCAAGTTCTTTCATTTCTTCCTCATACTTGAATGACTTTCTAGAACACTCTCTCATATCATATCTTTACTTTTTTCTTCTAGATACAGTAGAGTTAAATGCAGATTCAGTCTTGGGAACAAATTCACCAAATTCACTCAACTCAAAAGCATCAAATTTACCAATCAGTGTATCTCTTGTCACATTCATCACTGATCTGATTTCTTCAATAGCATGAACCTTTGCTTTGTAAGAGGAAGGAAATGATCTGAGCACTTTAGCTACAATTTCTTCCTCTT
Source organism: Sequoia sempervirens (assembly GCA_007258455.2). Classification (NCBI taxonomy): domain Eukaryota; kingdom Viridiplantae; phylum Streptophyta; class Pinopsida; order Cupressales; family Cupressaceae; genus Sequoia; species Sequoia sempervirens. The sequence continues at coordinate 130,270,199 of VDFB02000363.1, read as the reverse complement.
CCAAGGTACCACTGACACATCTAATATTCATCACTAGTTCATTTAATTTTTGCATAAAATAATAAATATTTTCATCTTCACCCATCTTCAAATTTTCATAGTTGCATTTCAAACTCTGTAGCTTAGCCATCTTCACATGTGCATCTCCTTCATATAAAGTTTCCAGCTTCATCCACATCTCATGAGTTGTATTTAGACCTATCACATTTGTCATTTCTAAATCTGTCAGAGCACTCAACAAAGCTTCCATAGCCCTGATATTATTCTCAGCCTCTTTGATTTCATTAGGAATGGAAGGACCATTCTAATGAATAGCATATCTATTCTTTGTGATCTTCTAGAACTGTTCACCTAAACATCTCAAATGACATTCCATTCTGGTTTTCCATAGTGAATAGTTTGTTCCATCGAATCTAGGGCTATTCTTCTTGTATGATGCCATCTTAGATCACCTCAATCTTTTAAACTTCTTCAGAGGAATGTGCTTTGATACCAATTGTTGGTAAAACAAGGACAAAAAACTGAGAGGGTGGGTGAATTAGTTGTCACAGAATATTTAAACTTTTCAACTTAACTAATCTTAGATCTAATGAATGAACAATAAACTATAAACAATCAGCACATCAGAAACACAGAGAACACCAATATTTTTTACGTGGAAACCCTGTTAGGGAAAAAACCATGGTGGATGTTAGTCCATAATATTATACCCTGTTAAAAGTATAATGATAAATAATGGGAATGCACATGCATTTAGGCACATTTCCTAGAGCTCATTGCTGAAATACAAGAGGGATCTCTACCCAAAGAATACACAACAATTTGGATTAGATCCGCAGGGTATGAACTAAGAAAATAGCTTCTACAAAAGCTTGATTATAGTTCCAGTCAAGCATAGATATACTCCTTCACACTTCGCTCAAACTTCTTCACACTCTTCTATGCAATTGAATGAATAGATCAATGTTCGTACACATTCTCTTCTCTATCTTTTCTTCACACCACACACACTAACTTCACACAAACAACCATTCTTATATATCTGCAACTTGGATTTACATTAACAACTTTTTCAGCCAAAATATAAAACATCTTTACAATGTCAGCCCAAATTTACAAATAAATTTTTAATGCGAATCAAACACCGTTAGCTAATAATATGATGTGACCCAAAACAATATCCTCGAATGCTCCAAACATTAAAATTTCAATATTCAAGGATCTGTAACATGTTACAACCATCATGTTAGCCAAGAACATGAAAACCCAAACACACACGAGAAAAATATTTGACTACGAGCACACCAATCAATGCAGACGTACAACATGGATAGATAATGATCTACAAGCTTCCATAAATAACAAGAACTAACAGAGAGGCATCCGCAACAACCGAGATTACCATAATTACATAAACTTCAATCAGGAGCATTGACAAAAATCACAGAAACACTGTCAGAACACAACTGATCATAACACGATCAAATCTTTACGCGGACCTATGAAATTTCTGGTAGATAAACTAGATATTCTCAACAATAAACCATTTAGTCCAAAAAATGATCTTCAACATACTAAACAAGACACCTTCATGACCTTCATTGTTCCACTGATAACCTACAAATTTCTCTTAACAATTTTCTCAATATCCTCGACATATATAGCCTTCAATACAACAATGCTAATAGTGTTGACATCAATGAAAACCACATATCAGAAACACAACCAAAACATCCAAAAATCTCCCAAAAATGTGCCCTTGACTTGTAACTTGCTCTGATGACAAATGGTCACAACCAATTGGGTTCAAATTTTCCCTTTTCGTTTGGGTTTGGGATGTTCTTCTGATTTTCCTTGAGTACAAGTTCTCCTACTTGGAATGTTTGACTCTTGATCTTCTTGTTATAACTTCGCTTGAGTCGGTTTTGATACACTTGCAAATGGTCATGTGCATTTCAATCTTCTTCATCAGACTCTTCATCAGTCACTCCTTCAACATAGTAACATTTCTTTTGAAATCTAGATTTGTTAGGCTTAGACCTAGGAACTCTTTCAAGACACCTTAATGCAAAATGACCTATTTTATTGCAAGAGAAACATTTAATAGGAAACATTCCTTTATACTTACCTTGTCCTCTACCTTCTTTCTTTACAATCAGTGCTTCCAACTCTTTTACCGCCCTTTCTTCATCTTCAAACTATTTCATTTCTTCCTCATACTTGAATGAATTTCTGGAACACTCTCCTGGATCATATCTTTTCTTTTTTCTTCTGAATATAGTAGCCTTAAATGCAGATTTAGTCTTGGGAATAGATTCACCAAATTCACTCAACTCAAAAGCATTAAATTTACCAATTAGTGTATCTCTTGTCACATTCATCACTAATATGATTTCTTCAATAGCATGAGCCTTTGCTTTGTAAGAGGGAGGCAATGATCTAAGCACTTTAGCTACAATTTCTTCCTCTTCTAGGGTACCACTGACACATCTAATATTCATCACGAGTTCATTTACTTTTTGCATAAAAGAAGAAATATTTTCATCTTCACCCATCTTCAAATTTCATACTTGCCTTTCAAACTCTGTAGCTTAGCAATCTTCACATGTGCATCTCCTTCATACAAAGTTTCCAGCTTCGTCCACATCTCATGAGTTGTCTTCAGACCTATCACATTTGTCATTTTTAATTCCATTAGAGCACTTAAAAAATCTTTCATAACCCTGATGTTATTCTCAACCTCTTTAATTTCATCAGGAGTGGAAGGACCATTCTAAGGAATAACATATATATTCTTTGTGATCTTCTAGAACTGTTCACCTAAACATCTCAAATGACATTCCATTCTCATTTTCCATAGTGAGTAGTTTGTTCCATCAAATATAGGACTATCGTTCTTGTATGATGCCATCTTGGATCACCTCAAGCTTTTAAAATTCTTTAGAGGAACCTGCTCTGATACCAATTGTTGGAAAAACAAGGACAAACAACTAAGAGTGGGGGGTGAATCAGTTGTCACAGAATATTTAAACTTTTCAACTTAACTTAATCTCAAATCTGATGAATGAATAATAAACTGTAAACAATTAGCACATCAGAAACATAGAGAACACCAAGATTTTTTACGTGGAAACCCTGTTAGGGGAAAAACCATGATGGATGTTAGTCCACAATATTATACCTTGTTAAAAGTATAATGAAAAATAATGGGAATGCACATACATTTAGGCTCACTACTCAAATACAAGAGGGATCATTGTCTAAAGAATACACAACAATTCAGATTAGATTTGTAGGGTATGAACTAAGAAAATAGCTTCTACAAAAGCTTGATTATATTTCCAGTTAAGTACAAATATACTCCTTCATACTTTGCTCAAAATTCTTCACACTCTGCTATGCAATCGAATGAATAGATCAATGTTCACAAAATTTTTCTTCTCTAGCTTTTCTTCACAACACACACACTAACTTCACACAAAAAACCATTCTTATATATCCGCAACGTGGATTTACATTAACAACTTTGTTAGCCAAAATATAAAACATATTTACAATGTTGAGCCAAATTTACAAATAAATTTTTAATGCAAATCAAACACCGTCGGGTAATATTATGATGTGACCCAAAAAAATATCCTCGAGTGCGCCAAACATTCAAATTTCAATCTTCAAGGATCCGCAACATGTTACAACCATCAAGTCAGCCAAGAACATGAAAACCCGAACACACATGAGAAAAATATTCAACCATGAGAACACTGATCAACATAGATGTACAATAAGGATAGAGAATGATATAGAAGAATCCATAAACAACAATAACTAATAGAGAGGAATCCGAAACAACCACAATTACCAGAATTACATAAGCTTCAATCTGGAGCACTTACAGAAAGCATAGAAACACTGTTAGAAAACAATTGATCATAACACGATCAAATCTTCACACAAACCTCTAAAACTTCCGGTATGTGAACTAGATACTCTAAATAATAAACCATTTAGTCCACAAAAACTAATATTCAATGTACTGAACAAGACACCTTCATGACCTTCACTATTCCACTGGCAACCTACAACTTTCTCTTAACAATTTTCTCAATATCCTCGACATCTACAACCTTCAATACAACAATGCTAATAGTGTTGACATCAATGACAACCACATATCAGTAACACAACCATAGCATCCAACAATCTCCCAAAAATATTCCCCAGACTTGTAACTTTCTGTGATGAAAAATGGTCCCAACCAATTGGGTTCAAATTTTCCTTTGCTATTTGGGTTTGGGACATTCTTCTGATTTTCCTTGAGTACAAGTTCTCCTACTTGGAATTTCTGACTCCTGATCTTGTTATAACTTCACTTGAGTCAGTTCTGATACACCTACAAATGGTTTAAGGCATCCATATGTCGTTCATCTAGTAGTTCCATCTTGTTTAGTCATGATACCCGATATTCCTCATCTGTGATGAGATTTTGCGGTGATATTCTCAGTGATGGGAGCTCGATCTCGATGGGTAATATGGCTTCTAATCCATAGACTAGGGAAAAGGAGGTGGCACCTATGGGTGTACATATGCTGGTTTGATAGGCCCAAAGGGTAGGATTCAGTTAGAGATGCCAATCATGACTAGCTTCATTGACCATCTTCTTGAGGATCTTAAGGATAGTCTTGTTTGTAGCCTTAGCTTGGCTATTTCCTTAGGGATAATACAGGGTGGAAAAGCGATGTTGAATTTTTATTTTTTCACTATAGGTTACATAAATCCTAATTTTTGAATGTTGTCCCATTATCTGAGATAATGGCTTGTGGGACACCAAAGCGGCATATTAAATAGTTTAGGATGAACTTTGATATCTGTTTTCAAGTAATGTAAGTCATGGGTATGGCTTCCACCCACTTTGTGAAGTACTTAGTGGTGGTAATGATAAACTTGTAACCACTAGATGAGGTGGGGGTGATTTTTCCAACAAGATTGAGCCCCCACTGTGAAAAGGGCCAAGGTGTGGCAATAGGGTGTAGCTCTTGAGCTGGTGCATAGATGAGGTCCCCATGTTGCAGACATTGTAGACACCTTCTGACATAATCATGTGCTTCTCTCTCCATGGTAGGCCAATAGTACCCCGTCCTCAACAATTTCTTGGCCAAGGTCATACCGCTCGAATGTGAACCACATATGTTGTTATGTACCTTGGTCAAGGTAGTCAACACCTCCTTAATGTTCAGACATCATAACAGGGTTCCTTCTTTGCTCCTATGGTAAAGGGTATCTCCTAGGATAATGAAGCGAGAGGAATTTTTGACAAAGGTTCTCTTAAGGTTTGAGGGTAAGTCAGTAGGTAGGACCCCTATTCACAAGTAGGTGTATATATCATGATACCAGGGATCACCAGGACCAACAATTTCTCACACAAATTCTGACTCTGATACCTCGAATGCAGGTACGAGAAACTGCTCTACTAGGAATTCATACTTTAGGACTTACGAGGGATATCCAATAGGGATCCAATTGTCACTATGGCATCTGTTGCTCTATTGTTTGCTCTAGTTATCTGCTCAAATGTGATCTCAATGAAGGACTCCTTAAGACTTTCCACCAATTTATTTTATGGAGTTAGCTTGTCGTCTTTAGTCTAATACTCGTCATTTACTTGATTGATTATTAGCTATGAATCCCCATAAACCTTGAGAGCAATGATATGCAACTACACTGCTATTCTGAGTCCTATGGTGAGGGCTTCATATTTTGCAATATTGTTTGTGTAGGGAAATGCAACTTGTAGGATCTTGGTATGTAGTCTCCATGTCGGGTAATGAAAAAGACCCCGACTCTTGATCCATGTTGTGTGTAGGAACAATCAAAGTACAACTTCCAATGGTCTGTTATGCTCAAGTTGATGATGGATTCATCAGGGAACTCTGAAATTAGCAGATTCTCTGAATACACCGGTGCTTCTGCTAGTTGGTATGCAATGATTTTCCCTTTGATGGCCTTTTTCTCTATGTACTCGATGTCATATTCTGATAGGATCATGACCCATTTGGCCATCCTTCCTATGAGCATTGCTTTAGAAATCAAGTACTTGATTGGGTTGATCTTGGAAATGAGTTTGATTTTATGTGCTAACATGTAGTGTCTAAAATTTTATGAGGAAAATACCACTACTAATTAAGCCTTTCCGATGAAGGAATAATTTAACTCATGCCCTACCATGGTCTGACTAATGTAGCAGATATCCCTCTTTGTTTTGTTTTCATCATACTGAGCTAGGAGAGCACTGAGAGCTACTATTGTTGTTGATATGTAGAGGATTAGAGGCTTTCCTGGGATTGGTGGCATAAGCATTAGAGGTGTGATCAAATGCTCTTTTATCTTGTTGAAGGATTGATCACATTTTTCATCCCATTTGTATGCTACCCCCTTGTGGAGTAGGTGGGAATATGGGATTGAATTATCTGCTAGTTGAGCTATGAACTTGTGGATGGACTGGAGCCTTCCTTGCAGGCCTCTCAATTGTTTCAAAGTCTTGGATGCCTCCATCTTGAGGATTTCCTTTACCTTAGCGATATCTATTTCAATCCCTCTCATGGACATAATGTATCCCAACAACTTCCCTAATTGTATGCCGAAGATGCACTTCTTTGGATTAAGGTGAACTTTGTATTCTTCAAGTCTGTCAAAGATGGCACTTAATACTGCTATATAGTCCCGCATCTTTCTAGATTTTTCCAATATGTCATGAACATAATCTTCCATAGTCTTATGGATCATGTCATGAAATATTAAGGTCATGGCCCTCTGATATGTTGCTCCAACGTTCTTTAGGCCAAACGACATCATGTTCCAGCAATATGTCCCCCATGGACAAGTAAAATTTGTTTTGTGTTGATCCTCTTTGGCTATCATGATTTGGTTATACCCAGAGAATCCATCCATCAGTGAAAGCATCTCATGTCCCATGGTCATATCTACAATCATATCAATGTTAGGAAGCAGGAGGTCATCTTTGGGACATGCCTTGTTCAGGTCTCTAAAATTTGTGCATATACGGATGCCCCCATCAAGATTTGAAATAGGTACAAGGTTTGATACCCACTCTAGATATTCAATTGGTTGTATGAACCCTGCATCAAGTAAGTTCTTTAATTCAATTTTAACCAACAAGGCTATCTAGGGATGCATTTTTCTGAGCTTTTTTCTAATGGGCTTTGCTTCAAAGTAAACTACTAGATGGTGGACCACAATCTCTAGTTCAAGCCTGGGCATGTCGGCATATCTCTATGAAAAGTTGACCTTTCTCTCCCTTAAGAAGGCAGCTAGGAGCTGATGTTCTTTTGACATCAATGATTTAACATAAAATGTGATATGTAGAGTTTCCTTTGTTCCCAAGTTGACTGGGTTGCACTTCTCGGCTAGAACCATTGACTTTTCTTGATGTAGAGCATTGAGAGGAAGATTGAATCCTTCATCCTCAAGTTCCTTAGAGAGGTTTTCACCATTGGATATGTCCTTTATTTTTCCTATTTTTGGGTTAGAGAGTGCCAAAATGTGTTTTTCACTCAACGACCTTGAGATTATTCTCAAATTTTCTCTTTTGTGACTAAAGGATTCAATCATCTTCCTGTAGTAGGCTTGTGTGTCCAGTATGATATCAAACACAGACTTGGGATCTCTATATGGTATGGTATCCCTTAGTCCCATGAATTCTGAGAGCACCTCATCATTTTTGAAAGTGTCCAGAATTGGAGGTCCTCATTGGTTGTAATCAATGAGCTGGGGGTAGACTAGGTTTATTTCATGGGTTTGATAGTCATTGGTCTCAAAAGACACAGTGCTAATAATGAGTAGGTATGTATCTTCAAAAAGCATGGCAAGTCAATGATGGGATCTTCCTCACTACATATATTGATGACTTGATCTATGGATACATGTATGTGACGAGTCGGTGTTGATTGCCGAGGAGGATTTTTGACCTTCCTAACTGAGGCACCTCTACCAAGTATGGTCACCTTTAAGGGGTACATCCAAGACCAAGATTTTTCATACGCATCTTAGGAATGAGAGGTGCCAAAAGTCCATTGTCATTTTGTCCAAGCTTTCTATTCCTGTCATAGCCCATGGTGAGCATCATTTGTAAGCCTTTACTGCTATCATCCATAGGTAGGTTAGTTGCTGGTCTATTGTCTTGGTATAGGAGGTTTGATGGGTCTTCTTCTATTACTTCCCAACCTAGGTCTCCCCAACTCCTGAAGCTGAAGGAACCTACTGTGAAGGTTTGGGATGATGTTCCCACTAGTTGAGGTTGTCCATGAGATCGAGGAGATTGTGGTAACTCTCCCACCACAAAAGAAATTTTATTCATTTTGTAATTCCCACATCCATCATCTTAGACAATGACTTTGATTTTGGAGATATTAGAAATGGAGGGTGTATCTCTCTCAGAAGTGGAGGCTAATGTAGTTGGGTCTACATACATCATTCTTTGGAACTTGAGGGATTTTATAATATTTGGCTTCCAGGCTTTTGTAATAGATAAAGGGTTCAGGATCACTGTAGATGGTAACCTCTTGATTTTCATATGGGAATTTGATGCATTGGTGAAAGGTTGATGCAACTATTTGCATCCCATGGATCCACAAATTCCCTAGGATAATGTTATAAGGCAGATCAAGGTCCAGGACCTGGCATGTGGTTTCCATAATGGCGGGTCCTACTTGAACATGAAGTTGGATAATGCCTAGAGACACTCTTTCTTGATCATCATAAGCTCTGATCGTGATGCCCTTACCTTTTTCAATGGAATCCTTTGAGAATCCCAAATTCTTTATCAAATCTAGGGAAAAAATGTAAAGACCTACACCCCCATCCACCAAAACCCTTTTGAATTTATTTTTGTGAACTGGGACTTCAAGGTGGAAAGCACGATTGTGAGATGGTTGGGATGGGAAGTCCTGATCGAAGAATGTTAGGAGGATTGGAGTGGTGATATTTCTGACCATAGATTGGAACTGGTCAACATCTAGATCTGTAGAGATAGTGAACAAATCCAATGCTTCTTCTAGGATTTTCCTGTGGGCGAGGGATATTTTCAGCAACTTCATGATGGAGATTTGAGCAGGAGTTCCTTTTAGCTGGTCAAGGACATTGTAACCATGTGGGATGGGTTTTGGATTGGAGGTGGATGCCCTAGGTGGTTGTGATGGTCTAGTGATGGTGACTTTTCTGTCGCGTGTGGTGACTCCACAATCAACATTGGCTCCCTTCATGTTAATGACAGGGACATATTCCTCAAGTGTTGCAACAACATGTTCAAATGCATGGTTCACATTCTTGTATTTTCCTTTTCCCTTATCATTGTTCCCTTTGTTATGGTCAGGCATCAGATTTGTGTATATCTTTAGGTCTTGGTTTCTTGCGGGTTGCTCCACATTTATGATCTTGTCATCAATGAGGTCCTGGATTAAATTTTTCAACCTCATCCAATTGTTAGTGGTGTGCCCCTTGATTTTGTGAAAGTCACAAAGCTGGTTTTTTTTGTACCAGGGTGGTTTCACTTGGGGTTTCTCATAGGTGGGGGTCTTGATGAGATTTTTTTTTATCAACTTCTTCATGACCACCTTGAGTGGTTCCCCAAGGGCAGTGTACTTCTACTTGGGGGAATTTTTGTTTCATGGGGGTGGCCCCCCTTGATTATTTAGGTTGTTGACCTGATTGTTGGTTAGTTGTTGTTGCGACACCCTACTGTTTTGCATGTTTTTTTGATCGTTGTTTTGCGGTTGCTAGTAGGTTTGGGTGTTTTGTCTCAGAGCACTGATTACAACCTTAGCATCCACTACACCATCATTTGTGACATTTTTGTTCCTCATCCACATGGGAGGTTTCTCATTATAGCTGGTGGAGGGGCAATTATTTTGTTGTTTTGGATGTGGAGGTGTCCCTCCTTGTGCAATAATGGCTCGTTCAATGTTAAGTGCCTTGGAGATCAATTGGTCATACATAGTGATACCTTGCACCTTGAGATGGAATGCCAAGGTTCTCTCGAGATTGGAGATGATGGTGCAAACTTCTTGTTCTTTAGGCATGGCCCATTTTCTCCTATTGGCCTTGGATTTCCATCATTGTAGGAAGGAAGCGAATGATTCTCCCTTAGCTTGCTGAAGAGTGGATAGTTCCTCTAAACTAACATCCATACCGATATTGAAGGCATAATTTTTTATGAATGTTCCTACTATCTCCTGGAACTTTTTGATGCCTAGAGGAAGGTGAGAGAACCACTCCATGGCTTGGATAGCCAAAATTTGAGGAAATAGTCACATCAGATATGTATCGTCATATGCAACCTCCATGCAATGCACTTGGAATTCCCTAATGTGATCTTTCTGGGTTTCCTATCCCATGATATTTGTCGAATTTAGGGATTTCAAACCCCTTGGGGAATGCTTTCATTACAAGGCTCCTGTCAAACGGATGTGGAAACAAGTTGCTTGGTGTTCTAGTGGTTTTCCCTAATTGAAGATCAAGCACTTGCTACAAGAGAAACTTGATTTGCATTGTTACGTCATCTTGCAGATCAGGGGTTGGAGTGAATGTGTTTTGGAGTGGTCGAAGTATTTAAGTGATAGGTGGGGTATCAGGTGTATTAGTGGGAATTTGTTGCAAGCTTTGCTGATATGCCTACATTTGTTGTTGTGCCAACAATGCTTGTTGTTGGTCATGCTACTGCTGCACCAACAACGCTTGTTGTTGGTCATGTTGTTGTTGTTCCAACAAGGCTTATTGTTTGCCATGTTGTTCATGTTGTTGTTGTGCCAACAATTCTTGTTTTTGGGATAATAATGTTGCTTCTTGTTGTGCTTGATATTGTTCCAAGGCTTGCTGATATGCCTATTGTTGGGCTACTTACAATTGTGCCTGGTACCTAGCTTTCACTTGTACTTGTTGAGCTTGGTATTGGGCTTGTGCATGAACTTGAGCTTGCACTTGAGCTTGTGTAGCTTGTGTGACTTGAGCTACTTATGTAGCTTGGGTGGCTTGGGTGGCTTGTTGTTGTAATAAGGCTTGGGCTTGAGCTGCTTGAGCGGCTTGTTGATTTTGAATTCGCTGAAGCGCTTTTTGATAGGCAGCTTGTTGAGTTGATTGCAAAAAAATTCTATATTGATTTGATGGATTCATTTTTGGTTGTGGTGGTGGTGGCAGATTTGGAATGGTGGTCGTGATGAGAGGCATCGTTGTATTGATGATTGGTACTTGTGTAGTGGATGGTGCGATTGATATGTTCGGTTAAATTCATATACTTGGTCCTTGAGAGGCTATCGTTGTAGATATTTGGGGTCTGGTTGATGGTATTATGATTGCTTGGGTTGTTTGAATGGTTTCCATCTGTTGTTGTGATATCGGTGGCATGTTCAAAGGATTTTATGTGATGACTTGATTCATGATTGGGAGGTTGTTTTTAATGAGTGGTGGTAACATAGGTAACCCCAAATCAAGAGGTGGTGTGGAAATTAATGGAAAAGGTGGAAGTGGTGGAAAAGTGAGTGGCATACTCCCTTGGGGAAATGATGAAGATGAAGGGTCAAAGATGTCCCCTGGTCCAAATAGCCCACCTTCCCCTTGAGAGGTCATAGGGAGAGAGGTTTGAGGTGTTGCATGAAATGATGATGATGGGTCATTGGGATCATAAAAATTGAGGGGGAAATATGGGTGTGATGGATTTTGGTGGATGGATTGACCCAATATGGTGTTTGCATCCAAATCTTGATTATTCACAATGGGGTGTGTTTGTATTGCATTGAGAAATGTGCTCCCCTTGTTAAAAATGGGTTGAGTTAGAGCAATGGATGATGTAATTTGTGGGATGGATTGAGTGATGCTCTAAAATGGTGGTGTAGATGATATTGGGAGTGTGAATGATGTTTGGGGAATGATCCCAAGAGGTTGTTCCACAATGGTGCTCACATCGTAATCGGAAGGGAGTTTAGCCCCTTGTTTTGCTAATTCAAGCATATATTGTGAGGGATGGAGCTTCATCATGGCATTGACAATTCTATGATTTTTGGGATTTTGGACCATTTCAGTGATCTCATATTGTGTCATCCCAAAGGTATTTTTGGTGATATCCTCTACTTGACCTTCCTCTTGAGGATTTTGTGATGATGGAGGGAGATTAGTTAGAGGATTTCTTGATCCAACGGGATTGATTTCAAAATTGGTTTGACTTAGGTCACTTGAAGTTGGTGTTTCTTTGTTGGCCTCCATGTCCTTGTGTTACGATCTAGTTTGAACCATAAAATGAGGCTCAAAAGACAAAATCTAGGATTATTAAATATCAAAGATGTGATTGGTGAAATATGTGAAAAGGTGGATGATATAGATGATTGAACTCTTAGAAGATCTTGAGGGGGATGCTATACTTTTGGGACTTTCTTGGATTCTTGGATTTTGATTTGTTTTGAACTTGATTTTGGATTCTTGGATTCTTGGATTCTTGGATTTTGATTTTTGATCTTGATTTGGTTTTTGATTTTTTTGATTTTGGATAATGAACAAATAGATCCCAAGATTTTGTATGTTATCTATGGGATATACTTTCTCACAAGATGATAATTTGACTAAATGTAGGGAGTAGGATGCATCTACCCACACCTAACCAAACAAAGATGATTTGATGTTAATTCAAATAAGTATATGGAGAAGGATACATCTACACATACCTAGCCAAAAAAAATGATTTGATGTTTGATTCAAGGATTTTGGTTCATGAATTTTCCAAAAAGTCTAGCATAAAGGATGGTTTCAAGATTTTCAAGAGTTGTTGGTGAAATGATCTTAGTTTGATGTTTGAAAGATGGATGAAGGTTGAATTTGATCCTATGTGTACCTAAAAAAGACTCTTGTTTACAAGAACTCAGTTTTGAACACACTTTACTCTAAAAAAGATGCTCAAACTGTTGAAAAAGTCTTGGATTTTGAGAATAATAAAATGAGTACAAATTGGGATTGTTTCTTGAAGCTATTATGTAAAAGTTGAAAAGCAATATTTGTCTAAATTCATAGAGTGTTGAGAGACACTTTTGATGAGATTTTGGACTAAGATCTTTTGACTTTGGTTTCCATGTTTTGATTTTGTGTGAAATCATTTGAAACACGTGTGGGGTTCAGTTGTTCTTATGTTTTCTTAGTGACTTCTTTTTACCACAAACACACTCTTGATTAGCTTTTGAAACTAGATGTCTAATGTCTTAACTTATTTTCATCCTACAAAGTACATTATGTGGAATTTAAGGAAATCAAGGAAAAATTTACCTAATGTTTGACTTTAGTAATCAAATTGAGATGTAAATCCAAATGTTTAGAAACCTCTAGGGATAGAATCCCTAGGGCAAGTAATAACACTTGATTTTTGTCAAAGATATTTGCTTCCTAAAGGGTTTGAAATTTGATGACAATGTTGAATGTTTATTTTCCTAATTTTTTTGATCAAGCAATGTGTTTTGATTTCAAGAACATGCACAACCCTATGAATATTTGAGACAATATTTGTTGAGTCCCCACTTGGACAAGTCCAACTACACCTACTTTTAGTGGATAGTTAGATGCTTGACCACACAGGCTCCCCCTTATAGTGCACTCGCTTCTTGGGTTAGCCAAGCATCAGTACCCATGAATCTCCCATGGCATGCTTTCAATCTCTACTAAAAGCCGTAAAAGTGTGGGGTGGCTTCAAAACGACCATTCTTGCATCAACAAATAGATAGGGATTTTGGCCTTTTTAAACAAGGGGTTTTAATGTGAGCATTCCATTTGTGGGGGACCATCCATGCGAAAAGAGACCATTTTTTCCCTTCTCATCAGAATAATCCTCATGATACTTTCCTTTCCTCAAGTACCCACACTTATATACTGGTTGAAAGTCGCTTGGCTTTAGCGTGTTCCCAGTTGGGTCATTCCCTTGGGTGATTACTTTTTCCCACAAGGAAGGCCCTCTAAGATAAAACAAAAGCAAGAAAACACATCCGTAGTTTGATCGATCTTTGTTGAGAAACAAAGAGAGAACACACGTGATATGTTTCACTCACACTCGCAATATTTGTCAATTTTAAACCCAAATTGAAATGTGGAGGAAATATTTTTGACAACTTAATATCACAAGAAGACTTTTGACTCTCAAGATCACCATGAAGCGCGAGAGAAGTGCATATGCCTTTTTAAATGATATTACTTTGTGAAAAAGATTACAAAACACCAAATGCACATGTTCATTTTAATCCTTCAAAGCAAGAATTGGATTCTTTTTAAGCACCAAATTTTGAGTGTGAAAGTTGTTTGTTCATTTTTTAACCAAATCAAAAAGCTGGTAAGTTCAATTTGAACCAATCTTGAAGAGATTAAATTAGTGATTAATTTTAAACCCAAAATTGAGGTGAGTTAGGCCTAAAACAAAAAATGAAAGTATAGAATGGAAGCCCTAAGCATTTAAAAATGCTTTGTCAATTTTAAGTTCAATGCTCAATTTTCGTCAACTCCAATCTACTTACTTTTGCTCGATTTCAATGCTCAATCCCAATGTCATAGATATTTCAAACTTTCTATCACAAGTGAGTCAAAAAAATAAGCTCCTTCTACCTAATGTTCTATCACAAAAAAAACATATGCATTTCGATCTTTTTGTCACAAGTGTGTCAGAAACATAGGCTCCTTTTGCTTGCTTGTCAAAAAATAGACACAAAAACTAGCAGAAAGAGAATTTAATCTAATGTTCTGTCACAAAATAGATAGATATATTTCAATCTTTCTAACACAAGTGTGTTAGAAAAATAAGCTCCTTCCGCCTGCTTGTCAAAAAATAGACACAAAAAGTAGCAGAAAGAGAATTTAATCTAATGTTCTGTCACAAAACAGACAAATATATTTTGAACTTTCTGTCACAAGTGTGTCAGAAACATAAGCTCCTTCCTCCTACTTGTCAAAAAGCAGACACAAACAAAACAACAAAAGGAGAATTTAATCTAAATTTTTGTCACAAAACAAACAGATATATTTCAAACTTTCTATCGCAAGTGTGTTAGAAACATAGGCTCCTTCCACCTGCTATATATATTTCAAAAACTTGAACTCTCTATTGCAAGTGCATCAGATATATTTTGAAATTTCTATCGTAAGTACGTCAGAAACATAGGCTCCTTCCACCTACTATATATTTTGAACTTTCAAACTTTCTGTCACAAGTGCGTCAAATATATTTTGAATTTTCTGTCGCAAGTGCATCAAATATATTTCAAACTTTTTGTTGCAAGTGCATTAGAAACATAGCCCTCCCTCTAGTACCAAAATGTGAAACCCAATCCTAGACCTGCACAAACATAGCAAACCAACATAATATTAGATCCCAATGCAAGTTAGAATTAAGATTCTGCATGAAATTCATCTAGAATGCTCAAATAGGAAAGAAATTGAAGAAATGAACAAAGAGAGCAATGAAATCCTATTTAAACATGAAAAATATCAATCCCATGGGGGAATTGCTGCAAATTTGATGTGGAAATTGGTCCTTTCCCAACTCCTATGCAGGCTTGATGAAGATTTGTTGATGGTGGAAGCTCCTTGATGAAATGTTGGCATAACCTAGCTAAGAAATCATGAAAATGATGAACACTTGATATGAAATGGATAAAATTAGCTCTCGATGTGAATGTGGGATCATTCAACAACCAATGGCCAAATGGCACTTGTTAAGATGTGAGAGGATGAAGGTTGAGCACATTTTGATGAATGTGCACAATAAATGATATTAGGTGGAATTTGAAAATTTGAAAGTTGGCCTTATAGAGGGAGAAGAAAGAGTCTTAAATGCCAAGTGGGAGACATGTAAGAGGAGTTAATTCCATGTTGGAGGACAAGTCCTTTTGGAGGGACTTTTTGAATTTGAAGTATATTCCATAAAGATGTTATTTTGAATGAAAATAGAATAAATAATAAATCAAATAAATTGATTTATTGCTTAAGTTGTAAAATCTAGAAAATTTGGGGATTAGATTAGCATTAATCATGATTTGATTAATTTTAATGGAGGTTAGTTGATTGTGACATTCAACTTAAATATTTGGATTTATTTAAATTAAATGAGAAGATAAAGAACATTAGAGATTTAATTAAATATTTGGGTTTATTCAATTAAATGAAGGAACTTTAGGAGATTAATAAAATAAAGATTTATTTAATTAAAGAGATAAATTTAGGAGATTAATTAAATAAACTTGATTTATTTAATTAAAGAGATGGATATGATTTAATTAAATAGAATGATATATTTAATTAGATAAAGTTTATTTATCTAATTAAATAAAGATTGATAAAATTAAAAGAGGAAAGATGATGAATTTTAATCAGATGAAGAATATTTGATTAAAATGGTTAGGAGAAGGATAATTAAGGACGGAATGAAATTAGTGATTCCAGATTAGGTGCATTTCATGTGTCTACAATAGCGATGAGCGATATGTGGTATCTAATGTGTTTCGCACATCGCTGATGGGTTTTGAATTATAAGTTTTGTATTAGCGATACGTGATGCAAGTGTTTAATGCAAATCGCTGGGATCTCTCATCACTAATTTCTTGCAAATGTTATGAGAATTAGTGATGGGTGATGGACCTAGTGCTTTTATTTTTTCTTTTATCGCTCATCATGGATTCAATCCAAAGCTTAAGTTTCAAAATAGTGATGAGTGATGGAGTTATCTGTTCAAGTTTCTTTTGCTAATTTGAATAGATCTTATGTGCGATGTCTTTTGTATCATTGATTCTCATGTAGTCACACGTGTCATAATTTGGACTCTTCACCATATCTCTTGTTGTTGATGCAATCTAGAGTTTGAAGTATGAATCAATGATGTACGATGGGAAGGTGAATGTGATTGAGGATGGGCCATAGATCCAAGGGTTAAGATTTCATTGCTTGGATGCTTGCAACATTGATAGAACTAGTAAAGGATGAAATGTGTCAGTGATAAATGATGACTATTGAAGGAAAAGGGTAATGTGGCAGTATCTTGAGGACATCATATAAATAAAAGAAGAAAGTAGTGGGACGAGTGGAGAAACGTTGATGTGGTTTTAAAGCAAGATGATCCAATGAGCTAAATTTCATTGCGACAATACTCTCATCATTCATTGAACCCTATAATTTGGGGCGGGTCCACGATGAGCGATGGAGTGTATAAGGGAATGTTATCTTCAAACGCTGGTTTTGTGTACTTCACCAATATTAATGAAGGAGCATGGATTGATTTGGCAATGCATGCTAATTTTTAGATCACATATGATTAATGAAGATTAAGGGAAAACATGGCAACATTTGAGGTGGCATCACCGTTTTCTAGGAATAAGTTGCTAAAGGCCGAAAAAATGATGCTCATGATCACCATGGATGAAGTTTTAAATCCTTAAATATTGACGACCTAGATCCAAAGTTGAGATACTAAGTTATCAACTCACTCATGCAAGGAGTTCTTACATCATTAATTGTTGCATGCTCCAAATTGTCTATTTAATGTAGATTACTTGCTATTCATTTTCACCATTTTTCAGTTTGCAGAGAATGTGAGGTGTGGGTTATTGAAGAAGTGTGCGAGTGTTAATTTTCCATGAGCTGAAAAGTGAACGTTCTTGTCTCAGGTGAGTTAGTTTTCAATTAGTCTATTTATCATTCATGTTCTAGTTCACCTAGGAATTCCTTTTTTGGGACTAGTTGTGATTGTTGGGGTTTGTGGGTGTGCTTCCCTACAAATTTGATTAAGAGGATTTTAAATTGTCAATTTATGCTCAATTTAGATTTTCTAGTTTTCACCTTTTGTTCTGTACGATGGGAAAGTCTGGTGTGCCAATTTATCTAGCTAGGAGGTCTAGTTGACTTAATGTGTTTGAGTGTTATGAGGATATTTTTGTAGCTGAGCAAGAAGTTTCGGCAACTTCTGAGGTTTCAAAGGGTAAGAGGAGGGCCCGTGGTCATAAGAAGAAAACAATTTTCTAGAGTACTTACAACTTAAGGAATAGGACCATTTCAGAAGAATTGGTCAAGTTTAAGGGCAAGGAGCCGACTAATCTTGTGAAGAAGGCCAGGAAAAGAGACAAGAGTCATAAGGCCTACCTGGGAAAACATAATTCTCCCATTGTTTTCTCTGATAGTCCTTCAAATGCTGGAGGTGACACTGACTTGGGATATGGCCAATATCTTCACTCTCTGGTGCCATATGAAAGCTTTGATGAGGATGTGGTGATAGTTCCTCCAATTTTTTCATGAAAAAGGAGTGGTTGAGGATACTCTAATGTTGATGACTCAAAATAGAGTCTTGTCCTTGTTTTTTTTTTGATGATACCATGGTCTTGGCATAGGAGGTGCTCTTTTCAATGTGTCCATGGTTTTGGTCTTTTACTCTTCCATGCTAATGTGGAAGTCCTCTGGCTAGTATGATGCAAAATATTTTGTTCGACATGCACATGGAGGCAACAACTAATGGTACCCTGTGCATGAGTTTTGTCTTTTTCCTTCCCCTGCTTTCAAATGATTACATAAAACCACTTGGGGAGTTTCTCAAAATTGGTTGAAATTAGGTTTTGAAATGAAATGAAATGTGATTGTAACTCAGCCGAATGCTTGTTGCTCCCCTATTTATAAAGGGGATTTCATGGCTGAAATAGGGAGTTTAGAAAATTTTGAGTCTAAGAAGGGTCTAGGTAAAGGATATGCTCAAAGATTAGTATAATGTAAATAGATTAGTTGATGAATATATTAGAAGGAAGTACGGGGAATGATTCATAATGTATGTTGATCTTAAAATGGTTTTACAAATTAATATTAGTAATGAAAGAAAATACTAGTTCTAAAATATGTGCTCTTTTGTGTATTTTCCTTGCAAATTATGAATGAAATTGTTAATTATAATTTCATTTGTCTTATGTTATTTTCACTAAATGAATGGGTTTGTTTATGCTTCAATTCAATGATTTGATGTAATGCTAAAATAAGGTCATTGGTTTGTGGGAAAAGGATATAGGATTTGGAAAGAAAGCAGTGTTTTAAAATGCAGTGAGTTGGATGCCACAAAGTAGCATGCCAATAGTCCTCTAATTACTAATTTTAAATTGTAGTTGTATTACTGATTGATTGCAAAGTATGACTCCATTGTTCCCTTAGACTAGGCGCTAGTCTTTTCATTAGTTTATCTTGTGATTTACTGAGCTAGTGTTGAACCTAGCTAGAGATTTGGAATGGGAATGAATTCATAAAATATTTTAAATTACACCATACCAACCTTCACTAGTACCATATTCCCTACAATAAATAGCAATTTCGTAAGAGGTTTTCCAAGCCTTTGATGATATTCATTTATTTGTGTTTCCTAAGGAATACACCTGTGTATGGAAATGCTCTTGATCAAGTAGGGATATTATGAGCATAAATAGGATTACCCTCCTAGGTTTCACAGAGCTTGAAGAGAAGGAGTGGGGTTTTTAATGTTTCACTTAACTGTTGGCCAATCCTCAACCTTACTAATAATTAAGTGTTGGCACATTCATAGGTAGGGGATGAGATTAAGTTTGGTTCAAGAAAAATAACCAAAAAAAATGGTGACTCTGTTGGGGACTTACTTGAAGATCATCTTGCCTTAAAGAGTCATTGAAGTTTCAAAATAGTTTATAACCAAATCTTGAAAATTGTGGAATCTTATTTGCACCCATCTGAGTCACCAACAGAAATGGCGACTTTACTGGGGAATTATTTGAGAAAAACTTTGTAGTAGATCATTTTGTCTTGATACAGTCATGGAAGTTCTAAATTAAAGTTCTCACTAAAAGTAGGTGGCAACTCTAAAGAACTCTGTACCAGTAAAAAATTGTGAAAGAAAAGGAATCCTAAAGTAAAATCAACTGGTGAAAGAAACTTCATATTGTTGAATTTTGATCCTCTACAAAGAAGGTGGTGACTTCATGCAAAGAACCTGATAAAGCATGATATCTTCAAAAATATCTAGGTATTTTCCCCTATTTTGATTTGTAAGAAATTCATTTTTAGAGATATGGAATAAATACTTTATTCTGAATTAAGTGAGTTAAAGCACTAAGGAAGGGAATAGTGACAGTCATTTTACATACTTCTAAGCTGAAATTTGTAGTATCTAAATGGGATGGAAGAAGTATGCTTATTTCTATAATTTTCCTTTTAGAAAATTTGAAGGCATGAGTATAATTGAGCTATGCATCTTTATAATCATGGAAAGGTAATTAATATTTGAAGAATGAATAAAGATACAAGAGAAATATACCATTCCCCTATATTTTCTGGTAA
The DNA here is from genome assembly GCA_007258455.2 of Sequoia sempervirens. NCBI lineage: Eukaryota > Viridiplantae > Streptophyta > Pinopsida > Cupressales > Cupressaceae > Sequoia > Sequoia sempervirens. The sequence continues at coordinate 130,249,844 of VDFB02000363.1, read as the reverse complement.
AGCATCAAGTAAAAGTATGCCGAGTTTGAAAATCCTAGAGTACCCTCAAAGGAAGTTCTTTATTGAGAGATATAAGTCATTAAGTTTTGGTGGTATTAAAGGTTTCCCTAATAATATCCATGATGATATTAGGAAACATTTACCAAATTTTACAAGGAAAAAATCCAAGTCAGCTTCTAAACACTTGAATGCATTCATAAATTTGATGGGTGATTTTGAAATAGACCATGAGGATGTTGTCATGAAACTTTTTGCTCAATATTTGAAGGGAAATGCTAGAGATTAGTTTTTATATTTACCAATTTGTTCTGTAGCTTCATGGAATGGTTTCATGGTTGCATTTATGGAGCAATTTGGTGAAAGGGTTAATCCTAGCTTGTTAAGGAAAAGAGTTATGGAAATCCAAAAGGATGAAGATGAGTTGGTTGCTGCTTTCAACCTCAAATTTGAGGAAGCGGTAAGAGATATTCCTAAATACCTAAGACCTAGTGATGCAAAATGTTTGATTATGTATTTAGGAGCATTTGATAATGAAATGAGTTACTTGATAAGGGATAAAGAACCCAAAACATTGCAGAAAGCTTGTCACATTTCTATGGATATTGAAAACATTGTGAAATATTTGATGATGAAAGGACATGTGGCTGCAAGTGTTTCTTGTCCTAGTTCACATCGAGTGATCGTATCTCTTAAAGATATAACAGTTGATAAAGGTGATAATGCTTTAGGTATCACACCTTGTTCACTCTCACAACATGTTAATCAAGGATTGATTTAGGATAGACTTTCACAAGTTTCACTTAATAATGATCAGATGTTGTTAGTCCAAATATTGTCTGACATGAAAAGATATGAGAATGAGTTTCCCTATGAATTGTTAGCAAGGTTCTTAGATGCCCTGCTAGAAATCTCTAAAAGGTTATGACCTAAGGATTTAGTTTGTATTGACCTATTATGTGACATTTATGAGCCAGGGCTTAGTACCTTGCCCAAGGACTTCAAGCCTCAAGATTTTGATCAAATAATTGATTGGATTAGAATTGTTGAGGAAGCAAAGCATGACTATGAACAAAAAATGAGGTCGCAAAATGGAAAAAGTGCTAGCCTTACTGACAAAGATCAAGAGTTTACTCAAAAAATAGATAAGGAAGTTTCTAAAAATGAATGTCTGCATAATAGTATGAATAGTGATATTGTCATACTTGCAAATACTGTTGATTTACTTTTAAAAGTTGATAACTAGGGTAATGAAGATGAAAATTTTAATTACTCTCATAAGGAATACAAACCTTTTTGTGAGGAAAACTTGAAGGCACCTTTCTTTCTTGAGGAATTTGACTATGTCAGTACTCATGAAATTCTACCTTCACCAATAGATAAACAAATTACATGTGATAGACTCTTGCAAAGCAATTCAACTACTTCAAAATCAGAGCATCCTGATGAAATGATTGGTGCTAAATTTGAAGACAAGAATGTCTATATTCAAACTCTGGAGCCTAATTTTAATGATGGGATTGGTGATTCCAATCAGCAAGGTCTTGGTTTTTAATGTTTACATGGAGCAAAAGTAGGGTGTGTATATTTTATGATATAGATAGACATGGTTGTTCTTGACCAAAGTTTTGCTGAGAAAGGAAATGAAAAATTCTACTTGGAGGAACATAGGCTACCTCCAAGTTGTCATCAATCCTATGAGTCAGTAAACCTATCATTTGATGATGTAGTTGATATCCTACTACTAATCATATTAAGTCTGAGCTAGTTGATCCATCTTTTGAAAAAAAATGCTTCAAGTTGAGAGATGATAACTAGGAAGAAGAATAAAATGGTGACAGTGATCCTGAAACATAAATTATCTCTGATATCTGGAATAATATGAATGATGCCCTTTATGAGAAAGATATTGATCTAAGTAAAAGTGAAAATGCCATGGATTATGAGAAACTTATTTTTCAAGGTAATAAAGCATTTAGAAACATAGCTATTTTATATTGCTCTCATGAATATGAACAAAAATTTGAAATGAAGCCTATGTATGAACATTTCTTGTTCATCACACAAAGTGAATGTGTACTCTTGAATGAGAGTCTTGGAAGGAGTGTATATGAGGATTTCCAACTTAATGAGCATAATGAATCTGATATCAGTCAAATGGATTATGATTGTTTCACTTTCCCAAACTAGTTAGATGAGCATTTGGTGGAATATAAAGATAAGTTGAGTCAGATAGGGTGCTACACTAATCATATATTCTAGGGACATGAATTTTAGAGATAATTGCAAGATCAAGCACATGTCTATGATGGTTGAATGCAATGACTGCAACATGATTAGCTGGTGAACCCTTCATGATAGTGTTTTCAACTTGGGCATGATGTAAATAGTGGAAAAAATGCTTTTTGACAGAGGTAGGCACCATTTTTAAGGTTGGTCTAGCCTTGTTACTTGTGTAAATACTATGCATATGTTGTTCATTTGGGTTTGGTTCTCTTCCTTTATTTGTGGTTTTGGCTCTCTTTTCTTGGTCTGCTTCACTTGAGATTCTAGCATCTCATCATGCCTATGAGAGGCATGCATCCCCAGTCAGATCCACTGATGGAACTTGCAAAATTTTATGTTCCATCTCAAAATCTTGTCACATTTTAAATATTGTGTTGGTATCTGAAGGCTTAGGTTTCTATTTGTCATCACTATTGAAGGGTTTTTTGTGTTAGCTTGGAATCCTTCATTAAGAAACCCTTAGCTCTAAATGATTGCAAAGTTATAATTTTCCATTGACCTTATGTTGCTTGTTACCGGTCATATTAAAACATCTTATGTCATTAATAGTCATGCGGTAATCAGTCCCTCATGCCTAGGTCTGAGTTCTTATTTTTATAAGGTTAAGTAAAGATCCTTTTTGGACTTTAAATCCCTTTCATTTTATGACTTAGGAACTTTTGAGCCCCTTTTCTCATGTCATCCTAGAGGATGCCCCTTTTTAGAACAAATTATGGGCACATGCTTAAAAGTTTTCACTTAAGTCCTATCGGCCACCTCTCTTTATCGCTCGTCACAAATTGCTTTTGGAGTGTATGTTCTGAATTAGTGATAAGCAACGAGTGGTATTGTTTTAGCCTTGCTCATCATAGATAGCTTTGAGAGCTCTTAATATGAAATAGCGATAAGCAATTTTCTTGCTTCTCCTTGTATTGTTGAAAATTCACTTATCGCTAATGGATTTTGAGCCTTGAATATTGTATTTGCGATTAGCGATGACCTTCGGGACTATATCATTTTTCCTTCATCACTCATCGTAGATGGTGATGTAATGGTAAGTTTTCAAATAGCAATGAGTGATATGTGGTATCTCATGTGTTTTATGCATTGTGGATGGGTTTTGAATGATAAGTTATGTATTAGCGATACGTGATCAAGTGTTCAATGCAAAACACTGGGATCTCTCATTGCTATTTTATTGAAAAATTTATGAGAATTAGTGATGGGTGATGGCCTTGGTGCTTTTCTTTTTTCCTTTATCACTCATCATGGATTCATTCTAAAGCTTAAGTTTCAAAATAACGATGAGCGATGGAGTTATCTTTTCAAGTTTCTTTCATAAATTTGACTAGATCTTATGTGCGATGTCTTCTGTATCATTGATTCTCATGTAGATGCACATATCATAATCTGGCCTCTTCGCCTTATCTCTTGTCACTGATGCGATCCAAAGTTTGAAGTATGAATAAAATTTGCACGATGGGAAGATGAGCATGATCGAGGATGGGCCATAGATACAAGGGTTAATATTTCATCACTTGGATGCTTGCATCGTTGATAGAACTAGTAAAGGATGAAATGTGTTAGTGATAAGCGATGACTATTGAAGGAAAAGAGCAATGTGGTAGTTTCTTGAGGACATTGTATAAAGAAAAGAAGAAAGTAGCAAGATGAGTGGAGAACCGTTAATGTGGTTTTAAAGCAAGATGATCCAATGGGCTGAATTTCATCGTGATAATACTCTCATTGCTAATTAAACCTTGGAATTTGGTACAGGTCTGCGATGAGCGATGGAGTGTATAAGGGACTGTTCTCTTAAAACACTAGTTTTGTGTACTTCATTGATATTAATGAAGGAACACAGATTGAGTTGGTGATGCATGCTAATTGTTAGATTGCATATGATTAATGAAGATTAAGGGAAAATGTGGTAGCATTTAAGGTGGCATTGTTGTTTTCTAGGAACAAGTTGCTAAAGGCTAGAAAATGATGCTCATGATCACCATGGATGAAGTTTTAAATCCTCAAAGATCGATGACCCAGATTCAAAGCTGAGCTACTAAGTTATCAACTCCCTCATGTAAGGATTTCTTGCATCATTAATTGCTGCATGCTCCAAATCATCTATTTAATACAGATTACTTGTTCATTTTCACCATTTTTAGTCTGCAGAGAATGTGAGGTGTGGGTTATTGAAGAAGTGTGCGAGTGTTAATTTTACCTAAGCTGAAAAGTGAATGCTCTTGTCCTAGGTGAGTTAGTTTTCAATTGGGCTCTTTGTCATTCATGTTCTAGTTCACCTAGGAATTCTTTTTCTGGGACTAGTTGTGATTTTCGAGGTTTTTGGGTGTGCTTCCCTATAAATTTAATTTAGAGGCTTTCAAATTTTCAATTTAAGCTCAATTTAGACATTCTAGTTTTCACCTTTTGTTTTGTGAGATGGCAAAATATGGTGTACCAATTTAGCTAGTTATGAAGTCTAGTCGACTTAATGTGTTTGAGTGTTAGGATATGTCTGTAGCTGAGTAAGAAGTCCCAGTGACTTCTAAGGTTTTAAAGGGTAAACGGAGGTCCCATGGTCATAAGAAGAAAAAAATTGTCTAGAGTATTTACAACTTAAGGAACATGACCATTTCAGAAGAATTGGTCAAGTTTAAGGGCAAGGAGCTGTCTAAGCCTGCGAAGAAGGCCAGGAAAAGAGACAAGAGTCACAAGGTCTGCCTGGGAAAACATAATTTTTCCATTGTGCTCTCTAATAGTCCTTTAGATGCTAGAGGTGACACTAACTTAGGATATGGCTAGTATCTTCACTCTCTGGTACCATATGAAAGCTCTGATGAGGATGTGGTGATGGTTACTACAATTTTGTCATGAACAAGGAGTGGTCGTGCATACTCTAATGCTAACTCAGAATAGAGTCTTCTCCTTATTTTTTTTTAATGATACCATGGTCTTTGCATAGGAGGAACTCTTTTCAATGTGTCTATGGTTTTGGTCTTTTACTCCTCCATGCTGATGTGGAATCACTCCAACTAGTATAATATAGAATCTTTTGTTCAATGTGGATGTGGCATAAACAACTAACAATACCCTGTGCATGAGTTTTGTCTTTTTCCTTCCCCTGATTTCAAATGATTACATAGAACCACCTAGGGAGTTTCTCAAAATTGGTTGAAATTAGGTTTTGAAATGATATGAAATGTGATCGTAACTCAACTGGATGCTTGTTGCTCCCTTGTTTATAAAGGGGATTTGATGGCTGAAATAGGGAGTTCATAAATTTTTGAGTCTAAGAAGGGTCTAGGTAAAGGCTATTCTCAGAGAGCAGTATAATGTAAATTTTGGATGTTGTGGATATGGTTGTTGATATGTGGTTTTCATTGATGTCAACACTATTATCATTTGGTGTACTAGAGGTTGTATATGTCAAGGATATTGAGAAAATTATAAAAGGAAGTGTTCTAGGTTCCATGTGGAACTTTGTAGGTCATGAAGGTGCTTTGTTCTATACATTGAAGATTAGCTGATGTGGATTAAAGGGTTTATTGTTGAATGGTTCTAGATCATCTACTGGAAGTTTTAGAGGTCCACGTGAAGTTTTGAGTATGTTGTGGTCTGACAGTGTTACTGTGGTCTTTGTCAGTGTTCCTGAATGAAGGTTGTGTGATTCTGGTAATCTCAGTTATTGTGGGTACTTCTCAGTTGTTTCTTGGTATTCTTGGATGTCTCTAGATCATTCTCTATCTTTGTGGTATGTCTACATTACTCAGAGAGCTCGTGGTTGAAGATATTTTTGCACATGTTCAATTTTTCATGTTCTTGGTCAACGTTTTGTGGATCTTTGTGGTGAAATTAATTAAAGTATTTTTGTGTTGGAGATATTAATTTGGGTCCCCACTATGTTTTGGCCGACCTTGATGGACTTGCATTGGAAATTTATTTGTAAATTTGGGCCGACATTGAAAATATGTTTTATTTTTCTCGCCAACTAAGTTGTGATGGAATCCCATGTAGAGGATATATATGAGTGATTGGTTGAGTGAAGTTAGCATGTGCATGAGTGTGAATGTATACTAGAGAAAGTGTAAATGTGTGAATATTGTTTCTATCATTCGATTACTAAGCAGAAAGTGAAGAAGATTGAGTAGAGTGTGAAGAAGGTTTTCTGAGCATAATTGGAACTATAATTAGGCTTGTGCAAAAGCTATTTTCTTAGTTTGTATTCTTTGGATTTTAATCTTATTCTATATTGTTGGACAGTGATTTCTCTTTTGTATTTGAGTAGTGAGCTCTAGGCAGTGTGCCTGAATGCATGTGCATTCCCCTTATTATTTCTCTTTATACTTTTAATAGAGTATAATATTGTGGACTAACATCCACCGTGGTTTTTCCCCTAACAGGGTTTCCACGTAAAAAATCTTGGTGTTTTTTGTCTCTCTGATGTTTTAATTGCTTGTGGTTAATTTCGTATTCATCATATCTAAGATCAAAGTTAAGATAACTTAGAAAAGTTGAAGTTTTTGTCACAACTAATTCAACCCCCCTCTCAGTTGTGTGTCCTTTTTTTTCCAACAAGGACACATCCACTGTGGTTTTTCCCCTAATAGGGTTTCCACGTAAAAAATCTCGGTTTTATTTGTCTCTCTGATGTTAATTTCTTGTGGTTAATTTCTTATTCATTAGATCTGAGATTAAAGTTAATATAAGTTATAAAAGTTGAAGTTTCTATCACAACTGATTCACCCCCCTCTTAGTTGTGTGTCCTTGTTTTTCCAAAAATTGGTATCAGAGAAGGTTCCTCTAAAGAATTCTAAAAGCTTGAGGTGATCTGAGATGGAGACAACATTCAAGAAGAACAGTCCAAGATTTGATGGCACTAATTACTCAATGTGGAACATTAGAATGAATTGTCACTTAAAGTGTATTGGTGAAGCTTTCTGGAAGATTACAAAAGATCCATATGTTAATCCTCAAAATGGTCCCTCAACTCCTGATGAGATCAAAGATGTTGAAAATAATGTTAGGGATATTGAAGCTTTGGTGAGTGCTCTGATAGATTCAGAGATGGCTAATGTGTTGGGTTTGGAGAAAATTCATGATATTTGGATGAAACTGGAAGCCTTGTATGAAGGAGATGCATAGGTGAAGATGGCTAAGCTACAAAGCTTGAAAGGCAAGTATGAGAATTTGAAAATGGGTGAAGATTAAAATATCACTTCTTTTATGCAAAGAGTAAATGAAATAGTGATGGGTATTAAAGGTGATAATTATTCTGTGGATGAGGATGAAGTGGCTAAAGTACTCAAATCCTTTCCTCCCTCCTACAAAATGAAGGTTCATGCCATTGAAGAGTTCAGATCAGTAAACAATAAAACAAGAGACACATTGATTGGGAAGCTTGTTGCTTTTGAAATAAGTGAATTTGGTGAATCTACACCAAAGACTAAATCTGCATTCAAGGCCACTATATTTAGAAGTAACAAACAAAGATATAGTCTGGGAGAGAGTTCTAGAAATATATCCAAGTATGATGAACTAAAAAAAATTGAAGATAAAGAAAGAGAGGTAGAAGAATTGGAAGCACTAATTACAAGACAAGAAGGTAGAGGAAAAGGTAAGTATGAAGATGTATTTCCTATTAAATTTTTTTCATGCAGTAAAATAGGCCATTTTGCATCAAGATGTCCTGAAAGAGTTCCTAGATCTAAGCCTAAAAAGTATAGATTCTAAAAGAGATGCTACTTTGCTGAAGAAGTAGTGACTGATGATGAGTCTGATCAAGATAATGGAAAAGAAGATGAATGGGCTTTCATTGCTACCATTGAAGATAATCATGTGGCTACCGAATCTACTGAAGATGAGAAATCTCTTGCAACCCAAGTTGAAGAAAAATATGAGTGTATTATTGATAGTGGATGTTCACATCATATGACTGGTGATAAAAGAAAATTTGTGAGTCTAGAGAAGTATGACGGTGGGGTTGTAAGATTTGGAGATAATAATGCTAGTGTGATTCATGGCAGAGGATCTATTTTCCTTGGTGGTAAGGATAACACTGATGATGTTCTCTATGTTGAAGGCTTGAAGCACAACTTGTTGAGTGTTGGACAGATGGTTCACAAGGGATATGATCTTCAGTTCAAAGATGGAAGATGCAAGATACATGGAAGTTTTGGGAATATGATTGCAATAGGAAAACAAACAAAAGGTAATATTTTTCATCTGAATAATGCTAATGGAAGCTTTTTCATTGCTCAAATAGATGAAAGTAGGTTGTGGCATAGGAGGTTGTGTCATGTAAACTTTGACAACATTATCAAGATAAGCTCTACTCAAGCAGTAAGAGATCTACCTAAGTTAGTGAAGTCTACTAATATAATCTGGAAGGAATGTTAGATGGGTAAACAAACTAGAAGAGAAAATAGTTTCATTGAGTTGGAGCTACTACGATTTGAAATCTAAAGTTCATGAGGGTGGGTGAGATTACTCATTGATCCAGAGGTTCAGTTTCAAGGCCATTCTTCATTGTGAAGTGCATGGTATTAAAAGATAGTTATCTACTCCCCGAACCCCTCAACAAAATGGATTTATAGAAAGAAAGAATTAGACAATTTTGGATGCTACCAGAACAATGATGATGGAAGGAAATGTGTCACAAATGTACTTGAGTGAAGTGGTAAGCATTTTTGTGTATACTTTGAACCGGGTAAATGTTAATGGAAAGTCTGGTAAGATGCCTTATGAGTTATGTTTTAGTCTCAAGCCTACTGTTAAGTACTTCAATATCTTTGGAAGCAAGTGTTATATTAGGAGAGATGATGATATAGGAAAATTTGATGCAAGAAGCAATGAAGGAATCTTCCTAGGTTACTCCACTAAAAGCAAGGCCTACCAGTGCTATAACAAAAGATTGAGAAAGATGGTTGAGAGTGCAAATGTCAGAGTTGATGAAAAATTTGTCAAATCATCCATACATTGTAGTTATGATTCAGATGAAAACGTTACAAGCCAAGGGAAGAATACTCAGACACAAAATCTACTCCAGATTATTCCATATGTTCTGATGAAGCAACCTCAATTTGTTCTGGTAAATCAAGTCAGTCAGGAGACACAGATAAGTGCAAGTGTAGAATAAAGATTAGAAGAGTTAAAAGTTCAATAATGTCCCAAAATTCTAAGGTATGTAAAGCTGAATCATTCTAAAAATAAAATTATAGGAGACAAGAGTAAAGGAGTTAAAACTAGAAGAAAAATTGCAAAAGAATATTGTTTGATTTCCAAGATTGAACCTAAAAATGTCATTGAAGCCTATCAAGATGAACACTGGTTGGAAGCTATGAAGGAAGAGCTGACACAAATTGAAAAGAATGACACATGGATATTGGTTCCAAGGCCTAAAGAAAAAAATGTGATTGGCACTAAATGGGTATTTAGAAACAAGCTAAATGAAGAAGGTGAAGTTGTCCGGAAGAAATCAAGACTAGTATGTAAAGGGTATTCTCAAATGGAAGGTATAGATTTTGAAGAAACCTTTTCCCCTATCACTAGGATCAAATCTGTTAGAGAATTTCTTGCTTATGTTGCACACATGAACTATAAAGTCTATCAAATGGATGTAAAGTCTGCATTTTTGAATGGAGAACCAGAATAAGTGTACATTGAACAGCTAAATGGATTTCAGCTAATAGACAAAGAAGATATGGTTTGCAGATTGAAGAAATCTCTGTATGGACTTAAGCAAGCCCTCAAAGCCTGGTATGCTAGATTGGAAAAATACCCACTGGAGCTTGGATTCACTAAAGGTACTATTGACAACAAATTATACTTCGAATTAGATAATGATAAGGAGTTAATTATAGAAGTTTTTGTTGATGATATCATTTTTGGAGAAGATGATAATCTATGTATGAAGTTTGCTAATGAGATGAAGAATGAATTTGAAATGAGTATGATTGGAGAAATGAAGTTCTTTCTGGGATTGCAAGTTACATAGTTGGACAAGGGGATCTTCATATATTAGTCCAAATATGTGAAAGAATTGCTGAAGAAGTTTGGAATGGATGATTCCAAACTTGTTGGTACTCCCATGGTGACCAGATGTAAGTTGACATAGAATGATGACTCTCCTAAGGAAAATCAAACCAGATATAGGTCAATGATTGGTGGATTTCTCTACTTGACTCAAACTAGACTAGACATTATGAATGCTATATGTATGGTTGCTAGATTTCAAGATGATCCAAAAGAATCATATGTAACTATTGTGAAGAGAATTTTCAAACAATTGACTTTGGACTTTGGTATCCAAAGGACCTCACTTTATGTGCATATACTGGTGTGGATTGGGTATGGTGATGTAGATGTATAGGAAAAGTACTAGTGGTGGTGCTTTCATTCCTAGGGAGGGAAGAAGCTGGTATCCTAGTTAAGCAAAAAGAAAAACTCAATCTCTCTATCTACTGTTGAAGCGAAATACATTGTTATTGCCAATAACTGTACTCAAGTGATATAGATGAAACAGATGCTGAGAGATATCAGGGTGACATATGAAGAGCCTATTTCCATATGCTGTGACAAATCAAGTGCAATAAATATATAAAGGAATTTGGTGCTACACTCTAAGACTTAACATATATCAATAAAATTTCATTTCTTGAGGGAGAAAGTAAATGAGAAAGAAGTCAGACTGGAGTATGTGCCTACCAAAGAATAGATTGCAGATATATTTACTAAGCCTTTTCTGAAGGATACTTTTGAGTATCTCAGAGGAATGCTAGGGGTAATCACCCCTCCTGATATGAACTAAAAGATGCATTTTCTTGCATCAATCTGTGAACTTCATTGCTATATTCTGATCTGGATTGATGTTTTCATGGCTACTACTCAAGGGAAGTAGTCAAATGTGTAGATATGTGGTTTAGACTGTGTATATGGAAAGGTCATTGTACCTTTTCCATTGATGTCAAAGGGGGAGAAGTGTAATGTGAAAAATATTTTCAAGAGGAGAAGTGCAGGAGAAGTAAGTGTGTTGGGTTGATGGTATTTTTCACATCATGTGTTGCCATCAATGCCAAAGGGGGAGATTGTTGGATGTTGTGGATATGGTTGCTGATATGTGGTTTTCATTGATGTCAACACTATTAGCATTTGGTGTACTAGAGGTTGTATATGTTGAGGATATTGAGAAAATTATAAAAGGAAGTTTTCTAGGTTCCCTATGGAACTGTGCAGGTCATGAAGGTTCTTTGTTCTATACATTGAAGATTAGTTGATGTGGATTAAAGGGTTTATTTTTTAATGGTTCTAGATAATCTACTAGAATTTTTAGAGGCCCGCGTGAAGTTTTGAGTATATTGTGGTTTGACAGTGTTACTATGGTCTCTATCAGTATTCCTAAATGAAGGTTGTGTGATTTTGGTAATCTCAGTTATTGTAGATGCTTCTCTATTGTTTCTTGGTGTTATTGGATGTCTCTAGATCATTCTTTATCTTTGTGGTACATTCACATTACTCGGAGAGCTTGTGGTTAAAGATATTTTTGTGCATGTTTGGTTTTTCATATTCTTGGCCAACATGTTGATGGTAGCATGTTGTGGATCTTTGTGGTGAAATTAATTAAAGTATTTTGTGTTGGAGATATTTATTTGGGTCCCCACTATGTTTTGGCCAACCTTGGTGGACTTGCATTGGAAATTTATTTGTAAATTTGGGCCGACATTGAAAGTATGTTTTATTTTCCTGGTTGACTAAGTTGTGATGGAATCCCATGTAGCAAATATATATGAGCGATTGGTTGAACAAAGTTAGTGTGTGCATGAGTGTGAATGTATGCTAGAGAAAGTGTAAATGTGTGAATACTATTTCTATCATTTGATTACTGAGCAAAGAGTGAAGAATATTGAGTAGAGTGTGAAGAAGGTTTTTTTAGCATAATTGGAACTATAATTAGGTTTGTGCAAAAGTTATTTTCTCAATTTGTATTATTTGGATTTTAATCCTATTCTATATTGTTGGATAGTGAGTCCTCCTTTGTATTTGAGAAGTGAGCTCTAGGCAGTGTGATTGAATGCATGTGCATTCCCCTTATTATTTCTCTTTATAATTTTAATAGAGTATAATATTGTGGACTAACATCCACCATGGTTTTTCCACTAACAGGGTTTCCACGTAAAAAATCATGGTGTTATTTGTCTCTTTGATGTGTTAATTGCTTGTGGTTAATTTCTTATTCATTAGATCTGAGATTAAAGTTAAGATAAGTTAGAAAAGTTGAAGTTTCTGTCACAACTGATTCACCCTCCCTCTCAGTTGTGTGTCCTTGTTTTTCCAATAGTAAATAGATATGTTGATGAATATATCAAAAGAAATTATGGGGTATGAGTCATAATGTATGTTGATCTTAAAATGGTTTTACAAATTAATATCAATAATGAAAGAAAATACTAGTTCTAAAATATGTGCTCTCCTTTGTATTTTCCTTGCAAATTATGAATGAAATTGTTAATTATAATTTCATTTGTCTTTTTTTATTTTCACTAAATGAATGGTTTTGTTTATGCTTCAATTCAATGAGTTGATTTAATGCTGAAATAAGGTCATTGGTTTGTGGGAAAAGGATATAGGATTTGGAAAGGAAGCAGTGTTTTAAAATGTAGTGAGTTGGATGCCACAAAGTAGCATGACAATAGTCCTCTGATTACTAATTTTAAATTGTAGTTGTATTACTAATTGATTGCAGAGTATGACTCCATTGTTCCCTTAGACTAGGCACTAGTCTTTCTGTTAGTTTATCTTGTGATTGACTGAGCTAGTGTTGAACCTGGCCAGAGATTTGGAATGGGAATGAATTTATAAAATATTTTAAATTACACCATACCAACCTTCAGTAGTACCATATTCCCTACAATAAATAGCAATTTCCTAAGAGGTTTTCCAAGCCTTTGATGGAATTCATTTATTTGCGCTTCCTAAGGAATACACCTATGTATGGAAATGCTCTTGGTCAAGTAGGGATATTATGAGCATAACTAGGATTACCCTCCTAGGTTTCATAGAGCCCGAAGAGATGAAGTGGGGTTTTTAATACTTCACTTAGTTGTTAGCCAATCCTCACCCTTACTAATAATTGAGTTTTGGTAGATTCATAGGTAAGGGATGAGATTAAGTTTGGTTCAAGAAAAATAACAAACAAAATTTAGCCCATTTATTTGACTCTTCATGCCACCTTTCTAGATGATCTCCACTCATTGTTCAAATTTAAAATGAAACTTTGTGATTAAACACCTATTAACTGACGTTGTATGATCACCATCTCATATCACAACTATGCCTAGGGCATTGATATTTATTTTCATTATGTGAGGAGGTATTGTGATCATCGTTCAATCAAAAGTAATTGATCACTACCATTGAATTTTCATCACATATTTCTTGGTGGTGTTTTATTCAAAAAAATGATGTGAATAAATGAGGTGATATAATTAAATTCCGCCAACTATCTCACAGGGCACATATGTCACTAGCCCATATTCCTAAAGGGCTAAGTAGGGAGCCATCTAATCTTGAGCAAGACAATGGGATGCTACCATTCATCTTGGATGATGTCATACTCCACTTACTTCACATATCATGGATAACTTTACTCCACTTTTCTTCACAATAAGGATGTGAAGTGATAGGGTGATGCAATTATGACTTACCATGTGTCCTTATTGATGTCACCTTCCATTACCAAAGCCTGTCACTTTCTATTGGTCACACTGTACACTTGTCACATTCCCATAATACAATAGGCCAAGTTGAGGACCCACCATACACATCGTGGGCTAGCGATAATTTGTTCGATCTAACCTATTTGATCATAACCATTGATCAAACTTTATCGCCCATCATAGATTGCACATGCAAAGTAAACTTCAAGGTGTGATATGAAGACACTGTGTGATGACCATTCAATCATATATGCACCAATCTACATTATTAATTACCTCCATTATATATCACAAATTGAGCATGGTCACAGTCGATACAAACCATGATGTGGAGGGTGGCTAAGATGCACACACATACTCTACCAGCTGGTAGTGCTAGGTAAAGGGGTTGATTATCTTGATGGCAACAATGGATTAAGTGATCACTTAATTGACCTGCCATTATCTGTACATAGTCAACACCAAAATATAAAGACCATTCATTTCCATGACTAAAACAATTGGGGTTTATCTACAAAACCCTAGTTTTAATAGAAGGCATACATAAATCATTTTTCAGCACGTCCCACATCCTCTAATCATGCAGACCATACCAATTGTATCCACTTGAAAAACCCATGTAAAATATGTAACCTATTTTCTCTTTTGACATTGGGAAGTAACCTCTACAACATCATAAAAAAATTTCATGACAACTTTACATCTTTTTGAGCAATATTGCAATAATTTGCAAAACATGCTCTTCTCTCCATCATATTGCACCAACTCTTCCAAAACCTTATCCACTGAGATCAATAACATCCAAGAATATATTAATCTAACCTTTTACATTAGTGACACCATTTGAAATCAATGACAACATTATGTGCCAACAGTCTTGCTACCTTCTTGCTTGATAACTAGCATTATTGTGTGAAAATATTGCTATTAACACCACCTCCTACCTATTTAATGCAAAAATATTCTTAGATTATGCCTCTGATTTTTCTATGTTGTCCTTATTTAAAAATGGTGAGTGGAAAGTACCTAAATTCCCATCTCAAAGTGGAGTTTGCATTTCCCAAAAACTAGGTGTTTAAATTGTATTTATCACCCCATTGGTAGTTCTCCAATGGTTAATCATGTCGACCAATAATTTATCCCTAGTACATTTTAGGGTGTTGAATAATAAAAGTGTATTGGAAAGCATAAAATATTCTAATTATTGAGCTCTGAATGCAAGAATGAAATTATCTAGTGCAAAAGTAGTGTTCTAGCAAGGTTTGTTGAAACTCACAAAAAAATGGCAGCTGAAGCATCGACTTCTAGTAAAATATCAAAACTTCTCTAGCTCTTGTCAGTTATGTTGATGTATTTGGAGAATTTTCCCTTGCTAAAGCATTGATGCCTAAGGAAAAAAAAAATTTCTGCACCAAATTCATACAACATGGTGATCTCATCAAGCTAGAGCTGATTAAAGATTTTATGGATAACATCTTTGACACAAAGCTACATTCAAAACCTTAAATGTCTATGAGAGGGAGCCTTCTAGAGAATAGCCACCAAGTTGAAAACTAGAAATATAGTCTCTCGGAGTTCAACTCTGGCATTATGGTTTGCCCCAATATATGTTTCCCTAGACACATGTTTTCCTTGAGCTGGTGGAAATCTACGCAACAAAGCTTGACAAAGTTATTGGGGTTATTAGTGGTGAAAATTTGATTATCACCATTAGTGTAGGGGCTATCAGGTATATGTTGTGTATTCCCTTCGAATGACAACAAAAGACTTCTCAAGAAGAGATCTAGAGTATTTTTAGACCACAAGAAGAGACAAATTGTCCTTTTTCAACATTGAGACACACTGTGAGGAGAACAACGTAATGCCTAGTTTCCCTCTTGCATAGAATGAGTTCAATTATGATTTTCAAGATGTCTTCTCGATGCTAGATTTTATTTATGGCTTGGATTGTGATGATGTTGTAGAAATATATAAGATGGGTTTGGCCATCAAGCTTAAGAAGAAAAGGGGTTTTTTTGATATGATTTCATCGAGGTGTTTATCAAAAGTATTCTCAGGTAGCTAAGAGAATACAACCATTCCTCCAAATTTAGGTATTCCTCTTTCCTTGCACATTTGATTATATATCAAAACCCTAGGTTTTCTGCGAAGCACATACCAATGGACATTAGGGATACAGTAGGGTTAGTTAAACTAGTTTCAATATGGACCCATGTGTTGTCAAGTACACAAAACTATTATGCCTTTTCCAACTATTTTCTAAACCCTTCTCTCCAATATTTGTCTTAGTAGCCTATTCTCATCAAATTCTCCCATGAACATCTAGCCTAGATGATTGAACATAGGCCTCAATTTGATTATTTATGTGGGATATTTTTAAGTTCATTAGAATGTATGGATTTGTAGGATAACTTTTTAGGTTATCTAGGTGTGTAATAGACAAAACACTTACTCTAGAAATGTATCAACAATCATCGATTGTAGATGATGCCTATGGCACTAGAAAAAGACATCATTTTATTATGTCCCTCACACCTTTGGTAAATACATAGTGGTGCTCTCAAAGAGAGAGGCAAGGGAAAATTTTACCAACAAGCTGGCCTATCTTATCCTTGGTCTCATCTATGATACATGGGAGTTTAATCTAGATGGATACCTACCCATGAAGCATGAGCCGTGACCATACTAGGAGGAAAAGAATAGTCTAGAGAAAGATATAGAAGGTGCACATGTTGACCTAGCCCTCTTGCCATATGTGTGGCTTATGTAGCTCTCATTTTATTAAATACTACAAGAGTTAAGTCAAACGTCTAAATGGACAAGTCCATGAAGAAACAATTGAAGAAGAAGGATTGGTCCATCCATGAAGAGGTGACCTTCATTTCACAAACTCTTGTGGTTATTGTGTTGTAGGTAAGTTTTTCACACACCATTATTTCTTCTTCTTCTTCTCTAGTGTAGAGCCTTCTTGTGCTTTAAATATTTTAATATTTTTTCTTTAGCTTTTAGCCTCATGATTTTTTCCATTTTCACTATCTTCAAGTTTTTTGTTGTCATCCCCCATCATGTGTCATATCGGTGCACTTTCTTAGAGGTTGCAATTCACTTTTTCACAAAAAGCAAAAAAATGTGCCACATAGTGAATGCACATATTTAAAAAACTATATCTCTTTTGGGTGTAGGGGGAGACATGTGGCCGCTCCATTGGTTTCACCAAGCTTCTTGAAAAGGTTTTGAGGAAAAGCCTGCCATTGCACCACATAGTCCAAATTTCACTGGGCGAGATCCTACGGTGTCGAGAATGAAATATTTGTATCATGTTGACAAGTGTAAGCATTTTGGTCCTCTCCAAGAATCATAGATGCTAGTGCCCTATTTATATCACCTGTTGATGCTTGTAGATGATTAGATTAGATTTTGCCTCAGAAATTTTTGCAGTGCCACATTCTTCCTTTGATAGGGGAGATTTTTTCCTGCTCCTAGGTTTCAAGCTCAGTATTTGTTACACAATTATCATGATAAAACAACTCAAGGTTTATCTAGATCTTTAGGATAAACTCTGATCTTTTATTAGGATCATAGGGAAACATTTATTTGCCACCTATTAGGGTTTTTGTTTTAGGTGATGGAGAGTGCTTTATGCTTGTGTGCTTCCCTTCTCCTATAAAAGGGAATTTCTGAGCCTTTCCTTAGTGTGCAAGATTTCTTATAGAATTTTTGATGTTCTATATTAGTTGTAATCGATTTCAAGATAAAATTATGAATTGGTCATTTGATCTTAACATATTTTTATTGTTTTCTTAGATAAAATAATAGAAGGAAGGAATGTATTAGACTATGTACAGGTGGCCTTTATCTTACATTTTATTCTCTATTTTCACATATCCATGCTGTGTATTTTTCATCTTTCAAACATAGTCTTGATCATTGACTCTTGTTAATTTTAGATTTTGTGTTTTCTAACCTAGATTTAGAGTAAATTGGACCATGTTCTTATACTCTTCATTCCTTTTTTAAAGTTGTGTTAGATCTCACATTATGCTATTTGGGGAAAATGATTTTGTAAGGGTTTGAAGCATTATATCTAATTTCGGGAATAATATTTTCTTGAGTGCTTCCCACAAAAGGATCTGGATTATTTCTCTATTCTTGTATAAGCCTTAGTTGTTCATTCTCCTTTCAACAATGATGAGTCTATGGCATCAAGAATTCATTCTATCAAAATTTAGAATCCATTAGGGTTTTTGAGAATTTCTAAAAGCTTTCAATGCATTGCCATAGTTTTATTTTCTACATTTCTTTCTCCCTTTTCCCAAAAAGAAAGGAAGAGTCAACTTCTTAAAAAACCCTAGAGGTCATTTAGTAGAGTGCAATTTGTCCCCCATCTACTAAATTTACCATAAGTATTTTTAGAGAGGTGCAATATTTAATGACCAACATCTAATTTAGTTAGTTCCTTTGCCCCTAGGCTAGATTGTTGCTATGACTACTACCACATAATCCATACTCTTTGCACCCCCTGTCACTACTACTATAGTCACTTTAGCCACATTTGGAACACACATCTTCCACCACCTTTGTGGTTGATATTTCGATTACCTTATTAGAAGAACAAGCTTCAATCTTTGACCAACCTATTTTGCAAGTTTCTTCACCCTTGCTAGTCACCTGACCAATGACCCTTGTTTCTACTGCTATCCCTTTGACTCCAATGATTACCCCACACACTTTTCAATATTGGAAGGGTATCCCATATTTTTCACCAATGACCTTGGATTTTATAAAGGCTTCCCCATTGAGTAAACCAAGTGCCCCTTTTCCATCCATTTTGGTCTTCCCATGGTACTCCTATGGCTACACAAAATATTGAGTCCCCTCAAGATTTTTGAACTCATATGAATATTTTTAAACAAGCTTGAGAGGAGAGAAAGTAAAAAGAAAGGGTGAAAAACACCCTAGCTCCAACCATCCCTAAGATAGAAACATGTTATGATGAGAAGTGAGATTCTCTACTGATCACATCCATGAGGCCTCTAACCTCCAAGCCTGAGGGGAATGCAATATAAAGACTTTAATATTTAGGTAGATGGACTCAATCTTGGTGATACCCTCCCTCACAAAAAATGAAAGCTACACAAAAGGTAGTATCTTCCAACTACCTGAAGATATGGAAGAAGCTAAAGAAAAGGAAGGTGAAGTTGGAAGTGGTAAAGGTCATAGTCACAAATAATAAAGCTATAATCAAAGCAAAAGATGCAAAAATCACTTTCTTGAAGCAAGAGCATCGAGACAGAATTTCAAAAGCACTTTATATAGTGTAAGTAGATAGAGATTAGCTTCAAGCTAAACTAAAAGACATGTTTCTCAAGGCCAAATACAAAAGAAAGGAGAGTGAAGTATTAATTTCTAAGATATAAGAGATGAGACAAGAGTTTCAGTGAATGTAGAAAGAGATCTCTAACATTTTAGGTCAAAAAAATCCAAATTTTTTGAGTTTTTGGATTAGTAGAGCCATCTATGCAATAGATTTGAGAAGGAAAAGAATGAAGTAAAGAATGAGTTGGCTAGTTCCTAGGCCTAGGCCAAAAATGAAAAAAACACCAGAGGGTTGGAAAAGAGACAACTTGATGAAAAAATGGAGGAGCTACAGAAAGTACAACAGGAATTATCTACTACTTCTAGTGTAGGTGCAAAACCAATAGGATTTTTAGCAAAAGTAAAATTAGTTGTGAGAAGAGCTTTTTCGGGCCTATGTATTGATTGAAAATGAGAAAATTTAAAGGAAAACTATCAAATACAATCTATATACCTGGAGTAAGGAGTTAGAAAAATTGTGCCTTGAACTTTTGAGTGCTTCAAAAATAATAAATCAATTAAACGAGAATATCAAAATAGAAAAGTCCCAAGATCAAGAGGATTAGAGTGCATTGGAAGGGAAATCACAACAAACTAAGTTCCTCCTTGTGTTGCAAGAGTTATATATCTCCTATTGGGAAAAAAAAGAAAGAATGCAAGAGTGTCCTTATGAACAACTTTAAGGTTTATGGAATATGTGCAAGATCGAAGCACCAAGGTTAGCTCGATTGTTGAATATGTTTACAATAAATTACTCCCAGGGTGACTGAATCAAAAAAATTAATTGTTGAGCTTTATAAGGTTGCAAATGATACCTTGGAAAATGCAAGGATTCCAGATAGTAGAGCATCTATCAAGAAAGCTAATGAATTCATAAACTACAACAAGGAAGCCTAAAGGGGAAAATTTTGTGAGGACACCTTAAAGCATAAGGTTAACAAGATGAGGGGGGATTTTAAAGGACTCATCCAATTGGGAATTCCTTCCCCTTTCCTACCCAATGGAATAGAATTGATAGAAGAACTGATCAAGAAATATCTAGAAGCCAAGCAACATGATCAGCTGGCCTTCCAAGTTTTAGGCCCATCCTCGAGCACTAAATAAATTGAAGGCATCCTACATCCCCTAGCTTGTCTCTATTATCATATCAATGCCACATAGAAAAAATGGTGATATCTCATTTAAAGAGATATTTGATTTGGATCAGGCCTCCAAGGAATTGCATGCACTAGTTTAGACTTCATACATGGACTAGGAGTTTGTACACTTGGATTTTCTTAAGCTCTGAGGCCTTGGGCCTACCTTTTCTTTTATTTTCTTTATCTTAGAGTTCTATTGGGTTCATGCCTCTGTAGTGAAGCCCCCCTAAGAGTCACCATGACTACAAAGGTTTTTTCTCTACATGTGTTTTTTTGCTTTCCTTATTCTCTTTGTTTCTTTTCTACCATCAGCTTCATGGTTCTAATGGAATTCCACCCCTTTTCCCCCTTTTTATCTCTTTCATTGGGCTCATAAACATGTCATGTTGGTGTAATTTTTTGAAGTTTTTTTCTCGCTCTTCACTTAAAGGCATGTGATGGAACCGCATGATGGATGTGCATCCTTTTACACATCATTTACCTTTTAGGCATAACTGGTGACACATGGTTACATGGCAAGGTTTTTAGCAAGTCGCTCTAGAGGAGGTTCGGGGAATGCTTGCCCATTTGCCAAGTGTCTTAATGTTTTTGTTAGAGAATAGTAGTTAGAAAAGGAATATATCAAGTGAAATATTAGTAAGATAGTATTGAAGAGGCACTGAATATTCCTCAAAGGGTCGTGAATACCATCTCCTCAATTTCCCAATACTTACAAGTGACCAGATTTGTGTTAGATGAGGTTTTATGATGCCATATTTTTTTTTGACAAGGTTATTTTCCACCACTTATCTGACTCCAACTCAATGATTTTAACATAGTTTAAGGAAGGGAACCGGCTCAAGTGATTTGAGATGTGTTATAATCAGTGATCAAGCAACTAAAACTTTATTACTTTGTGGATTTTTCTAAGAGAAATATGATTTGGAAATGGGATTTTTAGGGTGGTAGATTTAATGCCACCATTTATTTTGTCTTATATGTTTTGAGGCGGTCAAGGGTGTTCTATACTTGTTTGCTTCCCTTTCTTTATAAAAGGGTATTTTTGAGCCTCTCCAACATGTAGAATATTGAATACAAAATTGTCTATCTTAGTCCTATAATAATATTTTGATTATTTTATTGGATTGTGTCCCTTTTAGATCCCTGACCTTAGTATTTTGTATTATTTTCTAAGATAAAGTAAATACAAGGAAGAAACATTTTGGGTTGTGCCTATTTGGCCTTTATCATGTGTCTTATTCTCTTACATAAAAAACTTGTGCTCTATGTCATTCTTATTATCAGACATATCTTTGATAATTGATCATACTTTATTTCTATCTTTTAGTTTTTCTTAACTCAAATTTATGGTAAATTTGATCATGTTTTTATAACTCTTTCATTTTCGGTGAGAATCGTGTTGGATCTCATATTATGCACATAAGTAAGGAAATTTTTGTAATGGTTTGAAGCACAAACAATTATTCTTTGGTATATCAACTTTTTGTCAAACCTTAGTGGGTGCTTCCTATGAGAGGATCCAAATGTTTACTCTATGCTTGCATAAACCTTAGTAGTTCATTCTCCCCTAAAAAATAAGGGTTTGTGGCACTATGTGTCCATTTTATTAGAGTTTTATATCCCTCTAGGGTATTTGAAATGTTGTAAAACCTTTCATCACATTTCCATATTTTTATTTTCTGCATTTCTTCCTCCCTTTTCCCAAACCAAGAATGAAGAGTCGACTTCTAAAAGCCCATAGGTCATTTAGTGGAGCACAATAAGTCCCCCATCTACTAAATTTACCATAAGGTTGTTTGAAGAGGCATAATATTTATGATCAACATCTACCATAGCTACCCTAGATAAGAATCTTGAATGTGTAGTAACTGCACATAGGACCAAGGTAACATTTCAATGGTACTAATTTGCATCATCTTCTAAATCTAACTATAACCTCTTAGATCATATAAAGGAGATCCCAACACAAATATCTATCCTAGAACTTCAAAAATTTCCCCCACACATAAGGAAATATTAGGAAAATCCCTTCAAATTTTCTATCACACCCAATAACATAGATATTTCTCAATTTCAAGCCATGTTAGCACACATTTTATCTCCACATCATTTGGCGTTCACTGGAAAATACCTTCCTTCCATTAATCCATCTCATAATGCGGCCTTATACCTAGAAGTACTCATCCATAATCATATCATCAAGAGATTCATGAATAATGGTGGAGTAGGCCTAAAAATTTGTACCCTTCAACTATTAAAATAGTTAGAATACTTTGGTGGTGTCATTGATTCTCAAAGGTGAAACACCATAAAATATTATGATGATGTTGAGTGTGAGTTTGTAGGCACAATAAAATTCCAAGTTCAAGTTGGAATCACTATAGTGGATACCAATTGTTGGGTTTTAGAGCTTGATATCATATACATTATCATTCATTTCCATATATGGGTACATGTGTTGCACACCATTCCATCTACATAGATGAAGTCACTAATTTTGTAGATCCTTTCCCTTTTAAATATTGCAAAATCTTGGATGAAAAATATCACAAAGCTATCCAAATATTTAATAATAATGTAGCTTCACCCCCATAATCTTATGTAGATCCATCCACTTTATCCTCATCTTTTGCTAAACATACCATCATTGTTGAGATTAAGGTTTAAGTTAATGACAAGTGGTTGGGAGAGTATAACATGAATCAATATTTTTATGTGGTCCAAATTCCACTTTCACCAAAATTATATGGGAAACTAGAACCTAAACAAGATTTGGAAATAATTGTTATGAAGAACAAATTTACAACATTTTCACGATGGGGTGAATTGGACAAGGAAATCATAGAAGAGGATATTTATATGTGGCTATATGAAGAAGAAGTATAAAGAACACCTACAGTTCCAACTAATAAACAACCTTAGGTCCCTTGTATAATCAAGAATATGGGCTATAAAGGACAAGGTGTCTTAGGATATAAATAACAAGGAATCATACAGTCAATATCTATCAAAAAGAGAAAAAATAATGAAGGGATTGAGTATGGGTCCTTAAAACATGTGCATTTTGAACCTAAGGTAGTTGAGTCTTTTATCATTGTTGAAATTTTCAAAGGGGATCCCTTTCAAGACTCCATGCGTATCACTAATCTATTCTTATATTATTCTATTTGTACCTTATCAACTGTATCATTTATCTCCACATCAAGTTCTTAAGATCTTTCACTTTTCTACCCTCAGCTTATTAATTGGGATCAACAAGGACCACAAATCCTAGATACATTCCAAAATGAAGAGGCTATTAAAAAATTTATGGGTCAAAGAGAAACTATACCTTTAGGAGATAATAAAGTTGGTTTTGTCATTGAGCTTAATGAGAAAGGATATTTTGGTGAAAATTTGAAACCCCTCACTCACAATAAAAAATAAACACAATAAGACAAACCTCTAAGGGAAAACATACTCTATAATTATACGAGGAAGAAAATGGGAACTTTGATCTTTCCACTATGTCTAAGTATCAAGATAAATCCTCTATATTGGGAGAAGCGTCACAAGAATAAAAAATATCTACAGTTAAAAATTCTAAGATCACATATTTTACAACAACTTTATCACCATAAGAGAATAATGAAATTATAGTATTTAAAAAAAATAAAACTATAAAATTTGAATGGTCTTATGTAGAAATTCTAGGCCTTGAAGTTGCAATAGTGGTTCACCATTTGACAATTTTTTCTCAATACGAAATGGGTAAAATAAAAACATCAATAGTGCTTCACCATTTTACAGCTTTTCTCATTATGAAGTGGGTAAAATAAAAACTTCATAAGATGCATCACTAATTAGCCTTATTGGTCAAATTATAGCTTCAAAATTTATTGGATGTTTGATTCATTAGACCTATTAATTATCCAAAGTGGATGTCCATCCTGGTTCCAGTTAACAAACACAATAGGGGCATTCACATATATATTGATTTTAGAGACATAAAAGAAATTGTATTTCCCCTGAAGATAAACATAAAAAAAAATTCACTTGTCCTTGGGGGACATTTCGTTGGAATATCATGCCTTTTATCTTAAAGAATAGTGAATCTATATATCAAAGAGCAACAAGAACAAGATTTTTGGACATTTTTCATAGAATCATGGAAGATGACTTATTGGAAAAAATTATCACAAGAAAAGGCCATTTAGCCATGCTTGAGGTAATTTTTGATAGATTTGAAGAATATAAAGTGAGATTATATCTAGAAAAGTGTATTTTTTAGGTAACTTCTAGGGAAGTGCTCAGATATATTGTTTCTCATAGAGGAATTGAAGTGGATCTTACCAAAGTAAAATCAATAGTTGATATGCCTCCTCCAAATAATTTGAAATAATTGCATAGTCTTCAATGTAAACTTCAATCAATTACATGATTTTTATCTCAACAAGAAAACAAGTGTTAACCTTTCAAACATATTTTTATAAAAAAATGTCATAGTTAAGTGGGATGACAAGCGTCAATAAGAATTTCAACAATTGAAAGACTATCTATCTTAACCACCATTTTTGGTGCCATCCATTCAAGGAAAACCTTTATTATTGTATATCTCTACGACTTTGGCTATCATAGGGAATATTCATGCACAACATGATAATAATGGAAGGGAAAGAGGTATCTATTATATTATTCATAATTTGGTAAGATATGAGATTAATTATAC
The DNA here is from genome assembly GCA_007258455.2 of Sequoia sempervirens. Lineage (NCBI taxonomy): Eukaryota > Viridiplantae > Streptophyta > Pinopsida > Cupressales > Cupressaceae > Sequoia > Sequoia sempervirens. Next base: position 130,224,669 of record VDFB02000363.1, on the reverse strand, counting down.
TCCAATAGAGAAGGAATATTTATCTATTTTCTTTACATCAAAAAAATTGAGACATTACATGTTTAATCATCAAATAAAGCTTATCTCTAAGGTTGATTCCTTAAGGTACCATTTTATCTAATGTTGTCATAACTAGTCATATGGTAAAGTGGGTCATGATCCCGAGTGAATGATATTGAGTATGTTGATTGTAAGGCTATTAAAGGACAAATCATTGAAAATCAATTAGAAGTCACTTTCAGATAACAATCATCTCCTTATTTCAAATTTTTTAGATGAGACTAATTTTAATATTAACCATCCATGCTTATGGAATATTTTTTAATTGTTCATAACTCAACATGAATCTGAGGTAAATTTTATTTCTATCACCTCACAAGGTGATTGCATCCTTAAATCATATAGAATATATTTACCTTGCACAAATAACATTGCAGAATATAATGCTTTAATCTATAGACTTAGAATGGAAATCCAATGGAAAATAAGAGAACTTTACTTTTATGGAGATTCACAATTGGTTATTGTAGCATCAAAAATTGTTACCCTTGACAATTTCGCACTACCTTGACACCCTTATTTTCCAATAACTTCAATTATAATAATAATTTACAAATTTTAGAACCAATTAATAAAATATATTTAATTCCCTATTATCTTGTAGAGAATGGGGATTCATTGCTAACGAGTCTCTTTATTCTCAAGATAATGTTAGGGAGAAAACTACACAAAACTACCTCATACCACCACAAGAATATAGAGAGAGTTTCAAAATTAGATATATTAGGTCACAGATGTCTTTTGGATAGAATAGCAAGTTTTTAGCCAAGGATGACAACACAACATACTGATGCAAAGCATCTTTACAAAATCATGATTTCATAATGTAACTTCATAAGTTGATTCAAAATATGATGTTTACACATTGTAACAAGGTTTCTTGGGTCATTTCCCATGTGTCTAGATCACTAGGATGGTCAATATCTAAGTTTTGTATCAAATTTGGAAAAATACAGTGTATTAAAAAATTGTCATAAAAGTTATAAAGTTGCACAAATAATGCAAATGTAAGGAAGATGAAAGGTCATCCTATTGTAGGTCATTACAAAATTAGTTGGAATTTAGGGAGTAATATTTTATTTCCTTTATAAAGGCCTTGAAGATGGTTGAGAACTCGTGGGTGATTGATGTTTTGAGATAGAATCAATAAAGGCACTGTTTTATGCATTTTCTTGCAGAAATTCTTTGTTTCCAGACTTTGTATGGAGTTTTACGGGCATGAATGGATGTATAATTAATTGTAAGTGTTATAATAAACAATCACCTTCCATTTAGTATTTGTTTCATGCAATCACATGTTGTTTTAAAGAAGAAATTGTAAATTTTGTGAAGACTGGCTAAAACCCTCATTAGGGTAACAGTGTGGTTTGAAAATTGTGTTTCTCCTTGAATACCTAGAAAAAACATTTGTAATTTGGTGAAAGTGTTCTATTGTGTATCTATTTTCATATTACAAATGTTATAATTCATGAGAGCAAGGATTCAATGGTAAATAATTGGTACATTATCTGAAAACCATGTCTCAGAATGAGAAAAATAGAGTTTGAGAGGTTTACAGTTAGGGTTTGTCCAAATAAGTATGGGAATGATCTTTAAATGGACTATTAAGCATGTATAATTCAAGTTCAATCTTTTTCAAGTATTGGTTGGGTTTTTTTGGGTGTGGAGGCATTAAAATCAATAAGCCTAGGTCTGCAAAATTTGAAAAGGACTGGTAAAGAACAAATTATAGTGAGATTTATGAGCTTTTGGATGTATTTCTTGATTCCTTCAAAGAGGTTTTTTTTGTTTTTTGAGGGTGTTTGGAGATAGATGAATCCATCACAAGAAATGGGTTGATATTTTTACAAGCTTTGGTGATCATTCAATGACTGTCTTGCCTAGACAGAGTAATTGTAGCCAATTTTTGGGATAGTAAAAGAAGGTTTTGTATGGTTATTTGAAGAAATGTTTTGAATGAAGTTTAGAGGATGGTTTAAATTGTTTGTGCAAGAATAAATATATATTTTTTGAATTTCACAAATGGTAATGGGCTTGGAGGATGGAGTTGGAGTGTTAGTGGCCTTAAATGGCCTAATTGTTGTTATGACAAACTATTTTGAAATTTCTAATGTTTGTATTGTATCCATTGAAGATTTGGATTGAGATAGACTTTCTAGTGTTGCCTAAGGTGTTTGAGAGATCTGATAGAAGTTTGGAGATCTAAAATAGTGTTTTGTTGTATTAAGTCAAGTTTTGTGAAGGAAAAGTGAATTCATGGTGATTAATCAAACAAAGATTGTTTTGAGTTTTGACTAATGAGTTTGAGTGATTTTTTCTTCCTATCAAATTGCATCACATACGAAGGCCAGTGCGACACACTAGAGTCCTAGAGGTGCACTAGCAATCATATAGACTTAAAATTGAGAATGTCTTAGAGAACAACTAAACTGACTACTAACAATACGATTACTAAAAACTTCAAGAGTATAAGAAAATAACATAAAGTAATAGAACTGAAATAAAGTAAAGTAAATGATAAGACTAAAGAGGATAAACAAATTTCTCACAACCATCCAAGTAATGAAGTATCTAGTAGCTAAATATCTTCAATACTTGCACACATAATATTGAGGGAAAATGTTGGGGTTGTTTAGGGGCTTGCCATAGACAAACCCCCATTTCAGTGTTCACACCTCCACAAACAACCGAATAGATAGAGATAAATAATATAGAATTAAAATGAACACAAGTGTGATAAAAGAAATCCCTGCTTAAAAAGGAGAACCTGTATCATGAAATAGAGATGCAATAGCTAGGGGATGTGAGAAATCCCAAGATGCTCAAAGATACAAGGTAAGTAAGATATCACTTGCAAGGCTTAAGCAAGCCAAAGAGAGAAAGAGAAAGTTATGAGAGCCAAGAGAGTTGCAAATTTTTTTGTAAGAACATGAGAGTGCATGAGGCTACTATAACAAGAAAGAGGGTTGTGTAAAAAAGAGAGAAAGAGAGAAGAGAGTGTCTTTAAGAGAAAAAAAAGGACAAATGGATTGAAAAGATCACTTTTAAAGGGAGAATATGAGGGAAAAGAAGGTTCCTAAATTGATACAAGGTGTTTTGGCTGTTACCATCAACAAAAGTAGCTGACAAGTGGCAAGGCATGCAAAAATGGTTTTTTAAACATCAAAATGTCACAAGATGCTAGTGTGGTACGTAGATTTTTGCATAGTGTGCTAGTGTCCAGAAAAATCACGCTACAAAATGACGAGAAAGAGAAAAGCACAAGGTTTAGTGAAAAATTGGCATGTGAAGGGTAGCTGTTGAAAAGGGGTCCCAAGCATCCTGAGAGGGAAAAAGGTTGATGTAGGGGATAAAATAAGCCTACACAAGTTTGAAGGGAGTGGACACTAAAGCAGATGCATGAATGTATGTGAAATTACAAGGGGTGCAATTTTAGGATATTAGATTTTCCCCCACTTTAGTAGGCATATGAATCTACACTAATATGCACGCTAAAGGAAATATACTAAACATTAATAACATCATGATACCAAAAGGATATTGTAGAGGAAGTAGAAAACTCTATGAACCAAGGAAGCATGCCCCTAAGTTGAAGACCTACAAAACAAACACATTAGACAAGAAAGACTTGTACAAGACAACAAGGTTAGAATATAAAAAATCATTACATCATTGGGTTAGAACATAAAGACACATGGATAACACACACACATGTGCAAAAGATGAAGTATTTGAGTTACAAAAGTAAAAGAGACCTTGATAAAAAAAGTTGTCTCATTATTATGCTTCATCCCCAAATTAAGAAATAACACATAGAAGAATTATTAAATGGAGAGAAGAAGGTAAGGATCAATTGCTTTAAGAGAAGAATGCATACAATAGACAAGCAAGCAATCAATGTCAAAGAGAGAAAGAAATATATACTTAGGATGAATAAGATGAAAGTCTTTGATCCTATATATACAATTTGAAAATATAAGAGAGAGAGGGAGGAATTAGAAAGGAATGAAAATTCCAAGAGAGATGGCTCCATAGGTACTCGGTTTTGCAAAGGTTTGAAGAAAATCATTGTAGGCCCTTAGACCTACAAAAAGGTGAATAAAAGGCTCTACAAGTGCTCAATCCTATAGAGTTGAACAAAGAGATCCTACAAGATGAAAGCACTTTATAGGTCCTTAAACTTGCAAAGGAGGTGCCGAAGATGCTCAGTCCTAAAGGGAGCCTCACATAAGAGGATCTATAGATCTGATGGGGCCTTAGAAGTACTCAGTCTTGTAAGGTCGATTGAAAAGTAGTTTCATAGGTGCACCTGAAAATCAACATGTTAAACTATGGACAAAATATGGTAGATATCAAAAAGAAGCCATGCAAGCAGACAGGTAGTTAGTCACACAAACAATCAAAAATTAAAGGAAGAGCTTTCAAAGGGGTCCCTCAAGAACCCTTCAAAAGAAAATGGGTGCACTCAAGGGATGCTCAGAATGAAATATAAAGAGAAGAGAGGGGGTTGTTAAGAATGATGCACATCTCCAAAATGAGTTATCACTGCCCCCACATACAGGGGAGGAGAACCATGTGAGATACTATAGAAGGAAGGTGTGAGAACCTCATGAGAAAATACTTAGAATAGACAAGATAGAGGTAGACCTTGATATCAATTTTCTCACAAAGGAGAGATAGGTGCACCAATAGACAGAAGAGTGAGGGAACCCAAATCATGAAGTTGTTGTATTTTATCCTTGAAGGCCTTACATTCACTAGCGGAATGGATAGACACTCGATGATATGCAAAGAAGTTCAATGTTTTTCATTATCACATTTATGAAATTTCTTATGCATAGGAGGAGGAAGATTAATCAAGTGGGATTTTAGAATCCTAAACAAGATATGCTCTTGCTCAAACAAAGAATAAGGAGCAAGAAGCAACCCTTTCTCTTGTGGAGAAAATCTTGTTTTCTCACAAGAAGAAGACATGATGATAGTAGATAATGGCAGATGAATCAATTTGCGAGAATGAGGTTAAGTGGAAATCATGTCAACATACAACCATGGTTTCTATTTAGATTGTTCATATGAGCAACCAAGCCACAAATTATGCTTACAAGGCATACATTCTGTAGGGACCCAAATACCTTTTTCATTACACCCACAACCTTTACACCCATAGCCATATTTAGAGACAAGTTTAAAGCCAGGGCCATAACGTGTTTGAAAATCTTGAGGAGGAGGATCTTCATAGAGAGCATTACTCTAGCAATGGGGATTATACTCCTCTTTGGGATCACCATGAATGTTCTTGACAAGACTACAAGAATTAGCATCTTTATCAAAAGCATGATCATCTTCCTTAGAAGGGGGAGGATCAACATTAAGAACATTACAATTTGTGTTCACATTATCCCACGATAAAAAATAATACCCATCTTTGATAGAATGTTTTTATGATGTTATCAGAAGGTTTAAGTGGATCAGGTCAAAATTATATTCCCCAATGAAGGAGAAGAACCCAAATCATCAGCAAGGCATGCATTCTCTTAAGAAGTAGAAAGAGTAGACTTAAGATTTATTGCTTTAAAAGGATCTTCTTTAGGGACATCTATCTCAAGAGTATCCTTTGTAATAGGTACTAATGGATTAGACATCAACACATTGGGAGACACTGAAGGGATACGAGTTTGCATAACCGAATCCTGACCAAAAATTGCTATCTCACATAAGTGCATGACATTAGGGTCAGTCCTAATTGTGACTACTTGATTGTTACAAATGAACTTAATAGATTTATGCAAGATAGACAGGACCATACCCATAGTGTGAATCCATGGTCTACCAATGAGAAGATTATATGGTAATTTTTTTGACATAACATATACAAGGGTGGGTACAGTAATGGGTCACAATCTTAAAGGAAATACTATTGTGCGTAAAGGTTTCTGACCAACATTATCAAACCCATGAATAACAAGAGAAGCAACAACAAGAGAAGATGAAGCAATTTTAATTTTAGGCAACAGATCAATGCTACATACATTGAGCATCAAACTGACTTCAATGATAGTATGTCTAATGCTGATTTTATTAGTGTTGACTATAATCATTAGACAGTCTCCTTTCTTCTATACTTCCCAAGGCGGGAATTCCTGTGGATAGAATGTGATATTTGATGAATTTGCATGAATATGAGCTATCAATGCATTAACGTCCTCCAACCTAGCAGAAGAAGACAAGAGGATCTTTTTCAAGGCTTCCTGAAGCATACCTTGATAAACTGACATAGACTGGAGCAAGTCCCATAGTGAGATTTTGGCTGGAGTAACATAAAGTTGCTTGACAAGATCGTAATCACTAGGTTCTTTAGTCATGATTTTAGGTTCTTGAGGAAGGCTTGGTTGAGAAGGTTGTAAATAAGTAGGTTGATTAATAGTTTGTTTATTCCTTCTAGTATTATAAGTATGGTCTACCAATTTATAAGATGGAACCTTAGAAAAATCAAGAAAATCACTGTCAATTGGAACACCATTAATAGAAAAAATCCTTTTAGGAGAAGGACTAGCCTGGGTCAGATAAATAACAGGTCACTTAGACCTTCGAGGGGTGGTAGAGACATAGATTATATTTACATATTCCTTACAAATTATAGAGGAATCATCTGAATAAATATGTTCAACATCTATCCCTAGAGGATCTGATGTGAGAGGAACTTCATCATTCACTAATGCATCATCTTTTGAAGGGCATGCATCAAAATAAAGAGAATATTCATCATTCACAAATGCATCATCTCTAGAAGAGAGTGGATTGGAATGAAGATAAGGTAAAGTAATGTTAATAAAAGAATCAATGATTTCATCCTCTTGCACAAAAATATCCTTAGAAGGAATTTTAGGAGAGGGATCAACAAAGAATAATAAGGAGAAAAGAACTCACTTTCACATGCTTGTAAGAGAACTTCTTGAAGTTTCTTAACAAAGATGGAAAGAGATAGAATGAAGAATGATAGAAAGAATTTTTTTAAATAGCGATATAGACAAGTCGGTTGAAGGCATGTGTATCACATTGATAGTACGAAATGGGAAAATTTTGGGGTTGTTTAGGGGCTTACCATAGTCAAACCCCTGTTTCGGTGTTCCCACCTCCATGAAAATCCAAATAGATAGAGAGAAATAATGTAGAAATCAAATGAATGCAAGAGTGATAAAAGAAATCCCCACTCAAGGATGAGAACCTATATCACAAAATAGAGATGCAATAGATATGGGATGTGAGAAATCCCAAGATGCTCAAAGATACTAGGTAAGTAAGATATCACTTGGAAGACTTAAGTAAGCCAAAGAGAGAAAGAGACAACTGTGAGAGCCAAGAGAGTTTCAAAAAGCATTGTAGGAATGTGAGAGTGCTTGAGGCTATTGTAACAAGCAAGAGGGTTATGTAAGCAAGAGAGCAAGAGAAGAGAGTGTCTCCAACAAAGAAAGACCAAGAAGAAGGTCAAATAGATTGAAAATATCACTTTTAAAGGGAGAATAGGAGAGAAAAGAAGTTTCCCAAACTATTACAAGGCACTTCGGGTTGTTACCACTGACAAAAGTAGCTGACAAGTGTCAAGGCATGCATAAATGGCTGTTTGAATGTGTAAATGTCACAGGATGCTAGCACAACATGTGGATGTCTATGTGGTGTGATAGTGTCCAAACAAATCATGATATGAAATGATGAGAACAAGAAAAGCACAAGGTTTAGTGCAAAGTTGATGCATAAAGGGTAGCTAATGAAAAGGGGTCATAAGCATCCTGAGAGGGAAAAAGGCTAATACAAGGGCTAAAATGAGCCTACAAAAGTTCTTAGGAAGTGGACACTAAAGTGGATGCAAAAATTATGTGAAATTACAAGGGGTGCAATTTTACAACATTACACATCCCTATAAATTTGGGCTAAAAATTAGGTCTGGGACTCATTGGCCATTTTAGGACACTTCACGGCAATAAATGGCATCACTATCCTCAAGGAAAAAAATTGAATGTTTGAAATGTTAATTGATAGGATTTTATGATTTGAAAATGACCCCAGGTCAACTGCTACCAAAAAGGATTACTTAAAATGCATATAAAAGCATGTTTCCTCTCATTTTAAGCAATTAAAAGGAGAGTTTATGATGAAGGAAGCAATTCATGAAAGGAGAGAAAGTGGAGGATTTTAAGATCAATGGAATACAAGGGTAGATTTGTTAATATTATTGTAGCAATACAAGATCCAAGTATCATGTCAAAGTGTATGTGAGTTTATATTGTCATATTATCACTGTTTTATGAAGGCTAACCCCTTTTGTAGGTTTCCAAATAAATTAAGGAAATCAAGCAAGAAAGAACCAAGACCTTGAGGTGATGTGTATAACTTTAGTCCTTCAAGGAAGCCATTAAAAGGTGGTGAGTTGCAATACCTTGTGATTTCATCATTCCTTTCTATCAATTATCATTTATCATTGATATTGCCATTGTGGAAGTGGAAAAACTAACACAAGGTTTGACTAAGGCAAGCCCCTAAATGTTCAAGTCCGAGGTTTGAAGAGAATTAAATGAAGCTTGAGGAAAAATTGTTCATTGTTGCATTTGAAGCCCTACATCTTGTCAACTCACGAAAACTCACCTATATAATTTTTTGACAATGTTTCGACAACTTTGCATGCAAAAACAAAGATCTTAGATCTATCATTAGAGGACCTAAAAACTAGGGAAGGAAAGGTGTACAAGGACTCATATGAACTAAGGTTACTCTATCCATGTATTCATATCAATACCAACTTTTTTTGGTAGGTACATAGTCCTTTGAACTTTCCAAATCTTCCTGTAATTGACTATTTCAATTTATTAGATGGATTATTGCATTTCTCATACTAGGGAACATAGTTTAATTAGGTTAATCATAATCAATCAATTCCAATCTATTCCAATCCCCAAATTGATGGAGATCCAAGTTTTAATGGCTTACCTTCATGGTTGAAAGTCAATCTATACACCTTGTTGATCTCCATCTCAATGAAACCCTAGAAAAAGGCCTTGAATCCTATTGTTCTAAGCACTTAGAACTTAGGATCACCTTTTTACATGTTTCATTTTTGTGAATCTAATATTTTTACGTAACAAACCTTCTAAAATTTCAAGTAATTGAACCCTGGATCTAGGTTTTGCATTGTATTATTCTACATTTCTCATTTAAGGTTTCATTTTTTCACCATAAAGCATAAAAAATTATATAAATTGCCTGTGATATTGCATCATATGTTGTAATAGGGTTTTCTTTAGTCATCTTAAATCAAACCTACATTCAAATTGAATTCATTAGATATGAAATTGTTTATTGCATCCATTTAGGCATTTTTCATTTAGGTCAAAAAATGAAAAAAGATCATTATTTAGTTTCAAAATTGCATGAAAATAATCATTTACAAATTCTGGTATCTTAGAATTAATCAATTATTGCATTCTAGCTCTAAAAATTGCATTCAAATTTATCAAAACATTTTCAATATTGTTGTACACTTGCATATTGAATCACACTAGCATAAATAATGCAAATTCTGAAAAAACATTCACTGTCAAACCTATTTGCACATAGAAATAGAAGTCTTAAAAAACAACATAAAAATTCAATTTTTAAGTTTTTAGACACATTTCCCAAGACTCAAACACCCTTAGGTACCTTTGTCTTGCTACTGGTAGCTCAAAAGAGTTTTTCACATATTTCTATCTTTGCATTTTTAGTTTGGTTTTTCTTGCAAATGTCTAATTTGAAATTCTAAAAGGGTGCTATTGCATGTGAAAGAAAGTTGTCATTTTTCTTAATTTTTTGCAAATTTGAAGAATTTTTTTAATGCATTTCATTGATGGAAATGATCAGATCTATAGTTTTTAGATCTATCATATTTATATCATTTGATCAAGAAGACAAATGAAAACATGTTTCCTTTTCAAATATGTGGCTTTAATATGGTAACACATGGATTGTATAACTATAACCCCCCTACTTGTAAGTATAGTCTAAGGAAACAAAATGAAGACATTGATAAGCATGTTAGTCATTCTCCCAATATCTCTCCTAATTATGAGAGTATCTTGGTGCAAGAGGATGCAATCATAGATGATCATGAAAATTATATTTGTTCTTCTCTTGATACCTCACCTACCTATGAAGAAGGTATTTTGGTGTTAGAAGATCCAATCATTGAGCATCATGAGAATCTTGTTTGTTTCTCTCCCAAAACCTCTCCTACTTAGGAAGATATTATGAAGCAAGAGAATGAAATCATTGATACATTTCTTTCAAAAGATATCAATATGGATTGTGTAGATGAATATGCTAAGTTGACATTAGATCCCCCTTTGATAGAAGGTCATCAACAAGAAGTTAAGTTTGATGAGGTTATGAATGAAAAATCATCTATTAGGCCTCCTCCTAAAACTGTTGGTAGCTAGTCAACACTCCCCTCGAGATTCGTGACATGGACTAACCACCTCCCATGGATCCGTTAACTCTAGTGATTATATTGGGCATTAATAGGTTGACCTTTTGGTGCAATGAAAACCGTGGGTCCAACAATTGTTATCAGAGCCAAAGGTGCTAGGTTTGAATCCCCTTGGGTAACACTAAGGGGGAGATTGTTGGCAGTTGGTCAACACTCCCCTCAGGGTTCGTGACATGGACTAACCGCCTCTCCTAGATATGTTAAATTTGATGGTTGTATCAAGCATTAACAGGTTGACCTTTTGGTGCAATGGAAACTGTGGGGCCAAAAAAAAATCCTTTGATTTTTGGACCTCCTAAGAGTCCTATTCGACCTCTTATGTCACCTCTCATTATAGGACCTCCTAAATATCATGGCCATATCTTAAACTTTACAAAAAAACTCACTAATAATCATGTGTCACAACAACCAAGTTATCACATAATTGCTTACACATATAACACTAGAAATAATAAGCACCCAAAACAAACTCCAACATCCATCCAAATACCTCAATAATACCTTCTACCTACACCTAATATTCCTCAATGTAGTGGTAAAGAATATGATCTTGTTGAGAAGGTCCATAATACTCCAACCAAGATTTCCCTTTTGGATTTGATTCAAACAACACCTACATACCATGGTATGCTCAAAGAGGCTTTACAGAAGATTGATGTGTTAACTTCTATTAAATTGAATGATTTAGCAACCTTATTTGATTGTATGCAAGTAACATAGTTGGATATTGCATTCCCTCAACATGAGCTACCCTTGCTTGAGATCCAAAAAAAAATGAAGCTTTAATGATAATGGTGATTATTAACAAAATTAGAATTAATTGTACTCTCATAGATAATGGATTAGGTCTTAATATTTGTAGCATTAATCTTCTAGATAAGATTGGTGTGGATAAGAACCTTATAGAACTGAATGACCTTTCAATTTGTGGCTTTGATAATGTCAGCAAGCAACCATTAGGAGTGTGTACCATTGTAAATTGTCACCCTTGACAATTTTACCTCATGTTTTGTCCCCCCTTAAATTATTGGACTGATTGAGTATTTAATTTCCTAAATTATGCATTCTATGGCCTATTTTTAACATTTTTTGAGGAATTATAGGTGGTATTCTGTTGAAAGGTGCAAGAAAACTGAGAGGGAGGTGAATTGGTTGTCACCAATCTCAATCACAAATCCCAAACAATTATCAACTTCAAATCCACTTTATTCTATTATTAAGTATGAACATGAAATTGAAATAATAGAAAGCAATATCAACACAAGAAACACCAAATTTATGTGGAAAACCCAATAAGGGAAAAACAATGGTGAGGATTAACTCACAATATAAAGTAATTCAAAAAACTGATTACAAAGAGGCTCACTGCCAAAGGGATCACTTCCCAAGAAGGACTCACTATCCAGATTAAAGGCTCACTACCTATAGATAGGACTCACTATCCAACAAGGAGGCTCAGTGCCTACAGATACAAAAGATAATTGAAAAATCCACCACAACAAATGACACACATCCCTAGCCTTTATCAAAAGATTGCAGACACTATCAGCTCATTGCTTTCAAGAGTCTAACACATTAAAGTACATCTTCCTCAATTCACTTTTGCACACTCTTCCTTCTCACACTTGTGGAATGTTCGATACATCAATCCATGATATCTTGACTTGTATTTATACTATCTTCAAACTTAGAAACTTTCTCCAAGGTTGGCTACACACACTTTATATTACAAATTCAAATTAGGTCAGCGACTCAACATTCCCACGGTGGAAGAGAATGAGAGCGGATAAAACCAACACTTAATCAAGACTCAAAACATCTCAGATCAATCACACACTTCCTTAATTGATACTTATCCTTTTCATGACGTGTAGAAACTAGATCGACAAAACCTAATGAAAACACAAATTAACTTTGAAGTACACAATTCCACAAAAAGAGGATAACATGCAAACCACATAATAGGCTTCACCATACATTGAAACACATCTCATATTCCTTCAGATTCATCCGTAGCAAATGCAACAACCTTCATACATAGAATACTTTCTATCAGTCCATCCAGACTATACAAACACACCCAGTAATTCTGAAACTATTCTTTCGGAGCACCAAACCATGAACATCTTTTTCAGAACATAGATAAGACCATTACAAGCCTTCTTGCAGCTCCACAAGAATAGAAACAAACCAGTGGAGGAATGCAGAGAAAAAAAACTATCCCAGTCCATAGATAAACAACACTACCAGACAAATTCACAAATTGGTGAGCACAACTTTCACACTTCATCAAACTAGAAGCTCTAATCTAGGATATATCACCCACTGAATCCCATAAACAACACTTTATATTTACACAAGCATAGGATCAACATGGAAGAAATGCGAAGCACAAATTGGAGCACATTCTAAACACACACACAATTCTATCTTCACTATTTCTCAAAAGAACTTGGTAACTCATCATATCAGCACACCTACAACACCATAAATATAGGTCCATGTACTCACAACATCTCTATAGTATCTCAACTATACATGCACAACCTACAATCACTTGTTTCCTTTGTTTGCAACAACCTATACTATGTTGACATTAATGGCATCATTAATGACAACACCGCCATACTCATTCATACTTGCAACAATATCCCCCTTTGTCATTGATGGTAACACATGATGTGAAAAAATATCAAATACAACATCCATTCCATTCTTCCACTCTCCTTTATTTTTTCAGATTAGACAACCTACAAAACATTTCCTACACTTTCTTTTCCTTACAACATACTCTCTTTCTCATGACTTTCTCTCCTCCTTTTTCTTTCATTGTTTTACACGACTTTATCTCCCCCTTTGACATCAATGGAAAAGAATCTAATCACTCCCCCTTAGGAGTGCACCCATATCTCATATTGCAACAATGGTACTTCCTACTCCCCCTAAGGAGTAGACCCAATCATCAATCTAGACAAATGAAGAATCTATAGATCCACTAGACTAATGCACCTCCATATGCACCTAGTTTAAAGAAGGAGGGGTAGTAACCCCCAACTTCACTCAGAGATACTCAAAAGTATCCTTCAGAAGATCCTTAGTAAATATATAAGAAATTTGATCCTTTGTAGGCACATATTACAACCTGACTTCATTCTCTAATACCTTTTCTCACAAGAAATGATATCTGATAGGTATGTGCTTTGTCCTTGAATGCATTATTGGATTCTTTAAAATATTTATTGCACTTGTATTATCACTAAAGATAGGGATAGGCTCATCACACATCACTCCTTTGTCCTTCAATGTTTGCTTCATCCATATTACCTATGTGCACCAAGATGCTACAACAATGTACTCAACTTCTACAGTGGATAAGGAAACCAAATCATGTTTCTTGCTTAGCCATGAAACTAATCTTCCTCTAAGAAAGAGTACACCACCACTTGTACTCTTCTGAACATCTACACAACCAACCCAATCTGCATTAGTGTAAGTACTCAAAGTGAAATCAGTATCCTTAGGATACCACAAGCCATAATCTGGAGATCCTTTTAGATATTTGAATATCCTTTTCACAACTGTAACATGTGCTTCTTTAGGTTCTTCTTGAAATATGGAAACCAAACATATTGCATGCATGATATCCAGTCTAGTAGTAGTAAGATTTAATAGTCCACTAATCATAGATTTGTACATGCTCTAATCAACTTTAGGAGAATCATCATCCTTAATTAGTTTGCATCTAGTCACCATAGGAGTATAGACCGGTTTGGAATCATCCATTCCAAACTTCTTCAACAACTCTTTGACATACTTTGATTTTGAAATGAATATGACCTTATTAGTTTGATTCTCTTGAAGTCCAAGAAATAAATTCAACTCACCAATCATAGAAATTTCAAACTCTTTTTGCATCTCCTCTACAAATCTCTTGCACATACCCCCATTTCCTCTGAAGATAATATCATCAACATACACAACCATTATCAATATTCTATTTCCTTCAAATTTGAAATAGAGATTATTGTCTGCAGAGCCTTTGTTGAACCTTTGTTGTGTCAAATATTTTTCCAACCTTGCATACCATGCTCTGGGAGCCTATTTAAGTCCATATAGTGAAATTTTCAAATTATAGACCATGTCCATTTTATTTGATAACTAAAATCCCTCTAGTTGTTCCATGTACACCTCTTCTTCCAAATCTCCATTCAGGAATGTAGACTTAACATCCATCTGATACACCTTGAAATCTTTGTGAGCAGAAAATACCAAAAAAAATTGAATGGCCTCCATTCTTGCCACCAGGGAAAATGTCTCCTCAAAGTCTATTCCTTCAACTTGTGAATAACCTTTGCATAAAAGTCTTTCTTTTTTTATTACTACTTCACCATTCTCATTTAGCCTATTCCTAAACACCCACTTTGTACCAATTATGTTCTTGTTTACAACTCTAGGAACTAGTTCCCATGTCTGATTTTTCTCTATCTACTGTAACTCCTTTTTCATTGCTCTAACCTAATTCTCATCTTTTCATTCTTCAAACATTGATTTACGTTCTATCTTGGAAAGTAAACATAGATTTACCTCACCTATCACCACTTTTCTTCTTCTCTTTACACCTTCACTTTTATCTCCAATTATCTATTCTTTCAGATGATTCTTCTATACATACTTTGGAGCTTCTTCTTCTTCAATCAGTTCTTCTTCTTCTTCAATTAGTTCTTCTTCTTCCTTATTCTCTTCTTATACTTGTCCACATATAGGTTCATCTAGTTCAACTTCACTTATTTCAACTAGTCTGTGCATATCTTCATCGACTTTTACATTTGCACTCTCAATAATCTTCCTCAATCTTTTATTGAAGCATCTATAAGGTTTGCCACTAATTTTATAATATCCAAGGAAAATACTTTCATCACATCTAGCATCAAACTTTCCAAGGATCTCATCATCATCTCTTTTAATATAACATCTTCTTTCAAACACCTTAAAGTACTTAACAGTAGGAATCTTGCCAATCCACAACTCATAAGGGGTCTTTATGTTATTACCTTTAATCTGAACTCTATTAAGAATATAAACAATAGTGTGGATTTCTTCTCTCTAGTATACATTAGGTAAATTTTCCTCTTTCATCAAAGTTCTTGTAGCCTATTGAACAGTCTGGTTCTTCCTCTCAATAGATCCATTTTGCTGAGGAGTTCTAGGACCAGAAAAATGTCTCTTTATACTATGCTCTTCACAAAATGTATTAAACTCATTGGAAGTGAATTCTCCACCTCTATCATACCTTAAACATTTAATTCTTGGGTTCACTTCATTCTCTATCCTAGCCTTGAACACTTTGAATCTATCAAGAGCTTGAGCTTTCTCCCTAAGAAAAGTAACCCATGTCATTCTAGAATAATTATCAATCCAAAGCATAAAATAACTGTCACCATTAAAACTTCCTATTATTGTGGGACCATAGAGGTCTATATGAATCAATTATAGCATTTAAGTAGTTGATTTCTCTTTTCCTTTAAAACTACATCTTGTTTTTTTTCCCAACTAGTCCAACTTCTACAAACAATATTGGTGGGCTTTGTGATTTTAGGCAGGTCCCGGACAACTTCTCTTGAACTAAACCTGATTAGATTGTCAAAGTTTACATGTCCCATCCTTCGGTTCCATAGCCAACTTTCATTAACTTGATATACAAGGCACTGACCATCAACACCCTTAAGTTGATAAATGTTTCCATATGTTCTTCTTCCTACAACAACCACAGTTCCAAACCCTTTTTTGATCTCACAGGTGTTATCCTGAAACACAAGCTTGAATCCTTTGCTACACATTTTTCCAACACTCAAAATATTTATGCCTTAAGCCCTTCACATAACATACATCATTAGCACTATGTTTTCCATCAAAACTGATTGTTCCTTTTCCAACAATCTTTGCACCAAAATCATCTCAAAACATGACTAATCCACCATCATACTTTTCAAGTTTAGTAAACATACTTTTTTCTTCAGTCATGTGATTTGAGCAAGCACTATCAATTACCCAATAGTATTCATCTTTTCTAGCATGAAAGACAATAACTAGAGTACCTTCCATCTCATCCATCTTGTTCTCTGGACCACTTTCCCTTGCAAATCTTCCAGAGTTAGTAGACATTGATTTATTCTCTAAGGCTAAGAATAGTCATTCATCATTACCATCCTCAAAATTAGATTCATCATTAGAAATTTCAACATCTTCTCTAACATAGTACAATCTCTTGAACTTCTTATCCTTTTTGTCTTTATTGTCTCTACTCTTCTTGTGTACAACTCTATTTGGACATCTTAAATCAGAGTGACCAATATTTTCACAACTGAAACATTTAAAAGGTAACATACCTTTGTACTTACAGGTACCTTTCTTTAACTTCCTTGTAAAATTTGCTTCCAAATCCTCTGAACCTTCACTATCTGGATCTTCTTTTGTCTTAGTGGCTTTGAAGGCTATTTCTATTTTCTCCTTTTCTTTTCCAAATTTCCTCATTTCAAATGTGGTCAAGGTGCCAAATAGTTGTTCCTTAATGAACTTCTTATGATCATACACTTCCTCAATGGTTGAAACTTTATCACTGTAACTCTCTGGTAGGTTCATTAAAATCTTCTCCATTACATCTTTATCTGTCAGAGTACCACCTTGATTTTTTACTTCATTTATTGCAATATCAACCCTCTAAAAATAGCTTGCAATATCTTCACCTTCTTCCATTTTCAAGTTCTCATATATGTGCTTAGCTGTTAGATTCTTTGGTAATTTGACTATCATTTCCTTCATAGATATCTTCCAACTTTTTCCAAACTTCATAAGCAATGTCCAAAGAAATAACTTTTTTCTGCTTAGTCTTAGATAAAGCACTATAGATTGCATACCTTGCTTTTCCATTTTCCTCATAGGTAGAAATCTCATCTACAAAAGAAGGACCACTTGCTGGTGCAACATATTTTGTCTCAACAACTTTCCAAGTCTTGTATCCAAGAGAGATCAAGTAACCTCTCATCTACACTTTCTAGTCACTATAGTTAGATCCATCAAACACGGGGATTGACAATTTATGCACCATCGGACCTACCTCAAGTGGTTAAGCTCTTCTCCAAGGAACCAAAGCTCTAATGCCAATTGTTGAAAGGTGTAGGACAACTAAGAGGGGGGGTGAATCAGTTGTCACCAATCTCAATCACAAATCCCAAACAATTATCAACTTCACATCCACTTTATTCTATTATTAAGTATGGACATAAAATGAAAATAACAGAAAGCACTATCAACACAAGAAACACTAGATTTACGTGGAAAACCCAATAAAGGTAAAACCACGGTGAGAATTAACTCACAATATAAAGTAATTCCAAAACAGATTACAAAGAGGCTCACTACCAAAGGGATCACTACCCAAGAAGGACTTACTATCCAGATACAAGGCTCACTGCCTACAGATGGGACTCACTTTCCAAAAAGGAGGCTCAATGCCTATAGATACAAAAGATAATAAAAAAATACACCATAGAAAATCACACACATCCACAGCCTTGATCAAAAGATTGCAAACACCATCAACTCACTGCTTTTAGGAGTCTAAAACATTAAAGTACTACTGCCTCAATTCACATTCACACACTCTTGCTTCTCACACTTGTGGCATGTTTGATACATCAATCCATAACATCTTGAATTGTATTTATACCATCTTCAACCATAGAAAATTTCTCCAAGGTTGGTTACACACACTTCATATTAAAAATTCAAATTAGGTCGGAAACTCAACATTCCTATGGTGCAAGAGAATGAGAGAGGACCAAACCAACACTTAATCAAGACCCAAAACAACATCTCGAATCAATCACATGCTTCCTTAATTGATACTTATCCTTCGCATGACATGTAGACACTAGGTCAGCCAAACCTAATGAAAACAAAAATGAACTTTGAAGTACACAATTCCATAACAAGAGGATAACATGAAAACCACATAACACACTTCACCATACACTAAAATACATCTTAGATTCCTTCAAATTCATTCGCAGAAAATGCAACGACCTTCATACACAATACTTTCCATCAATCCATCTAAACTATATACACACACACAAATTCTGAAACTAGTCTTTTGGGGCACCAAACCACAAACATCTTTGTTAGAACACAGATAAAACCATTACAAGCCTTGTTGTAGATCTGAAAGACCATAAACAAACTAGTGAAGGACTGCGAAGTAGATACATTTCTCCCATTCCATAGACAAATAGCACTGCCAGACTAGTTCACAAACCAGTGAACAAAACTTTCACACTTCACCAAACTATAAGCTTTAATCTAGGATATATCACCCACTGGAGCCCATAAACAACACTTTAGATATGCACAAGAATAGGATCAACACAAAATAAATGGAAAGAACAAACCAGAGCACATTCTAAACACACACAAAATTCTATCTTTACTATTTCTCAAAAGCACTTGATAACTCATCATATCAATACACCTACAACACCATAAAGATAGATCCATGTACTCACAACATCTTTATAGTATCTCAACTATACATGCACAACCTACAATCACTTGTTTCCTTTCTCTACAACAACATATACTATGTTGACATCAATGACAACATTAATGAAAACACCACCATACTCATTCATACTTGCAACAAAATCAATTGCATTTAACTTATACATTACCCCTGACACTAACTATCCCTGAAAAATAGGTCGAGGACACTCATTCCTTGGGTGTGAGTGTCCTATTTTCCCTCCAAATTGAAATAAGTTGGTTGTGGAAATTTAATATTTAAATTTCAAGTGTCCAAAGCTATTACATCATTTGAACATCGACTAGCAAGAGGTAAAATTAAGAACAATTACTATCATCAAGAGTAAGTCAAGAGCAACATTTTTAGAGCATTATTGTAGTAATTCAAGATCCTAACATCATGTAAAATCTTATGTGAGTTCATATGTTTTTAGGTTATCATTGCTTTATGAAGGATAACACTCTTTGTAGGTCTCCAAGCAATTCAAGAATTCAAGCAATCAAGCAAAGAAAGATCCAAGTCCTTGAGGTAATGTGCATGACTTCAGTCCTTCAAGGAAGCCATTGAAGGGTCATGAATTGCAACACTTTGTAATTTCATCATTGAAATTTCCATTATGGAAGTGGAAACACTTACACAGGGTTTGATTGAGGAAAGCCCCTAAGTAGCCTAACATTTTTTCTCTTTGTGAATGTGTAGATATTAGGTTTGAGGAACATTGAAAGGATATTGAAGATAATTTATTCATTGTTTCATTTGAAACCCCACATCTTGTCAATACATAGAAACTTAGTTACAAAAATATATGATAGTCTTTTGACATATTTTTAAGTAGGAAACCAAAGATCAAATCTGACATCAGAGGACCCCAACAATAGATCCACAAAATATCTACAAGGAAACTCACGCCTTGGGCATCCGTGTCCTCCATTTTTTGCCCCAAATTTGAATCATAGGTGCACAATGTCCTTCTATTCTCATTTATGTTGTATGAATTTGTTTGTGAAATTATGTGTCTTCTATATTTGCATTAGAATAGTAAATTACACTATTACCCTAGTTAGATCATTGTATTTCATCATTAGAACATTTCCTGATTTAGTTAAGGGTTGGTTAACTCCCCTATCAGGCTATAATTCAATCACATACCTTATTTAAATCCATCAAACCTTCATTCCACCTTTGCATTCCCAATCCCATTGTTTCATTTTGGTGAGCCTGACCTATTAACATTACATACCTTCTAATTTTTTTCATAATTCACCATATATCTAGGTTTTTCTTATTATTGTTTTGCATTTATCATTTAAGGTTTCATTTTTGTATCATAAAAAGATATAAAAATATAAAAAATGTTGCATTCATATTACATTAAAGGTTAAAATAGGATTTTTTTAAGTAATATTAGATCAAATCTACATTCAAAGTGAATTAATTAGGTCATTAAAATCTAAAATTATTCATTGCATTCAAATTGTGTCTTTCATTTAGGTCAAAAAAGAAAAAAAGTCAAAAAAGTACATAGTTATATGTCAAAAATTGCATAAAATCATCATTTTTAGAACTTTGCATATTGAATTAGTCAATCATTGGTGCATCTTGCATATGAAAATTGTATGAAAAATTTATCATTTATTGTTCACACATTTGCACATTTGTATTTTCCATTTCTTTAGTCATAGAATCAATAAAATATTGAAAAATACTCACTGTCAAAACTATTTGTGCATATAATTGGGAACCCCAAATAGTAACAACCACAATAACACTTGAATTTTAAAACACCTTGTCTAGGACACAGATGCCCTGGGTGTTGATGTCCTATACTTTGTAGCTGAAATTTGAATTAGATATTTTTCTTTTGTGTTCTCTGTTGGACTCTATTGTTTGAATTGTATTTCTGCATTTCAAAATTGTCATTTACTTTCAACATTGTTTCATATTTGCATTTTTAAGTTCACAATCCTAAAATCAATAAAATCTAGAAAATAATTGACTATCAGACATGTTTGAATACAGATCGGAGAACCCTAAACAACACCCTAAATAGCCAAACTTTGAATTTTTGAAAACCCTATCTTGGACACGGACACCCTAGGTGCCTATGTCCTACTATTTTTTATTGAATTTGAATTAGATCTCTATTTTTGTGCTCTCAGTATTTGTGACCATGATCATAGTATGAACTAAACATGCTAGATCCAAATGAATTTAAAGCCTATTTAATCCACTAAGCCATGATCCCAATGAGATAGTCAAAATCATAAAAAACTAGGAAGCCATTAAACTAACACAAAATCAATCATGAAAGCATAATAAAACCCTATTCTAAGACCTCAAATCTCATTCCATTGGGGGATTGGTGTCACATTGATGTGGAATGGTGACCCTTTCCCAATCCCTTTGATAATATGAGTTGTCTCAATAGATTTTATTAATTAAAACCGATTAAAGTGACGGAATATGAATGAAACATGGATACAAAACTAGTTTAACATGATGAAGATGAGTGCTAAATGATAAGATTGATGTAGGAGCATCCAGTGGTGTAGGGAAATCTTGCATCACCGAAAAAAAATGTTTTTTTTTATTTTCTTTAATTTTTTTGAGTCCCATGATGGCACTTAAGGGGTGTAAGACAGTCAGGCATCAAAAATAGTGAAAAATGAGGACTCACTATTTTTAGTAAGTCAGCCTAAACAGGCTCGTATGAATGTGAAAATTCACCCTAAGGAGCAGAGATGAAAAAAATTTTGGTCACAAAAGGATCACCTCAATACCTTGCACTATTTGGGAGAAATTAAAGTTTTCATCCCAAGAAATTTCTCCATTGTAGCTTCAAATTTAGATATAAAAATTTAGAGGCCTTGAAACAACTCAAAAAGTGGTTGAATCGACCTATAATGAGTTCACACATTGTAGAGCTCATTGAGAGATTTCCAATGATATGAAATAATAGCAAATCGGATACCAAGATCAAAAGTTATGGCCCCGCGAAGTTGGTCCTCTAAAAAGTGAATTTCATAAAAAAATATTTCTATGCCAAAAATCAAATGGCAGGAATTATGGCACCAAAAAAAAGGGGAAATTTGATCTTTCTAGAACATTCTAGGGTGGTTATTGGGGAAAATAAAAAGGGTTAAGTGGGGGTTGTAGAAGGTGGCTTGATAATGGAAATTGTGGCTCTGAATAGTAGATTTTCTTTTTAGAGTTGATTTTGTTGTAATGAATCAAGCGCATGAGGTTGTAGCATGTAAGCTTTGAATCTATAATTTCATTTTCTAAAAATAATTGAAAGTGAGTCATTTTTTTGTCTCACATCTTCTGTGTTGGTATTTGTTGTTGTGATTTTTGTGGGTTTTGGGTGGTGTGGCCACCATCAAGTGGTATTAGAGCAAGAGTTCCTGAGCCTGTAACAAAGCACTGAATGTGAGGTAGTTGCAATAGGACCTGTGAGTGTGGGTTGAGTTCAAGATGCCTCCAAGAATTTCCCAGTTTGGTAGAGGTAGAGTACGAGGTCATGGAGGAAGAGATCCACCAAGAGATGAAATCAAAGCCCTTAGAAGGAAATTAGAAACCTTGCAACAAGAGGTTCGAAGAAGAGATGTGCAACGAGACAAAGATGAAAGTGAAGATGAAACAAAAGAGGAAATGAAAGAGGAAGAGTAGGATCCAATGGATCCTAGAGAAAGAATATTGTTGCGAGTGATCTCAAGCATTGGGAAGAGACCTAAAATGGAGGTTTCAACTTTTAGTGGAAATTTTAATCCTGAAGAATTGATTGATTGGATCAATGACATGGAGGAATTTTTTGAGTTTGAGGAGATTGAAGATCCTCACAGAGTGAGGTTTACAAAGAAAAAATTGAAAGGTCATGCCAGTATATGGTGGAAAGAGGTCCAGTTAGAAAGAGGAAGACAAGGGAAAGATAAAATTTCTAGATGGGACAAAATGGTGTTAAAATTGAAGAAACAATTTATTCCAGTCAATTATGAATTAGATCTGCTCAAGAAGATGAAGAGCTAGAGGCAAGGGACAAGGACAGTGAAAGAATAAACATTGGAATTTCACAAGGTCCTGATTCAGACAGGACATTCTAAGGTGAATAAAGAGAAAGGTGCTCATTATATTAACTAGTTGAAGCTGAGCATACAAGAAGTATTGGCATTGGTAATAATGACCACCATTGAGGATGCTTATTAGTTTTCTCTAAAGGTTGAAGAAAGAATGAACAAGAGGTTTGGGAAAAAACAACAAGGTGGAGGTCATGGAGGAAAGACCAGTGGACAGTCATATGGAGGTTGAAATGAAGATGAAAAGAAGGGTGAAGGTTCCAATTGTTGCTAGAACCAAAAAGGAGATAAAACCTACCGTCCTCATGATTAGAATAATGGATACCAAAGAGGAAGGGGAAGATCTAGACTAGGAATGGGAAGAGGATCCTTCTGTGGAACCTATTTCCAGTGTGGAGAAGAAGGACATAGAGCCTATGAGTGCCCTCAACATCAAGGAAGTACAAATAGAATACCTAAGGGAAATGCATGAGTTGCACATGTTGATGAAGATGTTGAGTCTTCACATTTTGAGGATGCAGAAAAAGGAGAGGTTCTTATTAATAGAAGAGCCTTGCTAAATGAGGAGAATGAGCCAACTCAAAGGAAGAATTTTTTTCACACCAGATGTAAGTGTGAAGGTAAATTTTGTAATATTATTATTGATGGAGGTAGTACTGATAACCTTGTTTTAGAAGAAATGGTTAGTAAGTTGTGGTTGGAGAGAAGAAGGCATTCAAACCCATACCAGATTGCTTGGTTGCAAAAGGACCATAAAGCCTTGGTAAATGAACAATGTCTAGTAAAGTTCAGGATTGGAAATTACCATGATGAGGTATTATGCCTATGGATGTTTGTCATATGTTGTTAGGCAGACCATGGCAGTTTGATCGACAAGCAATACATGATGGACATGCCAACACCTATTCTTTGACAAAGGATGGAGTTCATCATAAGTTGAAGCCCTTGAAAGAGGCAGAGGAAAATGTATGTAGTAATGCAATAATTTGTTTGATTGATGGAAGAAAGTTCCTAGAAGGAATGAAGCATGAGCATATGTGTTTTACATTGATCCCTAGAGTTGATAAAGAAAATACTACTGAGGTACCTATAGAGGTTTCAAATTTGTTGAATGAGTTTCAAGCTATTATTTATGATAATTTACCTGAAGGTTTTCCTCTTGTAAGAAAGATTAGTCATCAGCTGGACCTGATTCCTAGAGCCAATTTTTTGAATAAGACAACTCATCGTATGACTCCAATAGAGAGTGAAGAGTTGAACAAACAAGTACAAGAGTTGTTGTGAAAGGGATTGATCAAAGAGAGTTTGAGTCCATGTGTAGTACCTATAGTACTAGCACCAAAGAAGGATGGGGAATGGCGGATGTGTATAGATTCTAGAGCCATCAATAATATCACCATCAAGTATAGATTTCCCTTTTTGAGAATGGATGACATTATGGATTGTTTGAGTGGAGCTGAGTACTTCACGAAGATAGATTTGAAGAGCAGATATCACCAAATCCAAATTAGAGGAGATGAATGGAAGATAGCCTTTAAAAACAAGGAGGGCTTGTACGAGTGGTTAGTCATGCCTTTTGGGCTAGCCAATGCACCAAGAACATTTATGTGGCTTATGAACAAGGTATTGAAAGAATTTTTAGGAAAATTTATTATTGTTTACTTGGATGATATTTTTATTTTCAGTAAGACATTGGAGGATCAATTGATGAATATCTGAAGAGTTTTTTAGAAGCTAAGGGAGGAGAATCTCTTGATTAATTTGAAGAAATGTAGTTTTGTGAAGAGAGAGTTGGTGTATCTGGGATTTTTTGTCTCAGAAAAGGGTCTCAAAATGGATCCAGAGAAGGTGAGAGCTATCATCAAATGGTCTAATCCAAGGATTGTTATAGAGGTAAGATCATTTCATGGTCTAGCAAGCTTTTAGAGAAATTTATTAAGAATTTTAGTAGTATTTGTGCACCTATAACTGAAGCAATGAGAGGGGATAGAAAAGAGTTTAAGTGGACCATAGGAGCATTCAAAAGTTTTGATATGTTGAAGAATAAAGTTATAGAGCAACCTGTTTTGGCACTTCCATATTTCAATAAGGTCTTTCAGGTAGATTGTGATGCTAGTGGCACTGCCATAGGAGTTGTTTTGAGTCAAGAAGGTAAGCCTGTTGCCTATTTTAGTGAGAAGTTAAATGATGCTAAGAAGAAATATTCTATCTATGATCAATATTTTGATGCCATAGTTCAAGCTTTGAAGAAATGGAGACAATATTTGTTTCCAAAATAATTTGTTTTATATACTGATCACTAGGCTTTACAGTATCTCAATAGTCAAGGAAAGTTGAATCAAATGCACTTAAAATGGTTTGAGTTTTTGTAGAGTTATACTTTTGTTTTGAAGTACAGGAGTGGAAGGTCAAAAAAAGTTCTAGATGCCTTAAGTAGAAGACAAAATTTGTTGATAGAGATGAATATTGAGGTTGTTGGGTTCAATGAACTCAAGAGTTTGTATCTAGAAGATCCATATTTTGTAGAAGTTTGGAAGGCTTGTTTGGAACTTTCTATATTGGATAGGATGAGATGGTTGGATTTATTAATCCAAGATGGGATGTTGTTTAGAGGAAGCCAATTGTGCATTCCAAGGAGTTCTATAAGAGAGAATCTAATAAAGGAGAAGCATAGTGGAGGATTGACTAAAAATTTTGGTCGAGATAAGACCATTGCTCTTGTCAGTGAGAGTTATTATTGGCCATAGTTACAACAAGATGTGAAGAAGTTTGTACAAAGTTGCAGAGTATGTCAGATGGCGAAAGGAACAAAATAGAATACTGGATTGTATCAACCATCACCTGTACCTAAGAGGCCATGGGAGGATATTAGCATGGATTTTGTTCTTGGCTTGCAAGGACACAAAGAGGGCATGATTCGATATTTGTGGCGGTGGATAGATTTTCAAAGATAGCACATTTCATTCTGTGTCATAAGACCAATGATATTGTTCATGTTGTAGAGTTGTTTTTTAGAGAGGTGGTGAGACTACATGGTCTACCAAAGAGTATAGTTTTAGACAGAGATACCAAATTTATTGGTTATTTCTAGAGGACATTATGGAAGAAGTTGAAGATATATTTGAAGTTCAATTCTGCACACCATCCACAAACTGATGGACAAACAGAGGTGGTGAATAGGAGTTTGGGTAACCTGCTAAGATGCTTAGTAGGAGATAAGCCTAAGGTATGGGATTTGATTATACCACATGAAAAAATTTCTTATAATAATTCTATCAACATGAGCACTAGTAAATCGCCATTCTAGATTGTGTATGGGAGTAGTCCAAGAACTACTTCCGAACTGAGAAAGATGGATAAGGGGGAGAAGAGTAGTGTTGAGGTTGAAGATTTTGCTGAGCACCTGAAGAATTTGCACAAAAAAGTGAAGAAACACATCAACAAGATGAACTCACAATATAAGGCTTGGGAAGATCAGAAAAGGAGGTATAAGGAGTCCTAGGTAGGAGATGAAGTCATGGTTCATTTGCGAAAGGAAAGGTTTCTAGTTGATACATACAACAAGTTAAAGATGAAGAAGTTTAGACCATGCAAGATCCTAAAAAAGCATGATTCAAGAAATGCTTATGAGGTAGAGTTTCCTAGTGGAATAAACATTTCTCATGTGTTCAACATTGCTGATTTGGTAGAGTATCATGAAGGTGATATAGAGGAGGGACCGATACATGAACAATTAAAACTTCTAGAACCTACTTTAGAGAAGGAAGAGATAGAAGAAATCCTAGATAATCGTGTGGGTAGAAGCACAAGAAACAAACAATATGTAGAGTACTTGGTGAAATGGAGAGGAAGGTCTATTGAAGATTCATCATGGTTATTTGAGGCTGAGGTTAACCATCTTGGTTTACCTCTAACTCTGGAGAAGTGATAGGGTCACTTTTCAAATTACCCTGGGTGTCTGATGCAAGAGCATCCAGCAGTGTAGGGAAATCTTGCATCACCCAAAAAAAATGTTTTCTTTAGTTGTTTTGAGTCCCATTATGGCACTTAAGGAGTGTAAGACAATCATGCATCAAAAATAGTGAAAAATCAGCACTTAATATTTTTAGTAAGTTGGCCTAAATGGGCATGTATGGACGTGAAAATTTACCCTAAGGAGCAGAGTTGAAAAAAATTTCTAATCGTGAAAGAATAACCTCAATACCCTAAAAATAAAGTTTATGTCCTAAGGAATTTCTCTAATGCAACTTCAAATTTAGATATAAAAATTTAGAGGCCCCAAAACAACTCAAAAAGTGGTTGGACCGAGCTATGGTTCCTTATGTGTTGTAGATCTCATTGAGAGCTTTCGAACAATATGCAATAATAGAAAATTAGACGCCCATATCAAAAGTTATGGCCCCGCAAAGTTGGTCCTCTAAAAAGTGAATTTCATAAAAAATTCTTCCTAGGCCAAAAATCAAATGGTGGGACTTTTGGCACCAAAACAAAAAGTGAAAATCTGATCTTTCTAGAACATTCTAGGGCGGTTATTGGGGAAAATAAAAATGGTTAAGTGGGGGTTGTAGAAGGTGGCCTGATAGTGCAGATTGTGGCTCTGAATAGTCAATTTTCTTTTTAGAGTTGATTTTGTTGTAAGGAATCAAGTCCATGAGGTTGTAGCATGTAAGCTTTGAATCTATAATTTAATTTTATGAAAATAATTGAGAGTGAGTCATTTTTCTATCTCACATCTTCTATGTTGGTATTTGTTGTTGTGATTTCTATGGGTTTTGGGTGGTGTGGCCCTCATCAAAGATGCTTGATGGAAATGGATGCAAGCTATGCTAAATGGAAAAAAAGTTCAAAGATGCAAGACATGTATATAAACTATGCTAAAATGGATGCAATTTAATCTAAAATGGAAGCCATTAATGGATGCTTAAGCTAATATGGATGAATATTTAATCTAAAATTCTTTAAAAAATGATAAATATGGATGCAAGTGAGTATTAATTTCAATAGTATAACTTTGCTATCTGGTGCAGGAGAACCTATTTGATCACATGCCTCCATGAGGCCATATTGAGTCATTTGTTCCATTTTTATGTTTTGATATTGTAATAAGGCCCAAGATGCCACCTTTGTGGTGTTATAGGTCCTAGGATGTTGTTCATTTCTCATATATTGTAAAAATTGTCAAAAGTGCAAAATTAGGTAGATGAAGTGTCATTAAGGTGTTTTGTCAACAAAATAATCAAAAGTTGGTTGAAAATGTATAAATAAACCCTCCAAAACTCGAATTGGGGGTTGGAGACATCATTTTTGAAGATTGATGAATGGAAACCTCAAATTTTGTGCATTTTCTGATTTTCACATTGTTTCCAAATTGAAGTTGTGATTTGTACAGCCTGGTGTGGACTCAAATAATGGAGTATCATATATGGATGGAAATATCTTTGTTTCTAGTTTCCAATTATTTTTGTCTCATTGAATTTTATTGAGTTTTGTGGAAGATATGATTATTTTGGTGAGACTGCCTATTCTAACAATATTGTGCAGAATTTACAGTCTGAAAAGTATGATGGTACGGAATATAAAGTCTATATTTTGGATCTAAAAACAATTTTATTTTGTTTCCATGTGAATCTACTTTCATTTTCTTCACGTCTCATCAAATTTTATTAAGATTTGAATAAGTTATGAACATTTTTGTGAGGGCAGGTCTGAACCCTACCTAGGGTTTGCAGTTTTGGGAAAAATACAATAACTTTCATTTCCACCGTTGGATCTTCATATAAATTGGAGGAAAGATCTATAACTATGTTTTCTTCAATCTCACCAGAGAGATTGGATTCATTATTGGTTTTGTAGAATTTATTAATGATTGTTCATTGCACTAAATTGTGGGCTGCCATAGTTATGTTTCCAATGTGATATACAATGCCTAATAGCATGTGTTATACAAATATTGTTTTGGATTATTATTGAAGGTTTGTGATATGTGTTGTTGAATCCTCCTATCTCTACATAAAATTGGTATCAGAGCCTAGAAAAGATATGGGCTGGTGAAGTTTGTTGGTTTTGTGTTGGTGTTTGTGGTTGTGTGTTGTGTAGGTTGAGGAAGAAACCTGATTGCCTAGGTGTGGCAAAGTGAAGTGGAAGCAAGGAGAGACTTGCTTGTAAAGATGGATTTGTTGAGAAGATTGGAAAGATGTTTGCAGGCTGAGGATTCACAAAGGAAGAAGGAAAGAGAGGAAAAATAGTTGAGAAAGATGGAGAGAAAGAAGGAAAGACAAATAGAGTTTGAGAAAGCCATGGAAGAGATGAGAAAAAGGTTGGAAAGATTAGACAAAGAACACCAAATTCTTAAGAAAGCACTAAGGAGTTGGCATATACCAATTTCAAAGGGGTTAAGATGGCCTATAAAGAAGATTATGAAGAAGCAAAGAAAACAAAAGAGGGCAGAAAATTTAGTCAAAGATGAAGAAGAAGATTTATGGGCACAATATGCAGCCATTGAAGAAGAATGGAATAGTAAGGTTGGTGATGGAAAAGTTAAACAAGAGGAAGAAGAACTCATCAAGGTAGAAGAAAACAAGGACATTGAGGTTGCAAGTGAATTGGTGTAAATATTGGATAAGTTGGTTATGGGTGAAGAGGAATTTTAAGTGCAAGAAGACAAGGAGGAGACCTCAAGGTCTCTATATTTTGTTTCTAATTTTTCTTTGGATTATGTATGTGCAGGTTATGAAGGTCAAGAAAAAGTGTATGATGATATGATAGAGTTTTGGGACTTCCATGTTGCAAGAATGATTGATAGAAGAAGGCATAAGAAGAAAAAAAGGAAGAAAAGAAAAAATCTGATTGAAAATACAAAGGACAAGGTGCAAAGTAATTGGAAGACCAGTAAAAAGACAATTCAAAGGGGCTTGAATTCTTTTGCCCTCGGGAGTTTGGTGCAGGAGCACCTATTTGATCACATGCCTCCATGAGGCCATATTGAGTCATTTTTTCCATTTTGATGTTTTGATATTGTAATAAGGCCCAAGAGGCCACCTTTGTGGTGTTATAGGTCCTAGGATGTTGTTCATTTCTCATATATTGTAAAAATTGTCAAAAGTGCAAAATTAGGTAGATGAAGTTTCATTAAGGTGTTTTGTCAACAAACTAATGAAAATGTGGTTGAAAATAGTTGGTTTTGGTTGAAAATGTATAAATAAACCCTCCAAAACTCAAATTGGGGGTTGGAGACATCATTTCTGAAGATTGATGAATGGAAACCTCAAATTTTGTGCATTTTCTGATTTTCACATTGTTTCCAGATTGAAGTTGTGATTTGTACAGCCTAGTATGGACTCAAATAATGGAGTATCATATATGGATGGAAATATATCTGTTTCTATTTTCCAATTATTTTTGTCTCATTGAATTTTATTGAGTTTTGTGGAAGATATGATTATTTTGGTGAGATTGCCTATTCTAACAATATTGTGTAGAATTTACTGTCTGAAAAGTGTGATGGTACGGAATATAAAGTCTATATTTTGGATCTAAAACCAATTGTATTTTGTTTCAATGTGAATATAATTTAATTTTCTTCAAGTCTCATCAAATTTATTAAGATTTGAATAAGTTATGAACATTTTTGTGAGGGCAGGTCTGAACCCTACCTAGGGTTTGCAGTTTTGGGAAAAATACAATAACTTTCATTTCCACTGTTGGATCTTCATATAAATTGGAGGAAAGATCTATAACTATGTTTTCTTAAATATCACCAGATATATTGGCTTAATTATTGGTTTTGTAGAATTTATTAATGACTGTTCACTGCACTAAATTGTGGGTTGCCATAGTTATGTTTCCAATGTGATATGCAATGCCTAATAGCATGTGTTATACAAAGATTGTTTTGGATTATTATTTAAGGTTTGTGAGATGTGTTATTTAATCCTCATAACTCTTCATCACTATCTCCAAATGTTGAAATATTTATAGGAGAGCAAATGAAGAATCAAGGGTTGAGATTGATTTGATTAATCAATGGTGAATATATCAAGGGTGAAACATGGATCAAGGATTCTCATCAATGGATGAGAATCAATAATCACATGGATCAAGGAAATATCAAGGGATGAGAATGATTCAAGCTATTAGGTCTCAAAAATGAATTTTTTGAACCTTAAGAGGGTGCCAGTCTATTAGTATGTTTTTGGCCAACAAACGAGGCGAATATGATTGATCACCTTCTACTCTTTAGTCTCTACTAAACCAAGGTGGGTGTACCTAAATGATAAGGAAAATTTGAATGTTTGGATATGATCTCTATTTTGGGAAATATACTCACTATGGAACACAGGTGTGAAGTAGATGCAAGGCTTGATGACTAATTCCTACTATATGCTTTGAGAATAAAGTGTATAAGTAGAGTTTGTATGATATTCATTATGAACTTGACCAGTGCCTAAATCTATTAGGTGAATGGATTTGAAGGGTGGATGATAGTGATGGAGACATATATGTATGATAGGTAAACCTGTTCCTCAACTTAACTCTAATTGTTGGGCACTTTTAGATGTTTTCACCTTGTACAAACGTGCAGGTTTTCCAGTTGCTATACTCTTCTTTATAGATCCCAGTGTTATCCTCCCAAATTACTGTGATGTTATGAAAGGAATTTTAATTATTAGCTTAAGGGAAACCAATCAAACTAATTACCTTAAAAGGATTTTTAATCCCAAGGGGAACTAATTAAGATGAATTATCTGAAAGGATTTTAATTCTCTCTCACCAGAACCCAATCAAGATAGTCACACAGTAGCAACAAATGTGTCCAGACAAATCATATAGATTCAAATAATTTAAGAGAACCACTTTGGAGATAGCACATCAACATATAAAAATGAATATCAACACAACAATTGAACACTGAAAATAGATTACCAATTATAAGAAATCTTCTCCATTATATTTCTTTAAATGATATGCATTGATAACATAAGTCTTTGAAATATGAAAATGGATGGATGGAATATGAAACCTATCTACTTCTACTAATGGTGATGATAATGATTATGATGATGCAAAACCAAGCCTTGGTTTGTGCTTTTACATAGGAAGCAACAAGCTACATGCCTTTTACTAAATGAGGCAACTTTTCAAAATTGCACCTCTTTACTAACTATTTGTTTGATTAACATAATTAAAGAAATAAACAAGACTTAAGACATTCATACATTATGAGTCCATTAATCAATGTAGAAGGCCCATGATCATTGATTTGGAAAAGCCTTCTTATCCATGATAGACGTCCAAACACTCTTGTCGCAGTGACCTAATCTTCAGAAGCCAAATATTTCTCCTCCCATTGATATATTGTGAAGTCTGATGGCCATTTGTATTCCTGAATCCTTGGTATATTTCCAAGATGAACCTGCCATAGACTATCTAGAAATTCCTTCACGTCATTAAAAAATTTCAGGTATCCAACATCAAAAGAAATTAATCCATCTAGAATCAAATTGAGCCTATGAAGATTGGTGTTACCATCCTCCTGTATGTGAGTTATAGACTTATGAATAATCTAACCAAAATCCTTCCACTCTTCAAGACTCCTAAGTTGGCCATCATATTTTACTAATTCTAGTATATACCACTATTTTAGGGCATCCAAAAGAATCCATTCATAACTTAACCCTTTCATCTTGTTCTTGTACATATTGAAATTCATCAATGATCATCTTGACTATTTGCTCAATGGGTTTTAGTGTTGTAGGAGCATCAATACTCCTTTGTAAAACTTTACATAATTTAGACAAAGTGTTGTGTATAGGCTGCCACTTTTTGATTAGGGGATCTAGTACAAGCATGTGTGTTTTCATTTGGTCAATATCTTGTTAAAGTGACCCATAACTATCATATACACACTCCAATTTATCTTCAACCAACTTCACCCTATGTTCAAGAATCTTTTCTATAGCCTCACATACTTTCCTTCTTATTTCCTCCTGGGTTTTATTGTTGGCCTTAATTTCATCCACTTCCTTCTCAAAAGATTTTATTTGTTCAGCAAAATTTTTTTGTACAACATCTATTGGAGCACTAGGAGACTTATATAACACCATTTCTTTACTCTATGAAGTTCCTACTCCTCTTAACTACTCTTTTAGTTTTGCATTTTCCATGAACAACTTATTAACTTCATCATTTAGGAATCTTTGCTCCTTCTCATACTCTCTCAATATATCCTCCATTCCTTTAATAGTTGCACAGGTAAACATGGTTGAATGCATGGTCATGGTGGCAGCAAATGGGTTGTGTCTTGTAGTGTTCTTACCATGGCTGCCCCTTTCATTCCCTGTATCACATCTAACAAATTTGGCTTCTGTGTGCTCTTCTACTTGATCCATACAGCCAAGATTTCAATCTTGGGATTATACCCTATTCCACTCACTCCTTCATCAGAGTCAAACTCTGCAAATAGCATAGGATCCTCTTGGGCCTATACTTGGTCAAGCAAAAATATTTTCTTTAGTTCTAAACTAGGGAAGATGAGTGTGTTACTTTTCAAAATCATTTCTCTAGCCTTCTGAGGGCTAATGTCAATATGGTCAATTCTCAATTCCTTGAAGGTTTGTGCCACCATTCGATCCTTTTGGGATTCCTTAATTCCCATTTCATTTATCTCCATTCTTTCCTCAAATTATTTAACTTTCTTTTTTGTCCAAAAATCCCTAAATTTTGGAGTTTTAATGAATTCATCATCTTCTATGAATCTCCTAGTTGCAACCTCTCTTTCATCTTCATGTATTTATGTATTTTCCTTCTTTGTATTATCCATCCTTTCTTTAGGCTTATGGGCATTGGTCTCATGGATTGGCTGATCAACCTCAACATCACCCTTTAATGATTGCAACATAGTGGCCACTTCTTCAGTGTCTCCCACCCCTTCACTCTCTTCAGTGTCTCCCACCCCTTCACTCTCTTCATAAGGGACCAACGGTTCAATGCTTTCTATCTTTTTTCTTTTAGGAGACAATTGCTCCATGGGAGATTGAGAGGTTGTGTCTGGGGTGTGATCTATTACTATCTTACCATTGTTTTCTTGAAGATATTCCTCCCTTTTTCCATATAAGTATTCAAACTTATCAATTATCAATTTTTTTTTTTTGATAAGATCTTTCTCTTCAACAAAGTAGCCTAGGAAATCCTTGTTTTTGCTTCCTCTCTTCTTCAAGATTCCTCATATATCCCCATTTTTTCCTTCTACTAAACACATCTTGATAAGTAAGGAAGTTTCTTATCACATCTTCTTCATAATCAACCTAGTGCGCAATTTTTGACTTGGTGAGAAGATTATGCCTTATGTTATTCATATAATTTTTAGGATAAAAAATTCTTTCTTTTCTAGAATCCAATGAATATCTTGTCTTTAAATAATATTGCATTTCTTCCAACGTGTTTGAGCCTATAGACCAGTCCTCACACTTAGTTAGGTTTGATAGGAATATTCCCTTCTTCTGCTTGTGCATCACATCCTTTTCCATCCACATCATTAGCCACATAAACTCCAGAAATGCCAGTCTAAGGGGCACAAACTTTGAAAGTATGTGTAGAGTAGTAGGCAACCCATAAACTCTTATTATTGTGACTTCAGGGAGGAAGAGCCAATCACAAAAATTATGTGTATGACCCTTCTCCTATTTTAAGGCTAGAGGTCTCAATAGTTGTATCATTTTGGTTGGAAATCTTGGTATTGAATAACCAAAGACTCCCAGGATTTGGTGTACAAAATCTTCATAGAATATTGCAAAGCTAGAGTTCCTACACCAACTATCCCAAATATAGCACCATTTCTATATAGGTGTGGGATTCCCCTGCTCATCAATTCTATCCAAGTCCATTAATTTGGTCCATTTTTCTCAATTATAGTATAGTATCAAGTGACACAAGAGAGAATAGTGTCTAAATGTGATAGGTGTCCTATCTTCTATGACTTGAAAGAATTCATCATCCAATGCCCTTTCTAGATATGAAAAAAAGTCGTATTCTATATTAGTCTTTGGATTCTGGATTCTCATGGTCATCATTATTAAGCTTACTAGAATCCTATCTTGAGCATCCATCCCCAGTACTTGGCACAAAGCAAGATATGTATTTGCAAAATAGTATTGAAAGTCTACCACAGTGATTGGATCAGTGATGAAAGGAGAAACATGGATTGTTTTGTTGCCAATACCTCTTTTCATGTACAAGGGAATCTCATCACTCATGTGAGTTCTCCTTAACCTATTATACTCCTCACTTTTTAATAAGTTTATCTTAGTCAAGGCATGTTTATTCAAGTAAAAACACTCAATGATAGTTGCCTTGGTTACCCCAACTAATACCGCACCATTTGGAAACCTCATAATTTTTGTAGTAAAGTGATAATGTTTAGCTAGTAGTCTGATAAATTCCACATCAACAAATACATTAAGGATGATTAGCTTGGCCAAGTCCAATACCCAGGGGTTTGACACCGGAACTTTCTCATTTCTTTTACTATAAAAATACCAAAACAAGTCCCACCTTGATTTAGGAATGAGGGCATCCCTACAACCTTGTGCAGTGTCTATGAGAATTTCTTATTACCCTCCTTGGTGGACCTTGGGAGTAAATCTAAAATGGACTGGTGGAGAGGCCTCTTTTTTATCTTAGGTTCTTCATCTTTAATTTTAGTTTTACTTTCCTTTTCTTCTAATTGTTTTCTTTTAGGCGGCATGTTTCAATCATTTCCACTAAAACTTCAAAATGAAAGAGCTTTGAAAATATCTACACCAATTGAGCTTCTTCAGAGAGTTGTTCATGCACTTACCTAGGTTTTTGACGCTTGTAGAGCTCCTTCTCTTCATATCCTCAGCCCCTTCAATGATAATGTATTGCAATTCATTGTAGTGATAAGAAAACTTACTTGCTTTTTAATGGCGTTGAATTTAGTCATATCGGCATTAATGCCAAATTTTTTCCAAATATTCTTACAATAAGCTCATATTCTTGAATTTTATTATGCATTGTTGAATTTGTGCATCAAGGTGGCTAACGTGATCTCTTGTATTTACTGTTGCAGTCTATAATGATGCCACAACAAGTCCCACTGTACTCCCATTGTCACTTATCACACTTGCTGTGGTATGGCGGTATCATTTTTTATGCCATTTTATATATGATGCTTTCTATCCTTATGATTGCAGGACATCGGTTTAATAATACCATACCGCAACCACATTATTCACCTCTCGAGGTCCTGTGGTGTCCACCTTTCTTGATTAACACTTACCACATTACCGCTCTTCTTGGAACTTCTCTCTACAAGGTAGCGGTGGGTACCAATTTGCCTTAAAATTCTCTTCGTAGGGTAGTGGTGGGTACAATGTTACCGCATCTACTACATAACCCCCTAGCGGTATGGCGGTTACTACTTTATTTCTTGAGTTATGAACTGCCAGCCCATGTAGACTATATTTTGATGTTGCGGTACTGTAGTAAAGGCATAAAATGTTTTATTAATGACTATCTAAAAGGATTAATGGATATATACAAAGGAGATGTCAATGATTTTATGGATCTTGTCACACAAATTGTTACATTTCATGTCAAACACAATGTAAAACTTAAAGGCAGTAGGTATTTTGATGTAGGTGAAATATGGATGGGAAAATGAAAACTTGTGGATATGAGGAAGAATATTTTTAGCTCTAACACAAGCAAACACACTTTGTAACAACTTCAAAAGTTTTTTACAAAGTTTGTTTGAAAGAAATCATTCCCTTTTTTGGATCCAAATAGGAGAATATTCCTTTGGAATATTTCCTATGCAAGTGGATGGGAGGGGAAATTAGAAATTTAGTAATTAAAACTAAATTTTAATGTGCAAGATGAGGCAATAATAGGATATCCATTAAATAATTGACTTATTTAATGAAAAGGGATGAGTGACATTTAATTAACTAATTTAGATTAATTAATTAAATGAAAGGAGATAAAGGAGGGGGTTTAAATTAAATAATTTTAATTATTTAATTAAACTAGATGAAATGTTAGCGTGAAGAGGTAGGAATTAACCTAATTAGATTAATTAGATTAATAGACAAAAATGAAGAATTTAATTAAATAACTAGGTTAATTTAATCAAATAGGCGAAAAGAGGATGAAATTCAAGACAAAATGATGTTAGTGATCAAATTCAAGTGTGTAATACCATTCAAGACAATTTTAAGTGTCTACAATATCTTTTTGTTGTCTGAATTTTTATTTTGAGTGTTGTGTTATCTTTGTTTGAAAATCCAATGTTCATCTTAGGTAGACTTAGTTTTTTGAAACTTGAATGAGTTTCATGACTTGGTGTCCTATTGTCAATAATTTAGTGAGACATAGTTCTAGACTTATGGCATCCCACATTGGTTTTGCATTGATTGTGGATCATGAGTCTTCTAACTCTTTCATGACAAGTTTTGTCAATAATCAACATATTTTGTACTCTATCCTTGAAACCACCATACCAATTATAACATTACAAACACCTAACTTTACAAATGTTGAGACTATGTTTTCCCATGTTCTTGTAGATAAACTAAAAAAATTAGACAAAGACTTAGAAGCACTCCAAGACTATGTGAGTACTAAATCTCTAGTTGGTCTTCTATTCCCTAAGTTAGAAAACATGAGGAAATTGATTAGTGATGCCCATGGATTAGAAGTTTTTTGTGGCCTAGCTCATATAGTTTATGCCAACATCCCTACTATAGCTAGTTTTGCTCAAGCTTTGGGCTATACTCAAAGTCAAGGAGGAAGTCAAGTCTCCCTCCCCATAACTATAGCCTCTATTCCTACATACACAAATACAAATTTTACTTCAACAACACAAAAAAATATAGGCAGAGCTCCAACAATATGTCTTTCCATTGGAAATCCTTATGTGGTTTTGGATCTTCACATGTCACACCTCAAATTTCATCCCCTCTAATAAATTTTCAATATAGTATCCCACCAAGCACATACACACTTCCACTATACTCACCACATTCCCCAAACATGTCCACTAATAGTTCCATCATCAACCAACTTTTGAAAATGTAACCTCACTTCAACAACAAATATCAAATTTGAACCAAAACCAAAATGGACAACCATCACAATATGTCAAAAAGAGCCCATTATCACTTGAAATATTGAAAGCAAAAATGCCATAAAACATAGAGGTACCTCGGTTTGACAAGTATAATGGTAAAGGGGATCCTAGCAAGCATATATTGGCATATACAATCTTATGTAGTGATTTCATCTTTAAGGATAAGCTAGATTGGCTAAACTCTTTCCTAGGTCATTGAAAGACATAGATTTTGAATGGTTTTGCTCATTACTAAATAATTCAATTCATTCATTTAATGAGCTTGGTGATTCATTTCTCAATCATTTCCAAGTAAATATTGATCCTAATATTAATATAACTTGTTTAATGTGATGCAAATAAAGGGTGATCCCACAATAGTGGTTTACACTTTCTCGAAGATCCTAATTTTTGCTGAAATCACATACT
Organism: Sequoia sempervirens; assembly: GCA_007258455.2. Classification (NCBI taxonomy): domain Eukaryota; kingdom Viridiplantae; phylum Streptophyta; class Pinopsida; order Cupressales; family Cupressaceae; genus Sequoia; species Sequoia sempervirens. The sequence goes on along the minus strand of VDFB02000363.1, from coordinate 130,185,886 downwards.
TTTAGAAAATATAATGATTTAAGCCTTGAAATTTTTTATTTAAAGGATTCCAATTGAAGAGGGTTTGATCAAACCACCTTAGACCAAGCCCCCTTGGATAGAACCCTACTAGTTTTAAACCATACCTATAATGGAGTCTCCTTTACACCTATCAAAATGTTGATTAAAAACCACTTTTTATTTACCTTTTGGGGGATCAAATGAATTCATTTAAAATTTATTTTTTGTAAGTATGTAGTTCTTATTATAATATTCCAAAAAAGTATAATTTTAATTAAATTTAATTTGATTATTATATTTACTTTTATTTCTTGTGAATGTAGTTTTTTCCTTGAAAATCAAGATCTTTGTTCTACACATGTGAAAAAATAGCAGATTATCAATTTATTTTTGAAAAATATCAGTGCAATAGATATTGATGTCCTTGATCTAGCAAAAAAAAAAAAAGAATTTCGATAAATATAAAAAATGTTATGTTTTAGCCAGTAAATCATGTCTAAATTATAACTGGTTTGAATTTAAAACTTAATTAAGAAAAAAATGTTCAATGAGATGATATGAAACCAATTTCATGCACTAGATATCGTAGTTACGAATCTAAATTTGAAAAATATAGAATTTTATTCTTTATAGAAAAAAAGTTATGTGTTACCAGTAACACCACTCTTTAAAATGGTGTTTACTATTAACAACTAGTTTTTGAAGGAGATGGAAAAAGAAGTACAATCTAATTTCATTTTTTTTTTAAATATATATATAGAGAGAGAGAATCTATAGACAAAATGTCACAAATCACTAGTTTGCATCATATTCAAATTCCTCATGGTTTAGCCACTATAGGTGCCCGAAAGTGAAGATTTAGTTAAAAAGATTCAATTCAATGTCTAGTTTGGCCAAAACAACTACTATTGTGGGATCACCCTAAAAGAGAGGCGAAAATGTCACATATTTCATAAGCCACTGCTAGTTTCTTTTATCACAGATCAATCTTACTCTTCTTGATGCAAATATCCAAAGAGTGTTCATTTACAACTTGAAAACTAAAATAAGGGACAAAATATTATTGATGAGATTTCCATCTTTCATACATTTGTGTATGACCCTTCGTGATTAATAAAATTTGATTAGTTAGTATGAAGAGACATCTTCATTAGCTCATAGTGAGAAATCTAAATCCATAACTCAAAACCAAGAAATCTTGATTTGATTATTTTTTTAGCAAAATGGATTGATGAATAACCTTATTTTCCACTATTTCACTCAAGAAATGAGATCCAAACAATGAAGTGAATTTCAACCAAAAGGTGATTCAATTCAAGGTATGAATCTACAAATTTATCCTTTTATGAAAGGATAGGGGTATGAGTCAAATAACACATTTGGGAGAAAGATTAAAACCATCAAACAAACTCCCAAATTCAAGCTATAAAATGAAAATAGAATATTGTACTCAAAACTGATGGAAACAACAATCAAAAGGTAGATCTAGAAAAGGGAGAATGATGTGTACCATTTACCAAAAGTCACTTTTTTAATCTCACTGAGGACTCATTCACCCTATGGTGAATGGGTCTTGGCTAGGGCCCTACAAAAACCCTTTCTAGGTTCTCTTCTATTGTGTCTACACTCCCAGATTCCTAATTTCCATTATCCGACATCCGAAAATAAATCCTATAGAAGAGTTTCAGTGAAATGAAAAAATTTCTTGCAACTTTGACAACTTTACAACTTCAATTTTTCTCTTCAAAGGATCTTCCACATAAAACCTACAAAACAAACACAAGAGAAGAAAAATGTTATTTTTGGTGATGGGGGGTTTACCTTGGTCAAACCTTGTTTGAGTATTTAACTTTGAAATGAAATGAAATATCATGAAGGAATGATGAATGAACAAGCAATGCCACCACTCACCAAACCTTTGTTTGAACCTTGGATTGCAAATCTGCAACTAGCATGAAGTGGCCTTAATGGATGTGAATCTTGATCATGAAACTTGATTTGAAACAATGCCTTTGAATACTTGAATAGATCTTGAACTCTACATCACTATATTAGCTCAAACAACATGTATGATGCAAGAAATATTTGGTGTTACAATGGAATCTTGATTGATGCAATAATCTTCAATAAATCTACTCTTCAATGCCCTGAAAATTCTCTTGAAATGATCTTATATTTCTCTTGTGAAAGTACTCTTAGCTTGTTTAAAATCTTCTAGGTGAAACGCAGTGAAATGACCTTTTATTTATACATATCTTAATATTAATTCTTGAAATTCAAATATCAAAAGCCCACATCTATATATACTTTTGAAATCATTAAAATATCACCAAAAACATATTTTGAATTTAGGTCCTAGGCCTAAGTGAGGACCCAATTTCCCTATAACGAATGGGTCCTAGGTCACTTACCTAGGACACACATTGCTCAATGTTAAACATTATGTTATGGAATTTATGAATGTCAGGTTTTATCCCTTGGAAAATGAAATTAATTAGGATTGGGTTTGAATTAAAGGGGCCTATTGAGGAAAATTAACCTCAAATAATTAATGAAGCCCTAGATTAGTGTGACAGTATAAAGTTACACCTTACAACACCAAAAATAAGGCACATTTAAGTCTATTTTAATTAAAATACCCTAAACTTAATGTGAATATGTAAAACATAGTACAACACTAAATTAAGGAATTATTTAGCTAATTTTATTTAATATTTATTCCCAAATTAAGTGTGAAAAAGGGATACTTTTTCCTACACTACATTTAGCCCCCACTTTAGTGAGAGTATGACCCCATGTCAAGCTCACACTAAAGTAGACATTCAAGACACTTATGTATGCAATAATGAAAAAGATACATAATCATACAACATCAAAGACCAAGAAGATTACACCTAGACTGTTTGATCAATGTGGAACACATCTAAGCTTCTATTTTGTGCTCACTTTGAGGTAGTAAAACTTTAGTTTGTCCACTAGGCGAGTCTCCCAAAGGGGTGGAAAATGAGAGAATCATATTAGGCTCCCATACCATATCAAATCTATCCTCCCAACAACTTCAATAAGGTTCCACAAGGGAAAGCTCCACAACCAAGCAAGGTGTTTTATACTAGGTGGCCTTGAATTTAGGGTTTCAAACTCCATAGGGATTAACAAGCTACGTTATGCTAAGCACCTATGAATAAGGAAATGATCCATAGTTAAGCAAGGTGTGTTATGCTAGGTGGCTTTGAATAGGGTTTGAGCTTCATAAGGTTAGTAAGTTGTATTATGTTAAACAATTATGAACAATAATGCTAGTAAATTTTTTGTTCAAAGAGATTTTCCTTAGTTTGTGCAAGGTCTTCTTCTTAGGGAACATTGTGCCTAATGTCTCCAAGAGAGGACAAGTCAAGAGTAATAGATTCACAACTTGGGGAATGCAGTGTGTCACATCACCACTAAGAGGAAAGTTGTACATTAAGAAATATCACACTCTGGGAGGACATCAAACCCAATGAAATCACTAAGAAAAGGATGCATTACAACAATAAATAAAATTACACCATGAAACATGAGAAACTTTGAAAGACATTATCAATGTATTCCCCCACTTTACAATGGTTGCCAACACCATTATTGTGAGAAACTGCTTTAAAGTAGTCAATTTTCAATCTTAAGACATGAGATCTTACTTGGAAATCCCTATGCCAAGTCATATGCTTTTGAAATGAAGCTACATCATGAAAAAGGAAGGAGGGGTTTCCCCCAATAATACATAAGGGATCTATGGATTCAGGGTTAGTATATCTTTGCTACAATATTGTTATAGAGCTTAGAAATGTCATCATTCCTTAAATACTCATAGAACTGGAAGACTGATACATAGAGATTGAAAACAAAGGAAAAGCCTTCAAGTCAACATGGAAGAGACCTAAATGTCTTGACTCCTTGCATCATCCCCAAAAGGAAAACACAAGAAAAATGAAAAGGTAAATTTTTATGACATATAGAAGAATGTAGATACAAATAAATGAATGCACAAAAAGAGAGAGCTATTGTTGCAAGTATGAATGAGTATGGTGGTGTTATCATTAATATTTTCATTGATGACAACACAGTATAGGTTGTTGTAGGGAAAGGAAATAAGTGATTGCAGGTGGTGCATGTATAGTTGAGATATTGTTGAGATGTTGTGAGTACATGGAGCTATCTTTATGGTGTTGCAAGTGTGCTAATATAATGAGTTACCAAATGCTTTTGAGAAAATTAATAAATAGTGAAGACAAAATTGTGTGTGTTCAAAATGTGCTCTAGTATGTGCTCTACATTTCTTTAGTGTTGATCCTATGCTTATACAAACTTGAAGTGTTATTTATGGGAATCCTTGGGTGATATATCCTAGATTATAGCTTCTATTTTGATGAAGAGTGAAAGTTGAGTTCACTGGTTTGTGAATTGGTCTGGTAGAGTTGTTTGTGGACTGGGAGAAATGTATCTACTCTATATTCCTCCAATAGTTTTTTTATGGTCTTGCAGATCTAGAAGAAGAATTGTAATGATGTTATCTATGTTTTGAAAAAGGTGTCTATGGTTTGGTGCTTTGGAAGACTAGTTTTAGAGTTTATGTGTGTGTCTATATAGTCCAGATGGACTGATGGAAAGTGTTTTGTGTATGAAGGTTGTTAGAGTAGTTGCAGATGAATCTAAAGGTATCTAAGATGTATTCCAATGTATGGTGAAGCATGTTCTGTGGTCCACTTGTTATTTTCTTGTTGCAAAAGTGTGTACTTCAAAGTTCATTGGTGTTTTCATTAGGTTTGGCTGAATTGGTGTTTACACGTCATGTGAAGGATAAGTATCAATTACGAAAGTGTGTGATTGATCCAAGATGTTTTTCTGGGTCCTAGTTAAGTGTTGGTTTGGTCTGCTCTCATTCTCATCCATTGCGGGAATGTTGAGTTGCCGACCTAATTTGAATTTGAAAAATGAAGTGTGTGTAGCCAACCTTGGGGAAAGTTTCTAAGGTTGAAGATGGTATAAATACAAGGGAATATGTTAAGGATAAAATGCCACAAGTGTGAGAAAAAAGATAGATGTGAGAGACTATGCAAAAGTGAATTGAGGCAACAAGAACTTTAATGTGTTAGACTCCTGAAAGCAGTGAGTTGATGGTGTCTACAATTCTCTGATCAAGGTTGTGGATGTGTGCAAGTTGTTGTGGTGGATATTTTGTTGCATTGAGATAGTGTTCTCTATGTATAATTCTTCTTTCTATCTTTCTGTATCAGTAGGCAGTGAGCCTCCCATTCAGATAGTGAGTCCTATCTTGGGAAGTGAGCCCTTTGGTAGTGAGCCTCTTTGTAAATGATTTTCCAATTACTCTTATATTGCAAGTTAATCCTCATCATGGTTTTTTCCTTATTAGGTTTTCCACATACATCTGGTGTTTCTTGTGTTGATATTTCTTTATGTTATTTGCACTTCATGCTCATACTTAATAACAAATTAAAGTGGATGTGGAGTTAATAATTGTTTGATATTTATGAAAGTGATTGGTGACAATTGATTCACCCCCCCTCTTAATTGTCTTGTGCATTTCAACAATTGGTATCAAAGCTTTGGTTCCTCAGAGAAGAGCTTAACCGCTTGAGGTAGATCCGATGGCACACAAATTGAAAATCCATATGTTTGATGGATCTGACTATAGTTTCTAGAAAGTGCAGATGAGAGGTTACCTAATCTCTCTTGGTTACAAGACTTGAAAAGTTGTTGAGAAAAAATATGTTAAGCCAACAAGTGGTCCTTCTTCTACAGATGATATTTTTTCCTATGAAGAAAATGAAAAGCAAGGTATGCAATCTATAGTGCTTCATCTAAGACTGAGCTAACAAAATTTATTTTATTGGGAACTACTTATGAAGTTTTGGAAAAGTTGAAAGATATCTATGAAGGAAATGATAGAGTCAAATTATCAAGGAAGTTAACAGCTAAGCGCAGATATGAGAACTTGAAAATGGAAGAAGGTGAAGACATTGCAAGTTACTTTCAGAGGGTTGGGATTGCAATAAATTAAGTCAAAAATCAAGGTGGTACTTTAACAGATGAAGATGTAATGGAGAAGATTCTGATGACCCTATTTAAGAGTTACAATGATAAGGTCTCAACCATTGAGGAAGTTTATGATCCAAAGAAATTCACTAAAGAGTATCTATTTGGCACCTTGACCACATTTTAAATGAGGAAATTTTGAAAATAAAAGGAGAAAATAGAAACAACCTTCAAAGCTACAAAGACAGAAGATGATCTGGATGGTGATAGTTCAAAGTAGTTGGAAGCAAATTTTACAATGAAGTTGAAGAAAGGTACTGGCAAGTACAAATGTATTTTACCTTTTAAATGTTTTAGTTGTGGAAATATTGGTCACTATGCTTCAAGATTTCCTAATAGAGCCATACACAAGAAGAGCAAAGACAATAAAGACAATAAAGGACAAAAGGTTCATGAAATTGTATTATGTTAAAGAAGATGTTGGAATTTCTGATGATGAATCTGATTTTGAGGGTGATAATGATGAATGTTTTTTTCTAGCCTTAGAGAATAAATCAATGTCTACTAACCATGGAATATGTGAAAAGGAATGTGGTTCAGAAAACAAGAAGGAAGAGATGGAAGGTACTCTGGTTATTGCCTTTCATGCTAGACAAGATGAAGATTATTGGGTAATTGACAGTGGCTGCTCAAATCATATGACTGGAGACAAAAGTAATTTTACTAAACTTGAAAAGTATGATGGAGGATTAGTCATGTTTGGAGATTAATTTTGTACAAAGATTGTTGGAAAAGGAAAAATTAGTTTTGATAGAAAACACAATATTGATGATTTCTATTATGTTAAGGGCTTAAGGCATAATCTCTTGAGTGTTGGAAAAATGTGTAGCAAAGGATTTAAGCTTTTGTTTTAGGATAATACTTGTGAGATTAGAAAAGGCTCTGGAACCATGGTAGCTATAGGTAGAAGAACATATGGAAACATTTATTAGCTTAAGGGTGTTGATGGTCAATGTTTTGTGTCTCAAGTTAGTGAAAGTTGGCTATGGCACCGAAGGATGGGACATGTAAACTTTGACAACCTAATCAGGATTAGTTCAAGAGAAGCTGTTAGGGATTTTCCTAGAATCACAAAGCTTACCAATACTATTTGTAGAAGTTGTCAGTTGGGAAAACAAACAAGATACAACTTTAAAGGAAAAGAACAATCAACTACTGGAATGCCATAATTGAATCATACAGACCTCTGTAGTCCCACAAGAACATGAAGTCTTAATGGTGACATGTACTTTATGCTTTTAATTGATGATTATTCTAGAATGACATGGGTTACTTTTCTTAGGGAGAAAGCTCAAGCTCTAGATAGATTCAAGGTGTTCAAGGCTATGGTAGAGAATGAAGTGAACCTGAAAATAAAATTTTTAAGGTCTGGAAGAGGTGGAGAATTCACCTCCAATTAGTTAAATATATTTTCTGAAGAGTATGGAATAAAGAGGCATCTTTTTGCTCCTAGAACTCCTCAGCAGAATGGAGTTGCTGAGAGGAAGAACTAGACTATTCAAGAAGCTAGAAGGACTATGATGAAAGACAAAAATGTACCTGAAGTATACTGGAGAGAAGCAATTCAAACTGTTGTTTATATTCATAACAGAGTTCAGATCAAAGGTAACAACACAAAGACCCCTTATGAACTATGGCATGGAAAAATTCCTACTGTTGAGTAATTTAAGGTGTTTGGAAGAAAATTTTATATTAAAAGAGATGATGAGAATCTAGGAAAGTTTTATGCAAGATGTGATGAAGGTATTTTCCTTGGATACTCAACTAATATCAAAGCTTATAGATGCTTCAATAAAATATTCAGAAAGATTGTTGAAAGTGCAAATGTAAAATTTGATGAAGATATGCACAAATCAATTGAAATAAGTGAAGTTGAACTGGATGAACCTATCTGTAGACAAGTAAAAGAAGAGAATAAGGAATAAGAAGAACATACTGAAGAAGAAGAATCTCTGAAACTTGCTCCTAAGACTCCAAAATATGTATAGAAAAATCATCCAGAAGAACAGATAATTGGAGACAAAAGCGAAGGTGTAAAGACAAAAAGCAAAGTGGTAGCAGTTGAGGTAAATTTTTGTTTACTTTCCCAAGATAGAACCTAAAAAAATGTGTGAAGCATGCAAAGATGAAAATTGGGTTAGAGAAGTGAAAGAGGAATTACAACAGATAGAGAAAATCAGACACGGGAATTGGTTTGTAGACCAGTAAACAAGAATGTAATTGGTACAAAATGGGTATTTAGGAATAAGTTGAATGAGAATGGTGAAGTAGTAAGAAATAAAGAAAATATTGTGTGCAAAGGTTATTCACAAGTTGAAGGAATCGAATTTGAGGAGAAATTTTCCTCGGTGGCAAGAATGGAGGCTATTCATATGTTTTTGGCATTTGCTACTCACAAAGATTTCAAGGTATACTAGATGGATGTTAAGTCTGCATCCCTAAATGGAGAATTAGAAGAAGAGGTCTACAAGGAAAAATCAAAAGGATTTTAGTTATCAGATCAACTTGACATGGTATGTAAGTTGAAAGGAATTGTATGGACTTAAATAGGCTCCTAGAGCATGCTATGCAAGGTTGGATAGGTATTTGACACAACAAAGGTTCAAAAAAGGCTCCACAAACATTAATCTCTATTTCAAGATTGAAGGAAAAAAATAATTGATAGTGGTTGTGTATGTTGATGATATTACCTTTGGAGGAAATGAGGGTATGTGTAAGAGATTTGTAGAGGAGATTCAAAAAGAGTTTGAAACTTCTATGATTGGTGAGTTGAATTTCTTTCTTGGAATTCAAGTGAATCAAACTAATAAGGGCATATTCATTTCACAATAAAAGTATGTTAAAGAATTGTTGAAGAAGTTTGGAATGGATGACTCCAAACTGGTTAGTACCCCTATGGTGACTAGATGCAAACTGAGTAAGGATGATGAATCTCCTAAAGTTGATCATGGCATGTACAGATCTATGATTGGTGGACTATTATATCTTACTGCTACTAGACTGTATATCATGCATACAATATGTTTGGTTGCTAGATTTCAAGCAGAACCCAAAGAAACACATGTTGCAGTTGTGAAAAGTATATTCAAATATCTAAAAGGCATTCTAGATTATGGCTTGTGGTATCCTAAGGATATTGATTTCACTTTGAGTTCTTACACTAATGCAGATTGGGCTAGTTGTGTAGATGATCGAAAGAGTACAAGTGGCGGTGCATTCTTTCTTGGATGTAGGTTGGTTTCATGGCTAAGAAAGAAATAGGATTTAGTTTCTTTATCCACTGTAGAGGTTGATTACATTGCAACAACATCTTGCTACACATAGGTACTATGGATGAAGCAAAAATTGAAGGACATAGGAGTGATGTGTGATGAGCCTATCCCTATCTTCTGTGATAACACAAGTGTAATAAATATTTCAAATAATCTAGTAATGCATTCAAGGAAAAAGCATATATCTATCAGATATCATTTCTTAAGAGAGAAGGTATTGGAGAATGAATTCAGGCTATAGTATGTGCCTACAAAGGATTAAATTGATGATATATTTACTAAGGATCTTTCGAAGGATACTTTTGAGTATCTCAAGGAGAAGTTGGTGGTTACTGCCCCTCCTTTGAACTAGGTGCACATGGAGGTGCATCAATCCAGTGGATCTGCAAATTCATCATTTGTTTGGACTAATGATTGGGGTCTACTCCTCAAGGGGATAAGGAAGTATCATTGTTGCAGTATGAGATGTGTGTTGTCATGGGTGCAATCCTAAGGGGGAGTGATTAGAATTATGAAAAACCATTTGTTCTTTTCCATTGATGTCAAAGGGGGAGAGAGAGTTTTCTATTTCCATCAATGACAAAGGGGGAGATTGTTGCAAGTATGAATGAGTATGGCAGTGTTTTCATTAATCTTTTCATTGATGTCAACACAATATAGGTTGTTGCAAAGAAAGGAAACAAGTGATTACATGTGGTGCATATATAGTTGAGATATTGTTGAGATGTTGTGAGTACATGGAGCTATTTTTATGGTGTTGCAGGTGATAGAGCTCCCAAAATTCTTGCAAAACTTCAAGAGAATCATGACTTGGATCATGATTGTTAAGCTTTATGTCCAAGGATGGGCTAAAGGTTTTGGTTTGTGAACCCTTACCTTATAAAAATCTATCCTAAAACCCTCCAGTGTTATAATTTTGTATTGACATGTCCCAATTGGTTACCGGTTGAGTTAGTCATCACTTGAGCCTTTGAAGGCATCTTGTTACTGACCCTTTCATTTTAGGAGAGATGGTCACCCCACACATTGTCCAACACCAAGTGTTTACAAAGTTGGGTGAAATATTTCATTTTAGAAAAGGGGGGGACTTAAGTCATTGTCCTCAATGGTTTCATTGCCATTGGCCTAGTCATGGCCCCCTCCTAAGACTAAAATTTGGCATGTACAAGAATATGGCTTGTTGGATTCAAAGATTCAATCCCCGCCACCCATCGCACACCATGCAGCCATTAATGGATAGCCATCATAAGAAAGGCAAGGTTTGTGACATTCTAATGTGTATCCTTGCCATGTGGGGCCCAACCCTTGTATAAGCACCCAGTGATTGATGATGGGGAGATTGACAACTGTTATGCATAGCTAGAGTTTAATCTTGGCTGCTCATCACACACCTCACAACATTTAATTAATGCCTGCTTGAAATATTGTGAGGTACGTGAAAGGATGACGTGTGGAGTTTCCTAACCACCACACAGAGTGTGGCAGAGCTCATGGAATGATTGATGTGGCTCCCAGTCAGTGGCTTCTTATTGACCAAAAGATGATGAGCTTTGGTCATGGGTTTTCAAACCTAATTTGACCTCATCTAGGCCATTCGATCTTCCATCTCATTTTGAAATCAATGACCAACATTCAAAAATTAGAAAATACGCATGTGTTAGCCATTTTGCTTGGCAACCAGCAAGAATTAATAAAATGTGCTCTCAGGAATGATCAATTGGGTCCTGGTGCATGCGAGAAATTAATTCCCATATATTATGAGGAATGATATGCAAATCTACTAGTACTTGGGTGATTAATGGTGATGAAATTGATGCTAGGGATTAATTTCTTCCTTGAGTGTGTGACACCAAAATTGATGATCAAACACCATCAAACTTGCTTGATAAATATAGATTGAATGGTTGCTATTTTCACCATTGCAATTAGTAGCTAGAATTTTTTTTATCTGTGTGGAGAGTGAACAGTGTTCCATTGTGAGTCTGAGAAGCTACTAGATAAATAAGATGAGCAAGAAAATTACTTCTGCATTACCAATAAGGAGGTCTCCAAGACTCAACGCACAAAAAACTTCCTGATAATGTCTTTGAATGTAAGCACAATGTACCTAAACATATTCCAATCCTAGAAGAGAAAATCCATGTTGAGAAGTCTTCATTTGTTCCTCCAAGATGCAACAATAGGTTGAGAAACCAAGGTGTCCATACAAAGATGACAAAGGAGAAAGGCAAAGAACCCGCATGGTTTGTACTAGGAGTGCGAAGAAAGATAAGGTATGGTTGAGGCTCCTATGGAAGACAAGGCTCCCCAATTTCCATCACAAATAGTCCTTCAGATAGTGTAACAAAAATAGACTCAGGCTATCAGTAGTATCTTATGATACTAAATCAATTGGCAGCCCCTAGGATTGAGGCAATGTTAGTCCCATCGATATCAGTCAAAACTATGAGAAGGCATGATGGCTCTGTTCCTGGCAATGAAAAGATGAGGAGGGAGTAGAAGTTTCTTCCCTGCCTCTTGCAAGGATGCGCAGTGGGCATGTGTACCATGGGCCAGTTTTGGTGTTGGCTCTTCTTCTAGTTAAGTGAAATGGTGTGTGGGTTTTGTAATTATGTGTTGATGATTAAGTTGTCGTGGTGTTTTCTTCTATTCCTTGCGTATGTTGTTGGTTTTTTGGTTTTCATGTTGACTGTGGACATTTGAGGTGTCATGGATGTGGGATGTGATGCCTAGCTGGTGGTTAAAGGAAAATTTTGGCAGTATCTACATTTTCCTTTTGATGGTGGTTATGAATTTTGTATCCCCATACTCAACAAATGATTGTAGGTGACCATGTGGGGAATTTTGAAATGAAATTCAAATTGGTGCTGAAATGAAACATTCTATAAATGTAATTGCATTTGAGTCAGATGCTTGTTGCTCCCTTGTGCTATAAAAGGGATTTCATGACTCATTTCAAAGGGTTTTGAAATTTTGAGTCCAGTTTACAGTCTGGGTAGAAATTAGGTATAGAAAGAATGGCTAATGAATAAAACAGCCGAATCATCTTGGTTTTGAGTCTTATATGTAAATGATCTTAAAATAGTTTTATGAAAATCACTAATATCAAAACAAATCTTATCCCTGAAGCATTTACTCTCATATTGTAATTTCCTACAAATTATAAATGAAATATCAATGGTATTTTTGTTTATCATTGAATGTTCAATTGAATGTGTGTCCCTGTTTCTTCTTTGAGTCAAAGAGTTAATTAAATACTTGGATAGGGTTACAAATTTGTGAGAATTTGCAAAGGATTTGATAAGAAGTCATGGATTTTTAGGAATTACGAGTTTTCATACTACAAAGCATTGCGAAGATAGTCCATTATTATTAGAGTTAAAGGATTTGCGTATTACTGGTTATTTTATGTTCGACTCCATTGATCAATTGATGAGACACTGGTCTGTTTGTTAGAAATATTTACAATTGAAAGTATTGATGGCTTACCCAAACATGGATTTAAAATTAGGATACAATTCATTTAAAATTTGTTAACCATAAAGCATGTATTTGAAATATTTTCTTGTTCCTAGTAAATGATTGATTAGTGACTCAAAGATTAGCCAATCTATTAGTGGATCATGTTTATTTTCCATTTATAGGAACCAATTTGTGCATTGAAGTGTTCCCCATCAAATAGATCAAAATGAAAACAATTAGGAACACCCTCCTAGGTCTTATAGAGCTTGAAGTGAAGGAGTAAATTCCTTAAAGCCCTTAGCTCATTAAGTTGGACATTCATCATAGGGATTTTGATTTTAGGAGTTGGCTACTCTTTAGAGAATCCTAAGGGTGTACTAGAAAAACACCAATAGAATGGAAACTCTGCTGGGGAAAATATCCACTCTCTAGATGCAGATGCTTGTATCGTAGAGTCAAATGGTGTAGTAATTTTGAACATCTTGTTCATATATTGGAAAATTCTTGAACCTGGTAGAAGATTTGATTGCAATAAAGTTTGAAGGATCTAAAAGTCACTTCCCTATGGAAGCCAACCTAGAACATGTTCTAATTTTGAAGAAACTTCATCTCATTTGAAGTTTAATCCTCCATAACAGGTGGCGACTCTAAAAAAAAACTTGATAAAGCATACATCGAATCTCCAAATCTGCAAATTTAAAGACAAAGGATAGGTGGTTGCTGCAAAATTCTAGGTATTTTCATAGAATTGAAGAAAATTCAATCATGTTTGTAAGTAAATTATGATAAATTTTCTATGCTTGAGATGTAAATAATTCCCTATTAAGTGAATTAGCACTAGATCAGGGAATAATGGTGGAAATTTGGCATGCCTTTTGAATGCGAATTGGAATTAGTCCATTATCATAAATAAGCATGCTATGTTGTAAGATCTTAAGAAAAATTCATAGGATATGTGCATTGTAAAGGCTAAAGGTCGTATTGCTGGAAAGAGCTTGTGTAGCATTGTATAAATGCAAAGCAAAATTTATAATTCTCTTTCAATGAGTGAGGATGCATTGTCAAGTTGCACATTCTGGTGTAGATATAAATGTAACCATGCACGATGGATGACCTTTGTTGGGTCAAGGGAATTTCAGTACCAAGAGGTATAGAGCCATTATTTTTTATAACATTTGTGGGTATCCAAATGTTCTACCACCTAATCTCAAAGATAAGATACCAAAATTCAATGGTGCAAAAGCTGAATCAGCAAGCAAACATCTACAAGAGTTTGTTGATATGATGGGAGATTACGAATTGGACTTTGAAGATGTTGTCATGAAATTATTTGTTCAGTCCTTAAGATGAGATGCAAGAGATTGGTTCTCTTATTTTCCAGCTTCCTCCATACATTTGTGGGAGGAGTTTAAAGTATTGTTCATGGAATAGTTTGGAGAAAGGATTGATCCAATCCTAATTAGACAAAAATTCATGAGTATGGAGAAGGAAGAGGATGAGCTAGTTCCTTCTTTTAATCTTATATTCTCAAAGATAATAAGAGAGATCCCTACAAGCATAATAACGAATGATGTTGAATGTTTGGTGGTGTACTTGGGTGCATTTGATAAAAATATGAGTTACCTTCTAAGACACAAAGAGCCTACTACATTGCATCATGCATATCAGATTGCTATAGACATTTAAAAAAAATTGAAGTATTCAATGATGAAGGGATATGCAACCACTAATGTTGGTAATCTTAATACCTTTCATGACAATGCAATTGGTGGGTCAATTAGTAGAAATTTATGCCAAGATGACAAGGATTCTATTGTTCCAATTTCTTCATCACCACAATGTGAGAATCATGGTAAGACTCAAGTGAAAATCTCATAGGATCAAGGAAAATTCAATCAGGTATTCTCAGCCAAGAGCTTACATGAGATGAAAATATATCAAGGGGAATCACCCTATGGTTTGTTCTCTAGGTTTGTGGGCACCTTGTTAGAGATACCTAAAAATTATAGACTAGAAGACTCAATATGTATTTATTTGTTTTGTGAAATGTATCAACCAGGATTGAGCACTTTACTAAAGGAATTGAAGCCTTGAAATTTGAGCCAAGTAATTGATTGGATAAGGGTTGTAGAGGAGGCTAAGAATGAATATACACAACATGTATTACCTTAGAGTGTTACCAATGGCTACAATGATGAGAATAATCAAAGGTTAGTGTTAGTAGGTCAAGGGGATGTATCAGAATGTGAACAACTAGTTGATGACTATTGTCATTTTACAAGCACCATAGATACAAATCCATCTAGCAATGATGAGGATGGAGATACACAATATGAGGAAAAATGAAATGGTGCATGATTTTCATCCTTGGGATGTCCTAGATTGTGAAAAAATACAAGGGGTGTGGGGGGAAGCCCCACATCCTAGTTTAATTAGGAACAATGATGCACAAATCAGTGACTAGGTTGATGAAATTGAACTTGGTCGGTCCTCTATTGATTATAATTCTTCTTATGAAATTGAATTGGAATCTCTCACTTCAATTAGAGGATGTATTGATAGCCTTGAAAGGGTGCATTTTCTTGGCAGTGAACAATTTCCTTCATGTGAAGAATTCTCAAAATATGGATCAATAATTTTGAATACAAATGATGAAGAGGATGTTGAAAATGTTTCTCTCTGCTCTTCAATTGATTACACTAATTTTGAATGCACTGATGATCCTAGGGATTGGGACCCTCATATTTAAGAAGCAAGGGTATATGTGGAAACAATGAAAGTGTGATAAAATATCTTATTTGATGAACCCTCACTAGTAGGTGAGGTCATAAATGATGACCCTTACTAGTGTAGCAGTAATCCACTCTTTGTTGAAAATATTGATGAGTTTTTGGCAAGTACCACTTGTGAATATGTTGGAGATGGTACAAATGGGACAACAAGAAATGAAGATCAGGTTGACATTAAGGATTTTGACTCCATACTGGAAGAAGGTAACCTTGATACAATAGCCACCCAGTCACATGAAAGATGTAGTGGCATAAGTATTAGTGAAGTAGTTGGCCCACAAATGAATGAGCAGTTTGTATCTGATGATTACCAAGAGTGTAACTCATGTCTACTGATAATTAAATGTGATAGTTGTTCACAAGATGAAGAATTTGAAGATAAGGATGACATTGTCCATTGTAACAGTCCTAAATACAACTCTGGTATTGAGAGAGATGTAGATGAACATTCCCATGCTCCTATAATACATGATTGGATATTTGAAACAAAGGCTAAATTATTAGCTATAGATGATAATAGAGATAACATATACATGGGGGAAGAGAGAGGCCTATTATTGAATAATTAAGTTGTGCATTTAGATGGGTAAATTGGTCCTAAAGAAGTATTGATGCATGTTGATGAGGAGGAACAGTTTGATAAGTTTTCAAATTATGTTAACATTGCAAGATTGTTTGATCCATGTGAAGAGGAAATTAGGGGTATAGATAGCATGAAATGTGATGTTAATCAATATGAGTGTGCACTTGAATTATTTGTAGATTCCCCACATCTCCTGGACATTGTCATGGAATTGTTTCCATCTAATAAGGACAACACTCATGTCAAGCAAAATGAAGGTACTACTAAATATGAATCTTTTCTTTTTGATACTTCAAAAGATTGGCCTATCATATGACAAAGTATCTATGAAGGATTTATATTTGATGTACAAGATGGATGTGGAGATAAAATGCATGATTAGATGGAGTATGAATATTTTTCTTTTCCATTTCAATTTGATAAGTCTATGCTAGAATAGATTGATGAACATGATAGTTTCACAACAAGTGGTTTTGATGGTATCAATCATGATGATGTTGGGTTTTTAGAAATGCATAATACACATGTTGATCCACTACAAGAAGAATAGGACAAATTCTTTGACAGAGGAAAGAACCTATCTTGAATTCTTGGGGGCCATGGGCCTCCAATTTGAGAAGTGAAGCCAATTGAAATAAAAGAGGCTTCTAAAAGAAAAATTGTCTTGTATAGTTTTGTGAATTATGTATATAGGCTTGGTTTGGTGTGTTTCTTTCTAGTTGTGTCTACTTGCCTTGTCGGGGCAAGCTCCTAGGTTTTTTTTTTCCCCTAGTCTACTTCAACCTAAGATCTAGATTCTTGCTATACCCACTAGGGGTATATGTCCCCGAGCATGAGCCACTGATAGATCTCCCAAAATTCTTGCAAAATTTCAAGAGAATATTGACTTGGATCATGATTGTTAAGCTTTTTGTCCAAGGATGGGCTAAAGGTTTTGGTTTGTGAACCCTTTCCTTATAGAAAATTATCCTAAAACCATCTAGTGTTATAATTTTTTCATTGACTTGTCCCCACTGATTATCGGTCAAGTTAGTCATCACTTGAGCCTTTGAATGCGTCTTGTTACTGACCCCTTCAGTTTAGGAGAGACGGTCACCTCGTGTATTGTACCACACCAAGTGTTTATAAATTTTGGTGAAATATTTCATTTCTTAAAAGGGGTGACTTAATTCATTGTCCTCAAGGGTTTCATTTTCGTCAGCATAGTCATGGCTCCCTCCTAAGACTAACATTTGGCATGTGTAGGAATATGGCCCATTGGATTCAAAGATTCAATCCCCACCACCCATCACACACTACGCAGGCATTAATGGATAGCCATCATAAGACATGTGAGGTTTGTGACATTCTGACATGTGTGCTTGCTATGTGGGGACTAACCCTTGTACAAGTACTCGATAGCTGATGTTGGGGAGATTGATGGTTGTTATGCATAGCTAGAGTTTAATCCTAGCTAGTCATCTTACACCTCATGATATTTAATTAATGCCCACTTGAAAGCTTGTGAGGTACACGAAAGGATGACATGTGGATTTTCCTGACCACTGTGCAGAGTGTGGTGGAGCCCATGGAATGAATGATGTGGCTCCCAATTAGTTGGTTCTTATTGGCCAAAAGATGACGAGCTTTGGTCTTGGGTTTTCAAACCTGATTTGACCACATCTAGGCTGCTCGATCTTCCATCTGATTCTAAAATTGATGACCGACATTCAAAAATAAAAAATGTGCATGTGTTAGCTATTTTGCTTTGCAACCAGTGACCATTAATGGAACGTTCTCTTCAAGAATGATCAATTGGCTCCTGGTGTGTGCAAGAAATTAATTCCCAACTATTATGAGGAATGATACGCAAATATCCAAGTACCTGGGTGATTAACGGTGATGAAATTGATGCCAAGGACTAATTGCTTCCTCGAGCGTGTGATGCCAAAATTGATGATCAAACACCATCAAACTTGCTTGATAAATACAGATTGAATGGTTACTATTTTCACCATTACAATCAGTAGTTAGCATTTTTCTGAATTTGTTTGGAGAGTGAAGAGTGTTCCATTATGAGTCTAAGAAGCTGCTATACAAAGAAGATGAGCAAGCCAATTACTTCTGCATTACTAGTAAGGAGGTCTCCAAGACTCAACGTGAAAAAACCTCCTGATAATGTCTCTAAATGTAAGCACAATGTACCTGAATAGATTCCAATCCTGGAAGAGAAAGGTCGTATTGAGAATTCTTCATTTGTTCCTACAAGATGCAACAATAGGTTGACAAACCAAGACATCCATACAGAGACAACAGAGGAGAAAGGAAAAGAGCCCCCACAGTTCGTACCAGGAGTGTGAAGAAAGATAAGGTATGGCCAAGGATCCTATGGAAGAAAGAGCTCCCCAATTGCCATCATTGATAGCCCTTTAGACAATGGAATGGAAATAGACTTGGGCTATCAACAATATATTATGATACTAAATCAATTGGTAGCCCTTGAGATGGAGGCAATATCGGTCCCACCGATATCAGTCAAAACTTCAAGCGGGCATGATGGCTCTATGCCTAGTAATAAAAAAGATGAGGAGGGAGTGGAAGTTTCTTCCCCACCTCTTACAAAGACGTGCAGTGGGCATGTGTACCGTGGGTTCGGTTTTAGTGTTGGTTATTCTTCTAGTTAAGTGAAATGGTGTGTGGGTTTTGTCATTTTGTGTTGATGATTAAGTTTTCATGGTGTTTTTCTTTTGTTCCTTGTGTTTGTTGTTGGTTTTTTGGTTTTCATGCTGATTGTGGACATTCAAGGTGATGTGGATGTTCAATGCAAGGCCTAGCTAGCAGTTAAAGGAAAATTTTGGTGGTATCTACATCTTCCTTTTGATGGTGGTTATCAATTTTGTGTCCCTATACTCAACAAATGATTGGAAGTGACCATGTGGGGAATTTTGAAATGAAATTCAAATTGGTGCTGAAATGAAACATTCTAGAAATGTAATTGTATTTGAGTTGGATGCTTGTTGCTCCCTTGTGCTATAAAAAGGATTTCATGGCTCATTGCAAAGGGTTTTGAAATTTTGACTCTAGTATATAGTTTGGGTAGAAATTAGGTATAGAAAGATTGGCTAATGAATAGAACATTCAAATCATCTTGGTTTTGAGTCTTATATGTAAATGATCTTAAAATAGTTTTATGCAAATCATTGATACCGAAACAAATCTTATCCCTGAAAAATTTACTCTCCTATTGTAAGTTCCTACAAATTATAAATGAAATATCAATGGTATTTTTTTTTATCATCAAATGTTCAATTGAATGTGTCTCCCTGTTTCTGCTTTGAGTCAAAGAGTTAATTAAATGCTTGGATAGGGTTACATATTTGTGAGAATTTGCAAAGGATTTGATAAGAAGTCATGTTTTCTAGGAATTGTGATTTTTCATACTACAAAGCATTGTGAAGATAGTCTATTATTATTAGAGTTAAAGGATTTATGTATTACTGGTTATTTTATGTTGGACTTCATTGCTCAATTAATGAGACACTAGTCTATTTGTTAGAAATATTTACAATTGAAAGTATTGATGGCTTACCCGACCATGGATTTAAAATAAGGATACAATTCATTTAAAAAATTTAACCATGAAGCATGTATTTTTTAATATTTTCTTGTTCCTAGTAAATAAATGATTACTGACTCAAAGATTAGCCAATCTATTAATGGATCATGTTTATTTGTCATTTATAGGAACCGGTCTATGCATTGAAGTGTTCTCCATCAAATAGATCAAAATAAACACAATTAGGAACACCCTCCTAGGTCTCATAGAGCTAGAAGTGAAGGAGTAAAGTCCTTAAAGCCCTTTACTCGTTAACTTGGCCATTCATCGTATGGATTTTTATTATAGGAATTGGCTACTCTTTAGAGAATCCTAAGGGTGTAATAGAAAAAACACCAACAACAGGTGTGCTAATATGATGAGTTACTAAGTTCTTTTGAGAAAATTAATAACTAGTGAAGACAAAATTGTGTGTGTTTAGAATGTGCTCTGGTATGTGCTCTACATTTATTTTGTATTGATCCTATGCTTGTGCAGATCTGAAGTGTTGTTTATGGGCATCCTTGGGTGATATATCCTAGATTATAGCTTCTGGTTTGATGAAGAGTGAAAGTTGAGTTCACTAGTTTGTGAATTGGTCTGGTAGAGTTGTTAATCTATGGATTGGGAGAAATGTATCTACTCTACAGTCCTCCGCTAGTTTTTTTCTGGTCTTGCAGATCTAGAGGAAGGCTTGTAATGATGTTATCTATGTTTTTTCAAAGGTGTTCATGGTTTGGTGCTCTAGAAGACTAGTTTAAGAGTTTATGTGTGTATTTGTACAGTCTGAATGGACTGATGGAAAGTGTTCTATGTATGAAGGTTGTTGTAGTAGTTGTGGGTGAATATGAAGGAATCTAAGATATGTTCCAATGTATGGTGAAGCATGTTTTGTGGTCCACATGTTATCTTCTTATTGCGGAAGCATGTACTTCAAACTTCATTGGTGTTTTCATTAGGTTTGGCTAACCTGGTGTTTACACGTCATGTGAAGGATAAGTATCAATTAAGGAAGCATGTGATTGATCCAAGATGTTGTTTTGGGTCCTAGTTAAGTGTTGGTTTGGTCCGCTCTCATTCTCATCCATCGCAGGAATGTTGAGTTTCTGACCTAATTTGAATTTGTAAAATGAAGCGGGTGTAGCCGACCTTACAAAAATTTTCTAAGGTTGAAGATGGTATAAATACAAGGAAAGATGTTAAGGATAAAATTCCACAAGTGTGAGAAGCAAGATATATGTGAGAGACTATGCGAAAGTGAATTGATGCACCAATAAATTTAATGTGTTAGACTCCTAAAAGTGGTGTGCTAATGGTGTCTACAATTCTCTAATCAAGGTTGCAGATGTGTGCAAGTTGTTGTGGTAGATCTTCTATTGCATTGAGATAGTGTTCTCTATGTAACATTATTCTTTCTATCTTTTTGTATCAGTAAGTAGTGAGCCTCCCATTCAAATAGTGATTCCTATGTGGATAGTGAGTTCTATCTTGGGCAATGAACCCTTTGGCAGTGAGCCTCTTTGTAAATGGTTTTGCAATTACTCTTATATTGTGAGTTAATACTCATTGTGGCTTTTCCCTTATTGGTTTTTCCACATAAATTTGGTGTTTCTTGTGTTGATATTGCTTTCTATTATTTTCACTTCATGCTCATACTTAATAATAGATTAAAGTGGATGTGGAGTTAATAATTGCTTGATATTTGTGAATGTGATTGGTGACAATTGATTCACCCCCCCTCTTAGTTGTCTTGTGCATTTCAATAGATACATCAAACGAAACATTACAGGGGATCACATTATGCACATGCAACCACACAAAGAAGATGGAAAATGAAATAATGCAAAATACTAGTAAGGTACATGCGAGTCAACCTATAGGAGGTCATGTGCATCCCAATCTTGATCAGTATATGCGGAAGGTGAACAACTAGCCAAAGGGACAACATCAAGTGCCAAAATTAGGACAAGGCTCTCTAACCCTTTTCTCATACTAAATGTAGGATAAGGATGAGTCGAGATGGGTGATGAGAATGAGCTCCTTGCAATAAATAGAATTATTTTCAATGAATGTAAAAAATTTAATAGTGAGGATGCTGTGGTCCTACAACTATTACATGGAAATGAGAAAAATGCATTATTTTTTAGTCAAGTTTTATTCTTAGATGGTTCAAACTTCTTCAATAATTTCTTTAAAGGAAGACAATTATCAGTGTGATGTCTAAAGAATCTATGATAAGAACAATATGGTTTATTTTTATTAGTTTGTCTTTTGGTCAACATAAAAGAGCATAGAAGATCATCTCAGTTTTGGATAGCTGTAATAGGTTATAAGGAGATTCAAGAGGTTCATACAATTTTTGTAACTAAAATTTTTGATGTCCATGCACTCTTGGTTTCTTCTTCTTTGGTATGATAATTATGTTTTCATCAATTTCTTCTTCTAACTACACATCCTTTCCTTTTTCAGAAAAGGATGTGTTAGGAGTAGTAAAGTGATCAAGAGTTCTGGTTTTGGTTTTGTTTCTCTTATGTGTGGGAAGTGTACTAGAAGCTAGTTGAGGGGGAGGAAATATTTTATTGATGAGATAATCCAATATACATATAATCTCTATCCCTTTTTTATATTTAAGTAGCTTTCATAAGTTTACTATAAGGGGAACGACAAGGGCAACAATAGCTTCATCTCTCACAAAGTCTTGTAAAGTTTGTAATTCTTCATCTAGTAATTATATGTATTCTTGTGGAACATGAACAACATCATGCACATTGGTTGTAGGTAGGGAAGTTATTGGAAATGAGGTGTGTAGTCTATGATCCATAGGGGGCTGATTATCAACACTATTAGTGAAAGAGTTGGAAAACCCAAGATCCACGGTGAATGGTGTATCACGAGATGACATGAGTCTTGAAATTCGTCTCACAAAAATATTGCTAATAGGACACCAAGTTGTAAAGATCATACAAGATTCAAAAACTCAATGTCAACCCAAAATGGAAAGAGGTTAAAATGCAACTCAATGACCTAGAATGCAATATGTAAATGTAATTTTCAGATTCTAAACAAGGTAATTTTCTGATTACACTATGTAAAAACTTGAAAATAATGTCTTGTAAATGCAATTTTGAAATAACACAATGCACTAATTTTAACAAATGAAGCTAAATATGTCCAAATTGAAGAAACAAAATTTCTGCAAACAAAAACAGATATCTAAAACAACAAACAAAAATACAAAAAATGAATATTTTAATCCCCAAAAACTTAAAAAATACCTTGATCGGGGACTCATTTTCCCTAGGGAGAATGGCTCCTAGATTAGGGTTTTTAAAAGTGTTTCTATATATTTTTGAGTTAATTTTAGTGGTTTCTAGATTCTGATATGATACAACAAGTTATAGTTTTAATTTTCTATGAATTTAATGTTGAATGCAAGTGTAAAATGTGATAAAATGAAAACTTAGAAAACCTAATTTGATATGCAATTTTATTTCAATTTTCAAATTAAAATGAATATGATGTAATTCTATGTAAATGAATTGAAAAATGGTTTTTTTTTTTGTATTTTTAAGATTTAAAGAATGCAAAGATGCAATCCTAAAAACCCTAGATGCAATGCAAAGTTAATGAAAACTACACACCCTAAATGAGACTCAATTCAATGCAAAGATATGAAAATGAATGGAAGATATAAATATAGGGTGAAAAAGGAATCCAAAATTAGAAAATTTAATGATCAAAATCAGGTTCACCACGATGAAACAAAGAAAAATAGGCTATTTTTTTAGCAAAATGGATTGATGAATAACTCTATTTTCCCCTATTTGACTCAAGAAATGAGATCCAAACAATGAAGTGACTTTCAACCAAAAGGTGAGTCAAATCAAGGTATGGATATACAAATTTATCCTTTTATGCAAGGACGAGGGTATGAGTCAAGTAACACTTTGGGGAGAAAGATTAAAACCATCAAACAAACTCCCAAATGTAAGCTATAAAATGCAAATAGAAGACTATACTCAAAACTGATGGAAACAAAAATCAAAATGAAGATCTAGGAAAGGGAAAATGATGTGTACCAATCACCAAAAGTTAATTTTTGAAGCTCACTGAGGACTCATTTACCCTATGGCGAATGGGTCTTGGCTAGGGCTCTGCAAAAATCCTTTTTGGATTCTCTTTTTCTATGTCTGCACTTCTAGATTCTCGATTTCCACTATTGGAAAACTGAAAATAAATCTTGTAGAAGAGTTTCCATGAAATGATAACTTTTCTTACAAATTTGACAACTTTGCAACTTTCTTCAATTTTTCTCTTCAAAGGATCTTCCACCTAATAACCTATAAAACAAACACAAGAGTAGAAAGATGTTTTTTTTGGTGATGGGGGGTTTGTCTAGGTCAAACCCTATTTGAGTATTTAAACATTGAAATGAAATCAAATAGCATGAAGGAATGGTGAATGAACAATCAATGTCACCACTCACCAAACCTTTTTTTGAACCTTGGATTGTAAATCTAAAACTCACATGAAGTGGCCTCAATGGATGTGAATCTTGATTGTGAAACTTGATTTGAAACAATTCCTTTGAATACTTGAATAGATCTTGAACTCTACATCACCATATTAGCTCAAACAACATGCATGATGCAAGGAATATTTGACATGACAATGAAATATTTATTTCTGCAATAATATTACATAAATATTCTCTTGAATGCCTTGAAAATTCTCTTGAAATGATCTTATAATGCTCTTGTGAAAGTACTCTTAACTTGCTTAAAATATTCTAGTTGAAACATAGTAAAATGACTTCTTATTTATACATATCTTAAGATTAATTCCTAAAATTCAAATATCACAAGCCGACATCTAAATATACTTTTGAATCATTAAAATACCACCAAAAACACAGTTTTAATTTAGGTCCTAGGACTATTTGATGACCCATTCACCCTATGGTGAATGGATCCTAGGTCACATACCTAGGACATACTTTGCTCAATGTTAAACTTTATGCTATGGAATTTATGAATGCTAGGTTTTATCCTTTGGAAAATACAATTAATTAGGCTTGGATTTAAATTAAAGGGGCCAATTAAGGAAAATTAACCTGAAATAATTAATGAAGCCCTAAATTAGTGTAAAATTATAAAGGTAGACCTTACAACACAAAAAATAAGGAACAATTAAGTCCATTTTAATTAGAAGGCCCTAAACTTAATGTGAATATGTAAAACATATATTACAACACTAAGTTAAGGCATCATTTAGCTCCTTTTATTTAATATTTATTCAAAAATTAAGTGTGAAAAAGGGATAATTTTTCCTACAATACAAATTTCAACCATTCAAAAATATAAAAAAAAGATTTATCAAGTTTGTACACCTCAAACAACCAACTAGATTGAACCTCAAGTTGCTGGCATAAGTTGAACTCCATACTGATTTAGACCAAAAGATAGGAAATTAACTCAATTACCTAAAACTCTCCATTTGATCACGTTACAATGCTTGAGTAAGAACCTAATCCAATTTCCTCTTGTTAAACCCATGGACACAACCAAACCTTTACCTCCAAACTTCAACCCAAATTCCTTTTTTCAATATCATTGCACAAGTTGACATGATACAAAATGAAGCATGGATCTTAAACATCAAGTTCAAGACCTCATTTTTTCTAATCACATCTAGTTGGGTGGTGTTAATGATCAAGGGAATAAGTTTTTTTCCCAACCTAACCAAAACTTGCAAATTTTTACGAATCCTATGCCTAACCCTTCATCCAAATTTTTGCAAGCTTGTGATGTTAAGAATGATGAGATGAATGTTGATAAGACTGATGATATGAGCGATCACATGAATGATGACATTAATGAAGAAAAGGAGGTAGATATAATGGTTTCTTTAATAGATGTTCAAGCTCATAAGGGACAAACAAGTGTGTTACCCAATATTGCATTCACTAAAAGTGATGCACCTAGACATACACTTGATGGTCCTCTCTACATTTTCATCCATATCAATGAAAAACTATACAAGGAATACTCATTGATCTTGTGTGTGTTGATAATGTGATCACTGAGGAGTTCTTGTTTGTACATGAGATTTATCAAGATTCTTATGAACAATCAAAAGTATGGATAAAAATTCTTGATGGGTTTTGCTCACCCTATGATTGGTTACATCACTCTTCCTCTTAAAGTTGGACCTAAACAATTAAGTGTCTCATTCTCTATCATCTCAAACTCAAACCAATTCCATGTGAAGCTAGGATATCCATGGATATGCTATATGAATGTCATCACATCAGTTATTCACAAGTGCATAAAGTTCCCCTTTAAAAATGAGATATTTGTTGTTCATCATAGTTAGTTTAATCTTTTGTATTCTTGTTGGAACTTTTCATTGAATTTTTTTTGGCCTAAACCTCTAGAACCTATTAAGCCTTGTGACGATTTATTTTTCAAGTCAAAGAAAAAGTTCAAGGAAAAGTGCATAACAGAGTTATCTCTTAGAAATATTCATTAGAATGATAGGTCCATGGTTTTTCCTCCTCCCCTACAAGTTATAGATGAAACTAAGGTTGGACCAAAACCCTTCCAGATCACTAAGGTAAATGTGTTATAGTTCCCCCACCCATATCTGATAAAAGGACAAGAGACAATCACATGTTTCCTTTTGTTCCTCCAAAGATAAAACAAGTGTATAGACCTAAAGAGACAATGGTTTCCTTACCCCGAGTGGTTCCTTCAATTCCTCCCTTATAGGAAGAAAATAAATCAATGGTCAAGAAACCCACTCTTACCCCATCACAAATTAAAAACTGTACAAGAAGAAATTGAAATGCTAAAGATCATAAGCATAGGCATTGTGCTATCACTCATCAATTGGAAGAAAAGAATAAAATAGTGAATGATAATCCAACACCTATGGAAACAACTCAAGAAGAAATACAACTTTCCCCAAAAATAGACTTGGAACCAAAATAAGAAGTGAAACAAGAATATTCAACTATAGTTGTCATAAAACCTCCCATTGTGATCAATTTGGATGACGATGATTCAAAATTGCTAAAATTGATTAAGAGGTGCATAATAATCTCAATATTTTATTTTTAAAGCAATAGATCTGAAAAATGTAATGATCCTCCTGATGAGAGTGATCTTTTATGTATTACACCAGGAGATGCTCATAATATGACACTTGATGTAGTCCCTTTAGCTAGTTGTCAGCCTTCCATATTGTTGGTATATGGAGCCTAATCAAACTCAAAGGTTAATTTTTCCCCTTTTATTGGTGTGGTTTCCCCCCAAATTATTTAACGGAGGTTTGGGGGCAGCGCCCCCAAGATGGGGTCAAGGGGTAGTCTCCTTTGTGGAGTCCAAGGGAAATTCCCTTGGAGGGAACCCTATTGTGATATAGGGCAGGGTCGAGGGGTAGCACCCTCGCGGGGGCTTGGGGGCAGTGCCCTCGAAACCTATCATTATTTTTTATTATTTTATAAAGGTGTTAGGAGTTATTTTTCTATTGGTTGACATAAGAAAAACCCTATTTTGTAACTGACATAAGTCTTGATAAAAGGCTAAGGGTTAAGTTTTTTGTGGATATTGTATTGTATCATTTGTATCGGTATTGAGTTGCAAGGATTGTGGGTTGTAATTGGTTTGATTTGCTGGATAATAATATTGGACTCTTTGTTGGTGGATGTAGCCCGAGTTTGGGTGAACTACGTTAAAAATTGTCTTTCACTATTATTATTTTTGTGTTTTTCATTCCTTTGTTTAATATTTATTTGCATTTAATTGATATTTTTTACATGCAATTCCTAACACATATATGATGTGAAAGATTGGGATATAGATGACATACTTTAGGTCAGCTCACACATGAGATATTCCTTTATGTGTGTTTCATGTATTCTTTGTGTTTTCTTTTACATGATATGATCTCTCGTGTTGTGTTGCTTGGCATGTATTTATGTTTGTGAGTTTCTTTGGATGACCCTTGTTTCTCCATTGGTGCAAGAATACAAATGAAACTAACCTATTGTGACATTTTTTATATTTGTATATTCATACTTCTATATGTCATCAAATTTATCTTGTGTTTTACTTTTGGGGATGATATAAGGCATTGAGGCATTTAGGTCTCTTCCATGTTGACCCAAAAGTTTGTTTGTCTTCTCTCTCTATGTGTCATTCCTCCAATGTGTTCGTTGTTCCACAAGTATTTGGGGAATGATATTAGTTCCAAGCTCTATTATATCACTATAGAAAATATATATACTAACCCTAGATCTATAGATCCCTTATGTGTTCATACTGTATATTATTTATTGTATTACATTTGGGGGAAATACCTTATCATGATGTAGCTTTATTTGGAAAAATGTCATTGGAATAGGGATTTTCAAATAAGCTCTTGTGAATTTTGTTATATAACATTTATCATTTTCTACTTTTAAGTGATTGTACACAATAGGGTGTTTTGCAATTTCTTTAAAGTGGGGGAATACATTGGTATTATTTTGCTTCACTTCATTCACAAGGGTTGGACTTAGTGGTTTGTTAACATTGACATTGAAATTTTCTTTACATCACTTTGTTCACATGTGTTGAATTTAGTGTAGTGTTGGCATAGAATTTTGATCATTTTGTAGCACCTTATCAAGGTTATCAGGAAGTATACACTCTTGGTATTGTTATGGGTACACACCTAGTAAAAAGTGGTCCTTAATAGACCTAGTGTGCTTTTAATTTTTCTACCTTGTATTTGAGGCTCACCTAGTTAAAAGAGGTCCCCACTAGCTCATGTGCCTTCTAGTTTGTGATTCACCTAGAAAATATCAAACTTTTATATTGTGTAAGTCATGAATGCCTTTCTTATGGATCCTAACATAACACAAATTCTCAACCCATACCTTCCTTTTGTATTTCATATTGACATTGTATGTTAGTGTATGTTATCTTCTTGCATAATCATACATATGTGTGTTCTTTTGTGCCTTTTTTGGTTTTCCATGGGATCTTGGATTTTGGGGGCTTGATTACCCCTAGATCCTTAGTCATCCTATCTCTTCATCATTAGGACTATTGGACCCCTCTTGTCATAGATTTTCTACTTTAGTGTGAGTATGAACATAAGTTCATACTCTCACTAAAGTGGAGGCTAAATGTACCATCATAAATTATCACCCTTGAAAATTTCACCTTATTTATTGTTCCTACTTAAATTATTGGATCTAATTGAGTATCTAAGTTACTAAATTATGCATCCTATGGTCTATTTTTTATAATTTATGAGGAATTACAAGCAATAATCAATTGTATTTAACTTTTACATTTACCCCAACACTAACTGACCTAGAAAATAGGTCCAAGTCACTCATGCTCTAGGTGTGAGTGTCCTCTTATTTCCCCTCAAAATCAAAATATATAGGTTGTGGTAGTTTAATATTTAAATTTCAAGTGTCCAAAGTTTGCCATCATGATTTAATATTTAGGAAATTGAATAAATATCTATAAATGCCTATTTATTGCATCATTTGAACATCAAGTAGCAAGAGGTGAACATTAATAGAAATTACTACCATTAAGAGAAATTCAAGAGAAAAAATTTCATAGCTTTATTGTAACAATTCAAGATCCTAACAACATGTAAAATCTTATGTGATTTCATATGTGTTTATGTTATCATTGTTTTGTGAAGGCTAACACTTTTTGTAGGTCTCTAAGCAATTCAACCAAAGCAAGATCCAAGTCCTTGAGGTTATGTGCATGAATTCACTCTTTCAAGGAAGCTATTGAAGGTTGGTGAGTTGCAACACTTTATGATTTCATCATTCCTTCCCATTCATTATCATTTTATCATTTCCATTGTCATTATGGAAGTAGAAAGAATTACATGGGGTTTGACTCAGGTAACATCCTAAATGGCCCAACATTTCCTCTCTTTATGAATTTGTAGATCTCAAGTTTGAAGAATATTGAAATGATCTTGAAGAAATTTCTTCATTGTTGCATTTGAAACCCTACATCTTGTCAATCCACAAAAAAAAAGTTACAAAAAGATCTAACAATGTTCTAACAAATTTGCATGAAGGAATCCTAAGATCGGATCCAGCATCAAAGGACCTTGAAAATAGATCTAAAAAATATTTACAACGACACCCATGCCTTAGGCATTTGTGTCCTCCATTTTCTGTCCCAAATTCTATGTCTTCTGTATTTGCATCAGAATAGTAAAGTACACTATTACCCTGGTAAGATCATTGCATTTCGTCATTAAGAAATTTCCAAATTTGGTTAAGGGTTGGTTGACTCACCTTTTAGGTTCTAATTCAATCACATACCTTATTCAAATCCATCAAACCCTCATTCCACCTTTGCATTCCAAATCCATTCACATCTCCCCCACACATATATTTCCACAAAAATTTGGGAAAGGTGAGAAATCCTAAGGTGAAAACTCAAAGGTTTCCTTTTCCCATTGTTTCAAAGTGATCACATTACCCATCAAGGTAGGACATGTGACTTTACAAACACCTATTTATGTTATGCCAAGACCTCTTTCATACAATTTTCTCCTAGGTAGACTGTGGATTCATGCCATGAAGGGAGTCCCATCTACTCTTCACCATGAGATTAAGTAAATATAATAACAAGATATAAACAGTTGAATAAAATGAAGCAAGTTATAATTTACAAGTTGAGGTTGAGCATAATCATTCTAACTCTCTTAATGCTTTGATTCCAACTTCAAAATTAGAACCCATGATGAAACATTTGGATGATGATTGGGGACCATTATATTTTATATCTTGTTTCAAAGAATATCCCAAAATATTGTCATCAAATTCCAAAGAACTTGATGATAATCTTGAATGCATAATAAAACTCTTAGATGATGATTGGGGTTCATTAGATTCTACATCCTCCTTTATGGGAGAATACAAAATCCCACAATCTTAACCTAAAGAGTCTTGTGTTGTATCTAGTTCTACATCAACAAATCCAAAAACATTAACCCATGATGGTGATGGGGGATCTTTGACTTCTTTGCATCATGAGTGTAAGATGCATAACTTTGAAAAACTTAAAAAAGATTTTCATGCTTGGTAAAATTATTCTTAGGAGCATGTAGACATGACCTCTTCATTTGAGTTGGAAGAAATTTATCACCTTAGATACAAAATTCTTTCTAAATATGGATATAATGTAAATGTGGAACAAAATGATAGGAATCAAGAGAAGTCCTTACAATAATTTTCTAAGTAGGTCTAGGATTCTAACCTTCATATCCATCTATGCTTTATCATCTTTTGTATGTATGACATCTATTGCTAATAAAGAAAGCTTTTCTTTACAAGAGAAAGAAATGTCTCCTACTTTTGATCAAGAGAATATTTTTTCGAGACTTCTCAAAGTCCATTTGATATCTCTCCCTCCAAAAAAATTAAAGAAATTTTATAAGAAAAACACATTTTGTACATATCATCGAGTGCATGGTCATTATATCAATGAATGTTAGGTCTTCAATAATAAAATAAAACATATTAAGCATTGAGGTGCTCTTCCTTGTGTTGATGCACCTAATTCCTCTTATCAATAATGATCTTCATCCTATCATGTTGCTCATCACTATGTGGAATTTGTAGCTTTATGTGTTTTTCTCGTTGCCATTCATGATCGTACAATATTAAGTGCAACCATATTCTTCATGGAAGCAACATGATAGTACTTGGTGTGGTTTTCCTTGTCTCTATGCTTGGGAAGCAATGATAACTAGTATTGGGAGGCATGTGTTATTTTCAAGGATCCCCTCTTCACCTCTTTCTCCTTAAAATACCAACATAACAAGTATGTTGATATTTTAAGGGGGGAATAACATTGGAATTATTTTCTTCACTTTGTTCACATGTATTAGACTTAGTGGTGCATTGACATATGCATTTTTTGTTTCACTTTGTTTACATGTGTTGAACTTAGTGTCACATTGGCATAGCATCTTGATTATTTTTGTAGAACCTTATCAAGATTATTAGGGAGTATAACTCTTGGTATGGTTATAGGTACACACCTAGTGAATAGAAGAATTCACTATACCTAGTGTGTTTCTCATTTTTCTACCTTGTCTTGGGGGCTAATCTAGTGAATATTGAAATTCACTATCTCATGGTGCCTTTTGTTTATGATTCACTAGGAAAATGTCAAACTTTGATATTGTGTGAATCATGAATGCTTTAACATTTCCACCTAACATAACACAACTTGCTTGCTAGTGGAGCCATGTGTTTCATGATTGTTTAGCATAACAAACCTTGCTAGCCTTATGGAACCCATAATATTGCATGGACACCTAACATAGCACAACTTGCTAGCTAGTAGATCCATGTGGCTCATATGTGATTTTACATCCTTGTGAGAGCATCATTTTGTTAGAAGACATATTCAATGGATGATATTTGGTATTTGAGACAATTTAAGACTGAGGTCTCTTTACCTTACTAAATCGAATCCCTTTAGTACCAACCTTTTTTTTATTGTTTTCCCTTTTGTGTGTCTTCTCTGTGTTTTCATTTTTTTAAAATTGTGTTTATGTTAATTGTGTTATCTTTTATATATGTTATGTTATGTCATGTGTTTTCATCATGTATGCTTCATATTTTTTGAAATTTATGTTTTTGTATATTGTCTTGCTACAATTCACTTCACATGTGTGTGTTCCTTTTTCCCTATGTTGTTTTGTCATAGGATCTTGGATCCTAGGGGCTTGCACACTTCCCCTAAATTCATAGTCATCATAATGTTGGAAGTTGGAAGTCTGTCATTGATGATACAGTTTGAAAACATGAGCATGAGGTGCATGTAATTATTGATCTAGTGTTATCATTGATTTCAATATTGTTGTGATCATTCTAGCATAGATTGGAAATAGTTCTAGTGACATATGTACAGAGAAAGTTGGACAAAAAAATATGGTTATATAGGAAATTGGCTATGTATTTCCTCTAGCAGTTTTATAGTTCAGTGCATTAGAATTTGGGTTCACACTCCACCACAAGTTGGTATAACCCTCTGCAGTTCTAACTATAGTTTTAGGATCGTCTAATGCAATTACATTCAAGATTTGGTGACATTTTGTGAAGTATTCTAAAATATATGAATGATAGATTAGTGTGGGAGATTCTACATTTATTCACAAATAATTATTTTGTTATGTGATGATGAAGATAAAATAATAGATGTCGGCTGAGTAGGAATTCAAAGGAATATTGATTTTTGAAGTCGCACATTTGGAAAATTATATGTACACATGAAGGTTTTGTGTTTAGGTCTATTTTTGGGCTGATCTAACATGTTTTATGTTTTGGAAAGTGCAAGCAAGTAATTTTATCTTATGTGGGATTTATATTAGGTCTATGTCAACCTATCTTGATGTAAATTGAATTTTGAATCAAGGAAAAAAGTGTGGATAATTTTTTTTTAGGATGGCATGCTTAATTTTGTGTGTTACTTCTAATTAGGCCAACCTACTTGAAGTTACACTTGATATGGATATATAGAGGATATTAACTTCAAAGTTTTAGAGAGTAAAAGATGAGAAATATGGGATGATGAAGATATAGTAGATTGCATGTGAGTATTAAGAGATATATGACATGTATGGTGCTTCACCTTCATGTGTGTGATGAAAATTTGAGAAAATTGTGAACAAAGCAAAGTATTGATTTAGATTAGTGATAAGACCATTTTATACTTCATTGGAACTATAATCCAATGAACCATATGATGGAGCTTGTGAAATTCTGAAGAATTTAAGCTCAATTTTCATAAGTCTAGTTCCCATTTCTAAACCCTTGCCCCAAAAGTGAGTAGGGTTTTTAATTAGAAAATATGCCAACATTATGTTTTCACGATGACTTGTCTAGTTGATCATCAGTTTCTTAAGTGACTTTTTGAGCCACTCGTTACATTTGTTCACCGGCCCCATTCGTCTGAGCAACCCATCATCTTTCTCGCTATGTCAAGGTTTTCCTAAAGTTAGGTTGCAAATTTTTTTTAAATACGGTGACTTAGGGATTAAGTCATTAACCCTATGGTCATGTCACCATCGGGCAAGCTAAGTCTTGTCCATTTAGTGCTAACATCGTGTGTTATGCAGCATGCAAGATTCAGCGATCAAGGATGAAATTTGACCTGTACCCCGCTAGATCGTGGGAGTAATGTTCACACCAGATAAAAGTAGTGAGGTTAGCAAAAAGCTAACACATGTCCCAGGTACAACGTGGGACCCACTTTCCACTACCACTCTCGTAGCCCGACGTCTTCAATGAGTGGTTATGATTTGATCTAGCAAAATGATCTCCACCGTTCCCTACTGGCTCGCTAAATAAAGTGAATGATGGTTAAAATGCAATGAGATTAGTGAAATCTTGACACTTGTCCCCATTCACTCAGATTGTGGAGCCCACATGGAATGATGATGTCATTTGACACGGTTGTACCTGATTGGTTGAAATCACATTAGCAAGGAACCATTGGAATTCAATGAAGGTAAAACATGAGCTATCCGTTCGATTATCCTCCAAGGTAGGTGATCAATGGATCTCATTCAAACTGGAAAGTGACACTTGATGGTCAATTCTACTCTACACGACAAGCTTGCATTAATGGCTTACACTCTACAGAGCAGTCAAGTTGATCTCAACTCATGCCAAGAGGAAAATGCAGACAATCATGGATAATAATTAATAGATTTACATGCAAATGGGAATTAAATAGCACTGGTACATCTACCAACGAGATGCCAAAATTGTGCATGTGCAATAAACAATGAATAAGGATACTATGGTTTTACTCGATAAATAAAGTTGAGGTGATTGTTATTTGTATCATTATCATGAGGCAGTTAAAAAATTTATGGTGTGTGGAATTATTAGGAGATAAAGATGAACCAACCAATGAGGAGGTCAATTCGTCTAAGTTCACAGAACTCTAGTCTTGGTGCACATGAAGTTGTTCTTACTTTGGAAGCAACTACTGCTTCTAAATCCAAATTGGCACCAAGAAGATGCAATTGCTGACTACAATTCGAGAGTGGTGTTGCTGAGGTAGAGGAGACAAACGAAAACATCTAGTGCACTCTCTGACGGGGTCAAAGCGGAGGGTGAGGTATGGGCCTGGTTCCCACGGGCACCAACTTTCTCCCATCAACCTCATGAGCACATCTTCTGGAGATGGTGATTTAGAGGCTGATTCAGCCTATGCTTAGTACCTTGAAATGTTGAATGAGGGATTTCCCTCAGATGAGGAGGTAGTCTTTGTGTTGTCGCTGGCCATGAAGACCCCAAGTGGGCATACTATAAGCATAGCTAAAGAAGAAAAGGTGGAAGGAGAAGCTGAAGTTTCCTCTCTTCCTCTTGCAATGACAAGTAGTTGTTGGGTTTACCATGGATGTGACTTGGGACGTGGTGATGTGATGGGAAAATGAGTTAGTGGTGACTAAAGTCTTCTTTTTCTTGCGTTTTATGGATTTTGTTGTGGTGGCTCTCTGGTTTTCCATTGTGGTAAGGTTTTGATGATTAGACATCAGTCATGTTCCCTCATGGCATTTTGATTGCCTAGTTCGTGGTGCTCAGATGGTGACAAGGGAGGTTTTGGTGGTACTTTTCTTTCTCTTCCTCGGCGGTAGTTATATTTTGGCTCCCTCTTGTTATACCAGTTTTTTGCAATTTCAGCATGTGGGATTTTTGAAATTCAATTGAAATTTAGCTAAAATTTTAATGAAATGATCATTTGACAATGTAACTACATTCGAGTCTAAAGCTTGTTGCTCC
Source organism: Sequoia sempervirens (assembly GCA_007258455.2). Lineage (NCBI taxonomy): Eukaryota > Viridiplantae > Streptophyta > Pinopsida > Cupressales > Cupressaceae > Sequoia > Sequoia sempervirens. Next base: position 130,150,275 of record VDFB02000363.1, on the reverse strand, counting down.
CTATTGGTATAAAGGGAATTCAAGACTCGAATGTAGGGAGGAGAGAGAAGACAACATTCATGGGGTAGGGTTTTGATTAAATATGTATAGATAGATAAGAATGGGATAGTTGGTCATCTTTGGGTTTTTTGCATGAACTATGTCAAGTACCTTAAAATGTTTTTCAAATTTGATCCAAGTATAAGTGAATATACGTAATTCTGATATATTTCTCTCCTTGTGCAAGTTTGAGATGAATTTTGAATGAAATATTAATGATATTTTGTTCTACTTTGAATCATTTGTTCAGATGCATGTCTCATATCTTTGTCTTGATTCAAGTAATCGATTAAATACTCAGATGGGGATGTGAATTTACTTTTATTTGTAGAGGATTTGATAAGTAGTTATGTATCAAGAAATTTGAGCTCCATAGTGCAAATTATTATGAGAGTAGTCTATTTCATTGTTGGATCATTTTTTTCTTACTCATTCTTGCTTATGTGACTCCATTTGGCCCAATAAATATGACACTAATCTATTCCTTAATGATTTTCCTAAGGGATTTATCAAATAATCATTCAATTGACAAAATTCTATCCAGGGTTCCATTCTATTTCAAGATTCATTGATTCCATTGTTTATTTGTGATAATTCTTACTTGGGGTGTCATGATTTTGATGAATGGATAGCACATTACTTAGAAACAAGCCGATTTTCTAGTAACTGTTGCATGGTTATCCTTTGTCATTATTAATCTATGTAATGATGTATTCAACATAGCTAAATCTTAAGTGAATACATTAGGAATACCCTCCTTGGTCCCACGGATCCTAAAGTGTAGAAGATCTTAGCCTTCGGCTAGATCTTGTTAAGTTGGCCATTCATTTCAAGAGTCTTGAGTATAGGAACTGGCTATTCCTTAGAGGTATCTTGGGTGTACTGGAAAAAGAACCAACACCATAGAAAATGGGGTTGGAAGGACCACCTATTCGATTCAGGTCACTCAATAATGTCCTAGGAACCCAAATTGGATTGACTATCAACCCCAAAGGGTGAGTCAATTCTCAACAAGGATGACCTAGGAGGGGTTCTTTTAAGCTTTGAGGGGTTCACCACCAAGCAAAAGCTAGGAAAAGACAACTTATCATTCAACTCACAAAACCTAGTAATCTAAGCTAAATGATGAATGCAAATGATCAAATTATGCAACAAGTTAGGATATGTGTACCTGGGAAGTTTGGAAATGTAATGAGGCTTTTTAAAATGAAAATAAACTATCAAAATATGCTATGAAGGACTAAGAAACCCTTACTATCTTATTAGTCCCACTGTTGTTTTTTGGAGAAGATGTGGAATCTTTGGATGCCAGAACACGATCCAAAAGAATCTCTACATAATTTCACTTGGAGGACTAAGACACCCTTGCTACTATCTTTGTCCCAATCTAAATTTTTGGAATCTCTGAAAGTGGTCTTGAGGCTTGATGTGTGTACTTCTTCTTTGATCTCAGGTTCTAAAACTTCTAGATTTGGCTTGTAGGTTAGTTTTCGTGAAGATGACAACTTTGCAATTCGATTTTACAACTTTGAAACTTTGCACTTCAAATGATCTCCAAGTCTTCAACCTAAATCGGTAATCACAAACACACAAGAGGGGAAAAACTTGTTGATTGTTAGTAAATGGGAGTTTTCCTTGGTCAAACCCCTTGTTGGTAATTAAATCTTTAAATGAAATAGAATAATGGAGGGAAATGATGAATGAACAAATGAAAATGTTACAACTCACCAAAACCTTGTAATAAGGTGCTATAAATATGCTTGAAATGGTTGCAATGGATGTTGTTCTTGACTCTTGCTTGAATGATGTTGATCAAAACACTTGCTTGAATCATAAACCCTACATCACAAATGTTAGCACAATAAAAAACATGATGCAACAGTCTCATTGATATGATTCTTGAATCTTCATGATGGCTCCAAATTCTTGATGAAATGCTCTTGATCTCATAAAATTTCCTTAGGAATGAATACTTGAATGCTTTTTATCTTGTTATGATAAAATGAGAGAAGGAACCTTGTATTTATACTTATCCATGCTTAATATCCCAAAATTACACCACAACAAGCCGACATATAAATTCATTAATTAAAGGAGGCTAAATCCCACCAAGATTTGAAATTGAATCCTAAAAATACATTAAGGGGGACTAAGACACCCTAGGTGGCATCTTAGTCCCGAGGCATGAAACTCAGGGCACAAACTCCAAAAAGGGGCCACTTTAAGGAACATCTAAAATTAGGGTCCCAAGACATTTGGGGGACAAAGATGCCCTAGGTGTCTTATTAGTCCCAGTCTAAAAATCAAGGACATGGCCAAAATCAATAAATTATCATTTATCCATTGATGTTTGTCGGGATTAGCCCAAAAAAGATGTAGTTTATTAGGAATTTGGATGCAAAATAGGACCAATTAAGACATAAATAAGGATAAACAAAGCAAGGCAGGCCCAAACAAGTGTGAAAATGAAAGGGTATGCATTTTATTACACTACATTTAGCCCCCACTTTAGTGAGAGGATGAACTTGCTTCAAACTCACACTAAAGTAGCCAATCACGCAATCAAGAGGGGTTCCAATGTACAAATTTTAGTAAGGTAGGATGAAAATAATCAAGAGGGTGGCCAAGCCCCCATGATCAAGATCCTATGACAAACCAACATAGGCACAAAGGAACACACATGCAAATGATATATGAATCCATAACCAAATTGCAAGCATACACCATCAAAGATAGAAAAAGGAAAAAGGAAAAATAAAAAGAAAAATGCAATGGATCAAGCTTCTACTAGCCATCCAACGCATTGTGGACCAGGTCTATGTTGTTTGTCCAAAAAAAAGGTTTACAAGTGGAATATGTTGTCCACTATGCAAACTAAATGTATGCTCACGAGGGCTAGTGAAGCTATTTGTTCACTAGGTGAGCCCCGGGGGACCGTATCAAAGCCATACCTCCATGAATTTAATAAGAACAAAGAGAAAAATGCATGATCACAAGGGCTAGTGAAGATAGGTGTTCACTAGGTGAGCTGCAGGAAACCATATCAAAGCCATACCTCCATGACTTTAATAAGGTACAAAAAGAAAATGCAACAAGAAAGAGGGATGTTTGAAGGGATTTTTCTTAGTTCATGAAAGGTCTTGTCTTAGGGAAAATTGTGTTTAACGTCTCCAAGAGAGGAAAAGTCAAAGAAATATCAAGCTCTCAAAGGAAATCAAACCCAATGACACCACCAAGAAAGGAACGCATCGCAGGAAGAAAGAAAATCACACAATGAAACATGAGTGTCGATGTATGCCCCAACTTTAAAGAGGTTGCTAAAACCATTGTTGTGAGAAATTTATTTAAAGTAGAAGAAAACATGAGAGATTACTCAAAAATCCCTATGTCAAGTCATATGTTTCCAATAAGCTAGTCATGAAATAGGAAATAATGGAAGGAGTTGCGCCCAAAATGCATAACTCAGTACGTCACATGCGAGCCAACTTAAGGCATGTCGTCCACATCCCAAGCTTGCTCTTATATGTACATGAAAGGTGGTCAACTAGCCAACATAGGCAACGACAGGTGACATATGAGAATAAAGCTACTTAACCCCTTGCCCCCACTTAGTGTAGAACAAGGCTGAGCCAAAATGATTGATGAGAACATGCTTGTGTAAAAATTAGTATCAATTAGAGGAATTAGGTGGTTCAACACAAGGAAGAGAACCACACTCCTGAAGATGTTGAATTTTATCTCTTAAAGCCTTACATTTATTAGTAGAATGACCATGAACTCTATGATATGCACAAAATGAATTCTTGTAATAAATTTTCTTTCATGTTCTTTGAGGGAGGGTATCAAATTATCTTGGAGGAGTCTCAATAAGATACTTTCTTGATCAAAAGTAGGAGATGTTGCTTTTTTTTGCGACAAAGATATCTCTTGCTTAGTACAAGATGTCATACTTACACAAGACTCTTTAGATTGTGAGATTTTGTTCTCTTCTTTAAAGGAAGGTGTAAAATCTAATGAATTTGAATCATTAGTGTTTTGTGTGATGAAATTGATGCTAAGAAAGGACTTCTCTATTTCTATCAAATGATAATAATCAATACCACTAGTTTCTATCAATTTAGGATGCACTATTGTTAAAGTCAGCTTAGAGGAATCTTTTGTAAGAGTGTTGATGTTAATAGAAGGCTTGTTTATTTCTATCAAAGGACAATAATCATGAAAACTAGTCTTTTCTTGCATTTGAGGCTCTATAGGGATGCAAATACCTTATTCTCTAGCACCACATCCTTTTCCACTATAACCAAGTTGTTTCATCATTTCATAACCTTTTCCATAAAGCTTTTTCAATTCTTTAGGATTTGGTGGTTGTTGATAGTCAGTTTCATTGAAGTTTGTTGTATAATTTTCTATTTCTTCTAAAGTGGTTGAGGTGGATGCTTTCGAAGGGTCTTCTGAATTTTGTGTTGAAATTATTACTTTTTATTTTCCCTTTTTTGAATCTTTTTTTATGATTTTGTATTCTCCCATGAATGTAGGTTCACAATCCAAGGGACCTCAATAATTTTCTAATAGATTCATGACTTCTTCTATGAGTTTTTCTTTGTCTTTTTGTTGCACAAGTTCTACTTGTGTAGTTGGTGTTAATGTTTTCAAAGGATTATCTTTACCTTTCTCAATGTTCAAACAACTATTTGGTTTAGGATCAGCTCTGATTGTATAATTTTTTTTTGTTGTAGACATATTTCATGATATGATTAAGGGTAGAGGGCACAACATGCATCTCATGAATCCATGGTCTTCCTAAAAGAATATTGTATGAAAGATCATCAAGCATAACATGGATTGGGGTTTTTAATGTAACTTTATCAACTTTAATAGGTAATGTGATCACCTCAAGCAGTCATTTTCCCATGTTATTAAAGCCACTAATAGATAAAGAGGTGGGTTGGATTTTTGATTTATTGACACCAAGCTTATCCAAAAAGTTTATACTACACACATTAAGGGAAGAGCCATTATCAACAAGGGTTCACTTTATCCCTGTGCTATTGTCTTGAGCTATGATCATGAAAGCATCATATTTTTTTTGCACTTCCAAAGGAGGGAGCTAATTTTGGTGGAAAACAATGTCACCATTTATTCCTTGAATCATTGATGTTGTCATTCGAGTTTGCACTAGAGGGAACCACAACTTTTTGTAAGGCTATTTGAAGCATAGTGTGATAATTAGGTGAATTCTAAATCAATTCCTAGAGGGATATATTTGTGGGAGTATTCTTAAGTTGTTCAACAAGATCATACTCATATCCACTTTGTGAAGGAAAATGAGGGGGCTTGGTAAGATAGGATTAGGAAATGGGAGGGATGTTGAAGTTGTTTTTCTTGGTTGCAGATTTTTCCTAGTGTTGTATGTATGAGAAATGATATTGTAACTTATTTTTTGTGAAACATTGTTCTTAGGTGGTTCAAGAATAAGGACAAGATTGTTTTGAACTTGTGGTTTTTGAGAGGGTGGATAATGAGAAGTTTAGGCTCAAGAGAGTACTCCAATGGGTATCTAATGTGCATAGCATCAAAATAATTTTTATGATGTCTTGGTGAAGGGGAGTCTAATGTCACTTCATCATCTTCATCTAAGGAATTATTGTTGTCAATGTTATCATTTTCTTGCACCATGACATCTTCCCTAGTAGGAGAGTTTTTAGGAGAACTACAAACCAAATGTTCTTGGCATTCAAGGATTGGTTTTTCCAAAATGACTTCATCACTAGTAGGGAAATGATCAATGGCATTCTCATGTTCAATAATATTTTCTCTAGAGGGAGAGAGGCAAATAGGATTCTTGTGACTCTTTTAGCTTTGATCTTCTAACACTGCAATATCTTCTTCACAAGTAGGAGAGATATCAGGAGAAGGATAGATGTGATCATCTTGATTGTCGATGATTGCATTCTTGTTTTATAGGATCTCATTCTCTTGTGCCATAACTTCTACCCTATTAGGAGAGATTTTGAGGAGAGAGGAAATTAAATGGTTCATCATTCTCCATTATTATGTTGTGTAAAGTAACTTCATCACTAATAGGGGAAGTATCAAGAGAAGGACTACTATGGTTTTCATGATTACGAATAGTTAAATGATTTTATTCAAATAAGTCTTCCCAAATGTTAGGGACATTAGGAAGGAGAGAGATAAGGTTATCAATTTCAACCCACATGTCCTCCTAGAAAATGTGATTTTCATGATCATTCAAGATTTTACCCTCTTTTCTAAATCCTTCTTGCAATTAGGGGAGGTGTTGGGAGATGGATGTGGGATAAGAAACATGGTGGAAATGATCTCATCTTCTTGCATCATACTATCTTTCCAAGGGGGAGAACAAGAGAGACAATCGAGACTCTCATGAACCACAATGATTGTGTCTTCATTCACCAAGATACCTTTGTCTCTAGTAGGAGAGGCATCAGGAGAAGAAAAATTATGGTTTTCATGATTGTCTACGCTTGTATCTTCTTGTATTATATCATCCTCACCAATAGGCAATGTAATATTAAGGATTAGGTCAATTTTTTGCTCCTTTTGCTCTAAGATGTTCTCATAACATTGAAAGATAGTAAAGGATGACTAACATGTTTCTTAATGACCTCATTGTTGTACTCTAGATTGAACTCATAAGAGGAGATGTTATAATTATGAAATCCATTTTTAACCATATCAAAGCCACATCTCTTAAAAGAAAACATGCTATCATGGAAAAGTAAAGAAAGTGCAATGCAATGATCTAAAGTGAAATTTTTAAATGCAATTTTTTAGATTTGAAACAAGGTAGTTTGTTGATTATACTATGCAACAACCAGAAAGATGAAATGTTGTAAATACAAATTTGGAATTGAGAAATGCATGACATGAAAAACTTTAAGCTAGATTTAGTAAAATTCATGAAACAAAATGTCAACCCACTGAAATAGATAACCAATGACAGCAAACAAAAGTGCAAAAAAGAAAATTTAAACCTTGGAAACTGCAACTTCAAACTCAATAGGGACTAAGAAGCCAACAAGGGCGTCTTGGTCCTACTGAAGGAATTTAGAGGGAACAAAAAGTGGAACATAAAGCACACAACTCAGACAAGGTTTTGAGCTAGAACCCACAGAGGGGCTAAGACTCCAAGAACAAAATTTTTGTCCTAGCAGAGGTTTTGTTCAGAAAAAACAATAAATTCTAGGTTGATGACAGTGTTCCCATGTTACCTACCTAGGGACCTTATGTTTAGAAATAGAAAATTGTGAAAATGAATGCAAGAAAAAGTGACTAGTGACAAAAAATTGGATGCAAAGTTGAATGCAAATTTTCCAAGTTTGAATGTAATAACAATGCAATTATGATGATGAACAATGCAATTTTCAGTGTTTCAATGAGATAAGATGATGCAAGAAAGTAAAAATGCAACCTATATGTACTTTCACTAATGCAAATATGAGAAAACCTAGATGCACTTTCACTAATACAAGATGCAATGCAAGATTGAATGCAACCTAGATCTAGGACTTTAATGAAATCAAAATTAGAAAATGAATGCTCTAAAATGTCAGGTTCACCAAAATGAATCATAGAAAATAGGGTTGGATGGACCACCTATTTTCTTCATGTCACTCAATAATGTATTAAGAACCCAAATTGGATTGAATATCAACCCAAAAGGGTGAGTCAATTCTCAACAAGGAGGACCTAGGAGGGGTTCTTTTAGGCTTTGAGGTGTTCACCACCAAGCAAAAGCTTGGAAAGGACAACTTATCATTCAACTCATAGAACCTAGTAATGTAAGCTAAATGATGAATGTAAATGATGAAATTATGCAACAAGTTAGGATATGTGTACCTGGGAAGTCTGGAAATGTAATGAGGATTCTAAAAATGCAAAGAAGTTGTCAAAATATGCTATGGAGGACTAAGATGCCCTTACTATCTTATTAGTCCCGATGTTATTTTTTGGGGCAGATGCAAAATCTTCGGATGCCGAAATAGGATCCAAAAGAATATTTGCAAAATTCCACTTGGAGGACTAAAATTACCTTGCTACCATCTTAGTCCTAATCTAAATTTTTGGAATCTCCAAATGTGATCTTGAGGCTTGATGTTTTCACTTCCTTCTTCTTTGATCTCAAGTTTTGGAACTTCCAAATTTGGCTTATAGGTGAGTTTCTGTGAAGATGACTACTTTGTAATGCAACTTTGAAACTTTTCACTTCAAATGATCTCCAAGTCTTCAACCTAAATTTATAATCAAAAACACACAAGAGGGGTAAAAATTGTTGATTGTTAGGAAATGGGGGGTTTCCTTGGTCAAACCCCTTGTTGGTAATTAAACCTTGAAATGAAATAGAATAATGGAGGGAAATGATGAATGAACAAATGAAAATTTTACAACTTACCAAACCATTGTAATAAGGTGCTATAAATATGCTTGAAATGGCTGCAATGGATGTGGTTCTTGACTCTTTCTTGAAAATTTTTGATCTTTGATGAAACACTTGCTTGAATCATAAACCCTAAATCACAAATGTTATCAAAATAAGAAACATGATGCAACAATCTCCTTGATATGATGCTTGAATCTTGATGATGGATCCAAATTCTTGATGAAATGCTCTTGATCTCATAAACTTGCCTTAGGAATGAATACTTGAATGTTTTTTATCTTGTTATGAGAAAATGAGAGAAGGAACCTTATATTTATACTTATCCATGATTAATATCCAAAAATTGCACCACAACAAGTCGACATATGAATTCATTAAGTAAAGGAGGCTAAATCCTACCAAGATTTGAAATTGAATCTCAAGAATACCTTAAGGGGGACTAAGACGCCCTAGGTGGCATCTTAGTCTCAAGGCATGAAACACGGGGCACAGACTCCAAAACACTTTAAGGCACATTTGAAATTAGGGTCCCAATACCTTTGGGGACAAAGATGCCCTAGGTGTCTTATTAGTCCCAGTCCAAAAATTATGGACACACAACCAAAATCAATAAATTATCATTTATCCATTGATGTTTGTCGAGATTAGCCCAAAAAAGACGTAGTTTATTAGGCTTATGGATGCAAAATAGGACCAATTAAGACATAAATAAGGATAAACAAAGCAAGGAAGGCCCAAACAAGTGTGAAAATGCAAGGGTATGCATTTTCCTACAATACATCCAGCATATGATATATTCTATTATGTAACAATGGAAATAGTACGCCCCACCTTTGAGGAATGGAACGCAAGGGTAGGGTTCCTATTTCACACTTGTTACACTCTAGGAAATCTTAGAGATATAAATCCAAAGATAGAAAGGGGGAAATAGATCTTGCAATAAGGTATCTTAGGGTGTGATTAAAGATAATAAGAGGGTTCAACACCAAGCTAGGGCTTGAAATGACAAGAAATGAAGTAACATGCAAAGTGCTATACAAAACCTAACTAAATGACCTAGGAAATGAAACTGAAATGCAAAATATTAAATTGGAAATGAACAAAGGTGCACCTAGAAGATTGATGAGGTCAAAACAAGCTCCAAAACCTTGAAAAGTTTTTATTTGATGCCCATTGGGACTCATATGTCAGTCTGGGCTATTTAGTTCTAGACTAGGGTTTCTATGCCAAAATTGGAATTTGATAGTGGTGAGTCTAAATCTCCTTAAATTTGGAAAATATGCTATACTAGGACTCATATGCCACAAGTGGTGTATTATTACCACTCTGCTTTTTCAGAGGGTTAAGAGCTCATTCTACTCTCCTATATCTGCTCTTTCTTCCACACTTCATTTTTAGATATGAAACCATGATTTACAACCTATAGGTGACTTTCCATGAAGATATCAACCTTGTGAAAAATTGATGACTTTCTTCAACTTTACAACCTAATCTTCAAAGGATCCTCAAGCCGCAAAGTACCTAGATCTACAATCACACATGTAGAGAGAGAGGAACTTGTTGGTTGTATGGAATAAGGATTTTCCTTAGTCAAACCCATTTTAGATAATTAAACCAAATGATGAGAAAATGAAATAAGGATATGAAACATGCAACACGGAACATGAAACATGAATAATGATACCTTGAATGATGTCTTGTAAATTTGCAATCTAACATGAAGTGTCCATGAAGAATGTAGATCTAGATCTTGAAATGAATGTAGAACAATGATTAGTCTTGGATCTTGAATGCTACATCACAACACTAGATCAACAACATTCTTGATGCTTCATAACCTTGACATCATAATGGATCTTGAATTTCTGCAACAAATCATGAAGAATTATGCCCTTGAATGCTTTCTTGACACTCTTGTGGAGTATTGAAATGCTTAACTCTTGATTACTTAGGATAACAACATGGAGGCTTAGTGAAATAATGATTTGATACCTTGTTTTTATAGGAAATCCATCTAATATCCCATTTATTAGATCCCAAAGGCTGGCATTCATGAAATTTGAACTTAAAACCCTAATTTCCCACTCAAAACCCTAAAAAGGGCCCAAATGGGACTCATATGCCACTTGTGGAATATAGGTCCCATCTGGATGCAACTCATATGCCCAAGGTGGTGTATGGGTCCCACCAGGCCTTTTTAGACAGAGAAAATCTCAGGGAGTTAGAAAATGAAGTTTATTTGATGTCTATGTCAAGATCTTGGTTGAAATATACCTTCAGATGCATAATATAGGGTATTAGGGGCCCATTAATGATCATATGAAGGCCATAAATTTAAGAGGGCCCAAAATTTAATGTGAAGGTGCAAATAAATACTTTTTACAATATTAAATTAAGGAAAAATTAGGTCTATTTAGCTTAAAAAGGCCCTAAATCCAATGTGAATATGTAAAACACATTAAAAGACTAGATCAAGGAAACATTAGGTCCATTTTAATGTTATGCATTCCCAAATTAAGTGTGAAAATGTAGATGAATATATTTTTCTATACTACATATTATATCAGTTCAAATAGGTTGTATAGCCACCCCTTCTTTGTTCCTTCTCTTTCTCTATGAGTAGTGAGTTCACTCAAGGACAATGAGTCCACTTGACAATGAGAATTTCTTTATTATACTATATCCAAATATAATATATTGTGAGCTAACCCTCACCATGGTTTTCCCAATCTGGGTTTTCAACATAAAAATACTGGTGTTCAAGTGTCATGTAATTTTGTGGTTGTCTTCATGCTTTCATACATCTTTGTAGTTATATTTATTCTAATAATTTGATGGCTTATGCTTAATTGGTTTAAGGTAATACTAATTCACCCCTACCCTCTCAATATTCTAGGTTTTCAACACCTACCTCTTCAATGTTTGGACAATTGAATGCCTCTTGACATATTATTCCTTTAGTGTGAGTCTAAGAATAATTTCATACTCTCACTAAAGTGGGGGATAAATGTAGTGTAAAAAATTGTCACCCTTGACACCCTATTTTTCCCATAACTTCAATTATAATTATAATTTACCAATTTTGTGACTAAATTAATAAAAAATATGTAATTCCTTGTCGTCCCTATAAATTGAGCAAAATATTAGGCCTGGGACTCATTCACCATTTTCGGACACTTTGTGATAGTAAATGGTGTTACTATGCTCGAGGAAAAAAATTTAATGTTTGAAATTTCAATTGGCGATATTTTTTAATTTGCAAATGACCCTAGGTCGGCCCCTACCCAAAAGTATTACTTAAAATGCATATAAAATCATGTTTTCTAGCTCTCATTAAGTAATTAGAAGGCACATTTATGATGAAGCAAGCAATTCATGAAAGGAGAGCAAGTGGAGGATTCTAAGATCAATCAAGGACATTCAAGGGTATATTTATGAATATTATTGCAGAAATTAAAGATCCAAGAATCATGTTAAAGTGTATGTGAGTTCATATTGTCATATTATCATTATTTTGTGAGGGATAACCCATTTTGTAGGTCTCCAAAGCAATTCAAGAAATCAAGCAAGAAAGATCCAATACCTTGAGGTGATGTGCATGACTTCAGTCCTTCAAGGAACCTATTAAAGGGCGATGAGTTGCAACACTTTGTTATTTCATCATTCCATCCTATCAATTATCATTTTATCATTGACATTGCCATTGTGGAAGTGGAAACACTAACATGAGGTTTGACTAGGGTAAGCCCCTAAGTGGCAATTTTTTTTCCCTCTCTTTGAATGTATAGGTTTCAATTTTAAAGATAATTAAAGGAATCTTGAAGATAAATTGTTCATTGTTGCATTTGAAGCCCTACATCTTGTTAAATCACAAAAAATCAACTATAGAATTATTTGATAATATTTTGACAAATTTGCAAGTGGAAATAGAGATCTTAGATATATCATCAAAGGACCTCAAATAAATCAAGAAAGGAATACAAGGACTCATGCACCCTAGGGCAACTCTCTCCCTATATTAAAATTAATACCAAATTTTTTGGGCAGGTACACAATCTTTTGGACTTACCAAATCTTCCTGTAATTGACTATTTTAGTTTATTAGTTGTCAAATTATTAAATTTCTCATATTAGGGCACATAGTTTAACTAGGTTAATATTAGTGAATCAATTCCAATCTATTCCACTCCCTAAATTGATCGAGATTTAGATCTGTTTAGCTCACCTTCATGGTTGAAATTCAATTTATACACCTTGTTGATCTCCATCTCAATGAAACCCTAGGAAAAGGACTTGAATCCTATTGTTCTAAGCACTTAGGACTTAGGATCACCTTTTTCTATGTTTCAGTTTTAAAAAAAGTAAATGATGACTATCAAACAAAGGATGAATAACTTCTCCCCTACAAGAGGATGGTATACAATTTCAAACAATGTTTTGAAACTATCACACTTTTAAACAAATCCTAAGGCTATATAACAAATAAATTGTTGTTATGTATGCCATTGGATATCTCTTGGACATGCCTCATAATACTCATCATTGTGAGTTCTTGGTAGAGAAAATTTTAATCCTAGATTTTGATATTCCAAAATGTGAATTGGTGTGTGAAATTGTTGGTTATAATTCCCCTTTTTATTATAATTTTTACACCTATGTTCATACTAACATGCTTCCATCTAACTTATCTAGTGCCCAAAAGAAAATATTTTTTCACCAATCTTCTCATTTTGTCATCTTTGGTGATACCTTATATTTAAGGAGTCTTGATTGTGTCCTCCTTAGGTGTCTAAAATTACAAGAAGCTAAAATTACCTTACATTAGTTACATTAAGGTGTTTTTTGGGAACATTCTAGTGGACCTACAATTATAAAAAAACTTCTAAGAACTAGTTAGTATTGGCAAACTATTGAACAAGATACACACAAATTTTCTAAGAAATATCATCAATTCCATCAATATGGAGACATGATTCATGCAACTACCTACGTGTTACCACCAATAACTACTCCTTCACCTTTTTCATAATGGGGACTCAACCTTGTAAGAAAAATATGTCATTCATCAACCAATGGTTATAAATTAATTATCACTGACATTGAGAATTTCAAGAAGTGGGAATAATTCATTCCATTATCCAATATCACCAAAAAGAAAATATCCAAGTTTATCCTAAATTATATCATTTTCTAGAATGGTATTCCTTATGCTACCATTACAAACAATAGAAAATATTTCAAAAATCAATGTGTATGTGATCTTTGTCACCAATTCCATATCTAACATCATTTTTACACTCCTTATTATCCATAAGGTAATGCTCAAGTTGAGGCTTCAAATAAAAATATATTTAAAATCCTTAAGAAAACATTCAATGAAGTTGGTTATGATTCACATTGATTACTTAATCCTCCTTTATGGGATTACCACACTAGTATTTTCACACCTACAAGAGCCACTTCATATTTCCTAGTCTTTGGAACCAAATACATTTTACCTATTGAGGTTGGGCTCTCCTCAAGTGCGTCTTTAAAAATTTCCATTGATGAAAAATAATATTGAGTATCTAGATTGCATGAGCTTGAGCTATTATATGAAAAATTTCTTAATCCATTAAATAATTTACAAGATTATAAAAATTATCTTTGTCAAAGTTAAAATAAAAAGATAAAAATTAGAAAGTTTAAAATCAAATACTTGGTCCTAAAATAGAATAAAAAATCAATAAGATGGAAATAAGAAAGGGAATTCTAAACCTAATTCGTTGGGACCCTTTGTCACTATTGTAATCTATGGTTCTAGAGCTCATAAACATTCTACACCTAGATGAGAACCTCTAGAAGAGACTATTAACAACACTCATCTAAAGAATTTTTATGCATGACCCTTGGGGTATCCTAGTAATTTGTACATACTAGTTTCATTACTATATTATGTCTTACCTACCTATCACTAGTATCTACATTTCACCTATTCACCTATCACGACTTGGTTGGCAGTATCTATTATTTAAATTATCCATCTAGCATACCTAACTAGTCAATTTATTCATTTTATTAATCCTTACATATATGTGGGGACCTTTCCCTTGAACTAGGTTTTTAATTGGTTTCTTGTACTTATCTTGAGACCATATCACTTTTGTATATTATAAAAATATTGCACTTTCACGAAAATCGCGAGAAAAGTAAAATAGTAAGTGTTAAACTAAGTCTATGGCATGTATAGCTTGTTATGTATCTTTAAATATCATTATCAAAATATTTTAATGCCTTAATTTAAATATATTTCCTATGATAAGTACTATAAAAATAAATCAATTCCTTAACATATGCATCCTTCCTACAATGGGCGATATCTATCAAAACTAAGCTTATCTTTTTGTCAAGAGATATGTTGGTTGTTGATTTCCTTTGAAAATTGTTATTTATTTTTGTTTCTTTATTTTATCTTTTGTCTCCCATTTTATTGATGAAAACCTATATTTTGATGTTCTTAGAGAAAATTGGAATGAGATATGATTTTCTTCTTTGCATTTTATAATTATGTATTGTGTTAAAGTCTATGTAAGGGGGTAAATGATACAAAACAAATATTGGTTCTATACTTTGGTGCATTATATACACTTGCTAGGATTCCTCTTCAAAGTAAAAAAGAGTCATTTCCATTTATCATCAATCTTACATATCACTTTTTGTTACATCTCCCTTTTATAGGTTTCATTTTGGTATTTGATCCTTGGTGGTGTTTGGTTCATTGCATGTCTTGCATTCACAATTATTAGTCTCCATTATAATATCATAATCATAACATGTGTATCATAATCATAATTTTCCATCATAATCACAATAAATATTAATTAATATCCATCATATGCATGCATACATCATCATAGCATTAATATTATCATCATCTAGATAAAAACATCATAAGTACCCATCACATCATTATATTGTCACATCATAATAACATAATAAAATAAGTGACACATCATAAATCATGTCATAAGTCTCATCATACACATCATATGAATCAAAAGAATAATAATATATACATCATCAAATGTATAATATATATGTGGGATACATAAGACATATCAATACATATATACAAATCATGTAGGCATGGTGTCTTAATCATGATATAAGTATATACATGGATCCAAATATACATATATGCATATATACAATCTTTCCCCTAGGTAGAGATCCCTCTTGGAAAGTGTCCTAATAACACTCCTTCTCCCTTGGTGGTGTTGGAACCATGATCCCTTGAACCCTAGATCCCCTGATCTAGCTATTATTGAGTGTGTGTGGCTTTGTGTCCTAGATGAGTAGGGATGAACCTAGTGCTCCCCAGGCACCATCATCTCATTAAGAGTTTTGTACTAGGTAGCCTCTCTTGTGATTTATCCCACCTTTTTCATCACTTACTGGGTTAGTATACTTTTTTTCGCCTCAACTTTTTGTCTCCTTGCTCTCTTATAATCTCTCCTTTCCATTACCAGAGCTAGCTAATCCTATGCCTAAGCTAGCTAAGCCTATTTCTATCATAGATATGTATGAACTTTCACTAGATGCACTGATAGTCCATTAATTTTTGGATGTTACTTGAGTAACCCAATATGAACTTTTCTAAGCCTATTTCTATCATAGATATGTATGAACTTTCACTAGATGCACTAATAGTCCATCAATTTTTGGATGTTGTCTCTCTTGGCTTGGGATTGATCCTTGTTTTCCCTATTCCTAATCCTTTTCTTCCAAGCCTCATCCCAATATGATAGTGTAGTATAAATCTAAACCTATGTGCCATCTTCCTCTCCTCCACCCCTTAGTTTAAACCTATGTATTTATTTATAATTGTACATATGCTAGAACATGCCCCCTATATGGTTGCCTCACTAGTTTAGCTCCCCACCCACTCTCTCCCATCTCTAGGATTCCCCCACCCATCATCTCCTCCAACTATGATATCTCCATCTCCATCTACATCCCATCTCCATAGAGTTTTTTGTCTTTTTTTCCTAACTAATCATCCTCCCTATCCTTTGGTTAGTGGCTGACTAAACCTCTAACCAAGACTTACTAGTCTAGTAGGCCTATTTCTAGCCCACCATACATCATACTTTGGCACCAAACCTGCATCTTCCACATCCACCTCTAGATCCTATTATACTATAGTCAACACCTCAAACCTTATGATTGTTATCTTTGGGGATATCATGGGACCCTAGTCTACCACCTCCCTTCATGTGTAAGAAAAAAATTCCACCCTTATTGACACACCTTGCCTATGTCCAAATTATCTATGCACCCACTCAAGAATATCTATGAATAATATGAATTATCCACCCAATCAAGTAGTTAGGTTTCCTATAATATGGTAGCTTCTTTGGATTCTCCTCTTAAGCCTCACAATCCCTCCATGGCCCCCATATAAATTTTTCTAGGTCATCCACTTTGGGTGCAAGTACTATATGTCTCCTAGCTATTTATGTGCCACCATGCATGTGTACATGCATGCATATAGTTGTCATGTACCTTGAACTCTATATGTGATTAAATATTTGATTGATATATGCTCCCAAACACATATATGTAACAATATTACATTGTAGGCTAGGCTACTTCATATCTATAAAACACCTAATTCATACCATAGTACAGATGTGTAATGATACATGGTCCCTAGGAATATACCACTCCCACCTCTAACACCCTCTCCAAACTCAACCCCATCCAGTAGAGAAGCCCCTTGACCTCCTATCTAGAACCAAAATTCCACCAATCACTCCTACTACAATTAGTGGTAAAGGGTTGAATCAACCCATGAGTCATCAAAGATAAATATATCCATCCTCAATTCCCAAGTTGTCTATCAACAATACCCTATTGAAAGTCCTCTCATTGTGATTTGTGTCATAAATAATTTTCTCTCTATTGATAGGAAACTATATAAACCTTTAGATTTACTTGAAAGTAATCATATCCTCCCTAGTCAATAACATGATTATGTTTTGGTTGTTGTGCCACATATCCAATAGTGCAGTCATCATGGTTAGATTAGCCATAATCTTGAGCATGTGTGTCATGTGTCAAATTCCAACCACTCCCAGGAAAGCCTTGTCCATATCTATTATTTGTAGTAGTAGTAGCATTGTCGCGAGTTGTCGCTCCTAAGACATCAGTGTGTCACCATCATCCTTCATCCATCAGTCACACGATATTAGCCTTTGCATGAAAAAATAACATTCATTTTCCTAGTCTACCTTAGTTTTATGTCAATTGTGTAGCTTAACCCCCATTTGCACCATTATACCAATTGCAAAAATATTTTCCACCATATGCATAATATTTATTGCTAACTGCTTAGTTTACCAATTGTGTAGTATTTTTTACCATTATCATTTTATTTCCTTGCATTTGTGTAATTTTACCAATTCCACAATGTTTCTTGCTAATAGTGTTGCATTTTTTGTCACTTGCATAATTTTACCAATTGCACAACTTTCTCATACATTTATGTAGTAATATTCACCATTTGTGCAACTATCCAATAGTGTTGCATTTCCTTGTAAATATGCATTTACACACCATTTGCATAGTGCTATGCATCATATGTACATCATCACATCATTTACATATTTTTAACCTAAATTTTCACTTTTGGTTAATCTAAACCTAGGCCTAATAAATGCACCTAAGTGTACCCTCAAGAACCCTAAGGTTAGGTACTCATTGCTAGTCTTACATCATCAAGTTGTTTCCTAAGCAATCACACATGCTTTTCTCAATATGTAACCTTCATAATACCCACCATCGTTGCCATTGATTTGCTTTGGAATACTTTGGAGGCTTAACTTGTGAGTGTGAGAGTGTAAATGAACTCTTTTTACCTTCCTAACCAAATATATAGCCCTTTTAGCCCCTTCCTAGCCCTTTTAGCCCTAGATTTTCATACCCAACCCTCCTTTTCTATATTTTTCCTATCCTCATGCATTTTTCAACATCTTTTTATGTTGTTTTTCTTAACTTAGCCTATCCTTAATGTCATGAGCTTGACCAAGAAATCATTTAATTTTTTTGATCTCTTTAGGGGTCATCATATCCTCCATCCTTTGGTCTGTAGTGACATATCATTATCATCATTATTTCTTTGAAAAAACATTATAAAACATATTATTTCAAATAGGGACAAAATCTAGAGACATAAAAATGACTAATGAGTTTTAATCTTGTCATGTTATCAGTATCCTCATCAATTCTTCTATCTATATTTAATTAAGCTAATATTTCTTCCTTCCTATCCATAATAATTAAATAATTTTGTATTATTTAATTAATTTAACATTTATCATTTTCCCTCCAACATTTATTAAAATCAAATTTAAAATTACCTTTGGTCCATTATAATTAAATAATTTTCAAAAAATGTTTAATTAGCTAACACTTCTCTCTTAAATTAAAGAAAATAAAATAATTTATCTAAATTTAAATTAAATCTTTTTCTCTAAAATAAATAAATGAAATCAATATTTTTTTTATTCCCCCACGATCATTTTGAATTAAATAAATTTATTTATTTAATTCTTTTAGATTTCCCTCCATAAAATTCAAACTATAAGTGTTACCATATCCTAAATTTTCCTATCCATTGATCCTTCTAATTAATCTCCACCATTGATCAAATATATATTGAAGAATATAAATTAAAATACTTCATTCATTCATATCCCCTAGATCGTTATTATTAATCTTCTAGCTAAACTAAATTGTTATAAGACCGTTGATTGTAAAAGCTTGCGCCTCTCCAAACAGCCTTATGGGAAATTTAGTGAGTGGGGGACCAAAATGTGCCTCACTAAATGAATTTTGGGTTTGTTTAAAGAAGCTAGCTCTCCTCTTTATTTTGGGAAAAGGGGAAGAGAGAAATATAAAAAATGAAAAGATGGTGATGCACTAAAGCTTTTACAACATTTCAAAGATTACTAATTCCTTACTCATGATGAAATAGACACAAAATGCCACAAACCCTTCATTGTTGGGAAGAGAACAAATGAAAAAGTCTAGAGAAAGCACAGTGCAGTCATTCAAATCTCCCCGTGGGAAGCATCCATTAAGGTCTGACAAAAATAAGAAACTCTAAATTTAACAGGGACTTTTAGAACTTTACAAGACCACCTTTGCTCTTACATCATAATATGTACTTCAACATAATCTTTTACATAAAAGGAAAGAGTATAATAAACATGATTCAATTTCTGAAAGATAGCTTTTAAATATAGAAGCTAATAGCATATAAAAAAGTTATCTAGACTATCTACGTAAGACTTTGACACAGAGATTTCAATATAAATGATATAAGAAAAAGAAATTCGTGATAAAGGCCATAAAATGCACAATATCAAAATTTTCTCCTTAATAATCTTTGTTCTTACAATAAACCAACTGAAAACAAAAGTTGGATGCCAATCTGATTAATAGTCTTGAAAAACAAAATATGCCATAGAGCGTAAACAATGCTCTATGAAATATTCCTATTCTTGAGAAATATCTCTCTAAAAATATATCTTTTTTAAAGAAAGTGTCTTCATCCCTCTACTACAAAACCCATTAAATAGCTAGAAGAAAGAGCCACTATCACAACCAATAGAGATGAACAACTGCTAGGTGTCTAAATTTGATACACCACAATGTGATCTAGGGTCTGATTAGATCACAACAATATTCGCTCATAAAGTTTGAGATGCCTCATTAATGGCTCTAGATTTTGTAGAAGTTCCACGAAGATATGTTGTTAGAAGATGATTAGATCCTAGCACAGCTTGGAAAAACATGATTCGATCAGCTACAAGGAATGATGATTCCACCCGAAAAGTCCAACCCAAAAAGTAAGAAATCCACTATAGTGTTCAAAAAACTCCACCAAAAGAGATACATCTGTGAAAGACATAACCCACCTGATGAAATGGCTGATGTGTCATGTTGGTGGGCGATTTCCCAATTTGTGAGAGTAGCTTTGGTGAAACCCCCCGCTAGGAAGACATGTGTCCTGATTCAGGCCAAAAAGGAAGATGATATAAGGAAAATCTATGTAGCCACCACATGGTACATTATGTACTTTTATGCAAGAGTAACCTATTCTTTGAGCATAGTGCCATCATAAAGTGAAAAAGGAGTAAGGGTCGAAAATTAAAAAAATTGAAGGAAAAATTTTCTCCACAGTTTCTGGCAACTCACATGGGGCCTTCACTTGTAGAGGCATGAACCCAGATGTAAAATAATCCTCAAAGTTTGAGGAAAGTGGCATGTTGGGCTTCTCAGTCTCCATCGAAGGGCAGGACAAGGGTGCACAATTTCTCATAGGCCTGATCAAGCTCAAGGACTTCTTTAAAAGAAACTCCTCCCCATCTTGATGAAATAGCTCTAATGTGATAGTAAATTTGGGAAAGGGGAAGAAGTGTCATCTTGATCTCCTCGACGGTGGGTGTTGAGCTCAAATTTTGGAGCATTGTGGAAAACCTAGATCTTGAGCCTGATTTCTTTTCTGATTTGTTCTACTATCAATACTCCTCTGTCAGGTGATATTAAGATGGGTAATATGGAGCAGATTAGAACATCAAATTCTTATTATATCTCACTGGAATTCTTATTCAACATTGACTGACAAGCTCTATTTTTTAACGAGACCTAGTGGCAGATGAATTTTTTTTTTCCTTCCTTGCAGTCACTCTTCGGTTGGAAATCCCAACAACTTTTAAAGCTTCCTTAGTCGCTTTACATAGTATCATGATCAAGACTCCTAATTCTTTAGCTCAAGGAGTGATTGTGTGTAGAATTTGGTTGACCGCTGGGCTGACCTTTGCATTTAACTCCTGTGCATCCGCTAGAAAAATGAAAAACTAGCTTCAAGGCCACTACTGCAACTATGATCCTCTCCCAATGATAAGATAATAATTTTTTAAGCACTAAAAGGATCTCAGATCCCTATACCACGATCAATTCCTATTGGAAATGGGATTCGTTAGCTCTCATTTTTTCCTCCAATTGATTCCTCTCTTGGAGAGTGTTCAAAATTTTCAAGCACAATTTCTCTATCTCCTCATTATGAGTCTATAAACTAGACTCAACATATTGCTTCTCTTATTTCTCCTTCTCCGTTTCTACCTGGGCCCTTTTTCCTTCTCGTTGTTTCACCCTATTGCCCCCATATTTTCCTTAGGCAGACCATCTCCAAATATTTTCCCTTGATTTCTGCTTGCAGTTTGTCTACTATGGCTTTTACATTTACCAACTCTACCTTGCACTTTTTCAATTTATTGTCTAGCTTCTCATACTCAGTATAGACCACCTTCTAGGTTGCCTTGGCTAGACCCACTTTGTCACATAGAAGATTTTTTCTCAAATTGAGACCCACAACTTGGATGTCATAATCTTCAAACTGCATTTCTCCTTTTGGATTTGATATCTGTGGCCTCATAGCTGAGATCAATAGAGCATTCCACTCTTCATTGAAATAGGTCTCCAACTTATGGGTGGTTGGGTTTTCCATGGCTTTTCTCGCAAATTTTGATTCCTTGCTTGTTGGCACTTCCTTGTTACTTCAATACGAGTCTGAAGACTCTGTGGAGACTAAACATTTTGTACGACAAGCGAAACATCGATAGGGAGACTATAGAGGGTGATAGAAGGGGTACTCTCATCTGAATGATTTTGTAGAGAGGCACAAGGAAGTGTTATCCTTGAAAATGGTTGGATGCCATGTATGACCTAAGAAGGAGGGGAACCCATCAGAGTAAAAGGAGAAGTAGGTGGAAAAAGAGGCTTATTATTGGAAGTAGATAGGTGCAATGAAAGTTGTAGCATAGGTGTATCAATGTTTACAATTGGTGCCTTTGACAAGGAAATCAAAGATTCAATAGTGGTTGAGGCAGAAGATGCACGTTCGACATGTAGGGTTTCATCATGGGGCTCATTATGAAATACAACCAAGGGTGTATTAAGGATGAGGATGTCAAAACTCATGGATGGAGGATTTTTTTCTATAGATGAGGGGGCAGTAACAAGCAAAGATTCCATGGAAGAAAGGAGGGTGGGTGAAAAAATTACCTAGGTTTTCGAGGCTAAAAATCTTGGCAGAATGGAGTCCACCTCTTTTTCTTCTTTATTCAATAAGCCTAGTCTGCCTGACTCTTGAACTCTTCTTTTCTTTGCACGTGCTACACTGGTTAATTTAAACTCTCTAGTGACTGATCCTGATGAACCTTGGGTCCTTGAAGCTATGAAAAATAGTTTTTGAGACCATTGGGTCCTCTTACCCCTTGGTAGGGTGTTGGTAGAGGATGTGATCTATGATTCTTTGTGTTTTGATCCCTTTCCCTTCCTTTTTCCTGCATCGAGTGCCTGAGGTGGCAGGGGGTGAAAACTGGTGCATGCTCTTGCTCAAGCTCCCGAATTGATTTAAGATTACTATTATTGGATCCATTCCTAGCATCATAGATCTCATAGAAATGCTCATCATCTAGTTTGACATCTCCGTATATGGTGTTTAGGTATTTGGTTTCCTACTGATACCTCCAGAAATCAACCTTCTTTCTTTCTGACTATCCCAATTTCTTTAGCTGTGTTTTGGGGGACTAGCCCATCTAGGCACTTTGTTGGAACTCCACCACCTTGGGATAGAAGTCGAGCCACGGGGGCTGTACAAATAGTATCAAGGTCAGGTCAATATAGACCTCAGTCCTCTCCTTGGTCGGGTTTTTCCCCGACTTAAAATATTTCCACTCTTCATGTTTGATAGTTGGAAGATGCCCAATAAGATTGTATTTCCATCTATCACAAATGAGGACTAGGCCGAGGTAGGCCAACTTGCTAGTTAGCACAACTTTCTCTTATTTATTTACAAACATTACTTGAATTTTTGTGATGGTAAGGGGAAGAATGTAAAACACCTTCTTGTGCCTCCCAGTGCCATAAGCATTGTCAATAATGGTTGTTGATGGCATGCCTCTAATGCGAGGGTCATGTCTATTACAAATTTAGGAAGCCTAAAAGGTTCCTCATTAAAAATTTGTCATTTGATGAAAGAAAATTTTTCTCCCATAAATGATCCATCAGGGTTTGGTGGTTTTTCATCCAATCCAAACCTTTAGGTGTAACGCTCAAAAATTTGATGTTCATTTAGCCATATTATTTACCAAACTTAATACATTCCAAGTATGGTAAAAAATAAAGATGCATATGTCATGATCTTTCCATAATTACTAAAAAGATAAAATTTAGAATAAATCTCATTCCATGTATGCAAAAGAAATAAATTTAATTAACAAAAAGGATCATTGCAATGATACATATATGATTTCCATTTGCATATCAATTAGTTTCCATAAATTTGCTCAAGTTTTCAATTACATCACTAACTTTCAATCAGTACATCTATTTCAATGTTACATCAAATCTTTCTTTCCCAATACATCTATTTCAATGTTACAATACTGAATTACAAAAAAAATTACATTTACAAGTGGGCTTTACAAGCCATTCCAAATATTGCATGAATACATTTATAACACTTAAATCTCTAAACCTCAACCGCTGTGACACCACTGGTCTTCTTGCAAGCTGGGGCCAAGAGTGTGATTAAGGCACCTTTTCTACCCAACCACGAAGTACATGACTTCCCCGTGTTTCTTCCTAACTCAAAGAAATCCCCAGCCCTGCACGAGGAGCCTAGCAACCTGAAACAACAATGCAGGAGGGAACTCTCGATGCAAGCCTGATGCCTATATGCATTCCTAACATGAGAATCACATATTTCTTGTAAACAGGAGGTGGCAGAGACCTATATTCATTTAGTTCTAGGATTTTAATTCCATCTATTTCAATGGTGCATGTGCTTGGCCAAGCATAAATAAAATAAAGGATAGTTTTAGAAAAGGTAAAAATACCATCTGTGGATCCACCTTCGGCATCCTGTCCTGAAAGTTTCTCAAAATATAGTTAATAATGCATTTTCCATCTAATTTCACATTCAATTTTTACACATTTCTAATTTCAAAGAAATTTCATCATTTTCCAAGGTTTTTACAAAGTTTTTCAAAATAACTTTCACACATGCATTCAGTAAATAAAGTTTTCTTGTACAATTTAAGAAGAGTTTACCATGCAAAATACATTCAGTTCCAATTCTATTTCTAAATTAGTTTTGATCACAACAAATAATTATGATAGTTTCAGCCAAAAGAAAATTACTCTTTTCAAAAAGCTCACTAATTTTGATTGTGTTTTAAATATCCTACATTTACTAAAAAGTTTCAAATTCAGCTTTAAACATAGTCTTATGTGTGTTCACTAAGTTCAGATCTAATATATGATGTTTCACATAACGCACCGACATTCTGAAATATAGGAAATCTGAGAAAAAGATGAACAAAGTAGATAACCAGATTCATATATAAAACAAGTTGGCTACTAAATATAGAGTTATTTGTATGAATTTATTCTACATTTTCTGAGTTTCAATTTGAAATGTAAGAATTTATCATACAGATTCGTTTATACACCTACTGTGTTTGTATGTATATATATACAAATATAATATTTACATGTACAAAAACATACATAAAAGGCTTATAATAGATTACTCATAAGAAATTTGGGTAAAATGCTATGTTTTTCTATTTAATACCAATGACAAAAAATAGTGTTTACTATAGACAGCAATGATATTTATACTAGGTATATATATATAAATCTGTGTGTATATTTATATATATGTGTGTATATAACTATAACTATATATATATATATATACGGTGGTATCTATCTATATATATATATACGGTGGTATATATATATACACCTACCACCGTATATATATATACATATATATATTCATATGTATATTTAAATCTTTATATACAAAGTTACATTGTTGTGCACAGAAAGAAACTGTTCCATGGTTTGCAGTTTTAAAAAAAACTAACAAGTATTTGTTTAGTTTGCATTCAATAAAGAGTTTGAGGCCAATGCCTCTCCATAGGGGAAGGCGTTGGTAGTGAGAAGGAAATGCCTCCTCCACAGGCCTTGGCCTGTGGAGGGTGCTACCCTCTCACAGCGCCACCCTCCTCTATGGATGGGGCTGGGGGTATAATCCCCAAACAATAAATTTAGTTCAAAAAGGAAAACGATGCCTGGTTTAAGTTCATACAGTTTCAACAAATTTTGAGATTGATACAAGGTAGGTATATATATATATATATATATATATATATATATGCTCAAAAATACATGAGTTTGTATATAAATATATATATATGTATGTATATATATGTATATTTATTTACAGAATCACAATTCAAAGATTCAAAGCAAACTCGTGAACTATAGTGAATAAAGAAGAGAAAGATAAACCCCATTCAGAAAGAAGTATAATTTTGCAAATTCTTTCAATGCCCACAAAGGATGAAACGTTTTCTCAAATTTCCACAGTTTTGCCTACAATTCAAACTGGCATTCAAATTTTTCAGTAGTATTTTCAAGTTTCAATCAAGATTTGGGGGAAAAGAATGAAAAACCTAGATTTTAAGCTTCCAGCTGGAGATTGGAAATACTCTTCAGACAACCTTTCCTTTTTGCATCTTTTCAATCTGGTTTCCCTAAGCAATCTTCTTCTTGCTTCTTTCCAGTTGCTTTTCCAGCTTTTTAACTTTTCTCTATCTACCCAAAATTAATTCTCAACACACTATTTTAAAAGATTCAGCATTTCTTGGCTACCATTAGAGAAAAATTGGAGAGCATATTTTTAAGAAAGTTTTTCAAGAACCATTCCTTCTCGGGAACTATTTTTCCCTATTTAAAATTGCTTTTCCTTTCCATTTCCACCCTATTCTTGAAATGGATTTTTAAAATAATAATAATTTTCAATTTAATTGCATGTAAATCCCATTTCAAAAATATTTACTCAATAATAAAATAAATATCTTATTATTAACTGATTAACTCCAAGACTGACACAAATTAAAAGAATAGAATGCATGAGTATTTAAATCAAAAATCTCTAATTAAATTTAATTAAAACTCAATCCTTTATTTCATCATGCTCTCACTACATCATTTATTTAATTTACTAATTATCATTTAATTTGCTAATAATTCAAAGAAAACACACAAAAGTTAGACATTCCTAAATACATTCTATATGAAACTAAGTGTGTGTGTGTGTGTGTATTCGAGAGGTCTTCCTGCTTTGTCCTGTCAAGAAGCTAATCACCTCTCCTCAATCACACCCTTGGTCTTCGACTTCCTGCAACTCAAGTGCACTCAGGCACACAACAATAATTGAATTAGTATCACATTAAGATATAAATAAAGCAATACATTACATTAATTAAAATGTTTATACTCTATTTTGCTTCATTTTCAAAATAAAATGCATTCAATACTTTTCAGTTTTTCATAATTTAAATAAACACTTTCATTTATCTCCACGCCAAAACATCATCATATTAATCATTATTCTACTAGGCACAAAAAAACATGTAACAAATCCACACAAAGCCAAAAGTAACCTACATCAGGATTGAGATGTGGCATCCTTCTCCACTGGGAAGAGACATCATCTCGATGTCTTATTACAAATCCACACAACAAAAACTAAGCATGAGTGTAACATAAGTCTCTAAAAGCATGAAAAGAAAAACATGCTAAGATCTCAAATGAGGAAAAGCTCTATCAATGTCTGCAACATTCTCCCAAGTGGCATTATCCTCTGAGTATTGGTCCCACTGGACCCTATACTGCATAATATCCCCGTTTCGCAACTTAACATTGCACTCTTCCATTATCTTGATGGGCTCCACCTGCATCACTCTTGGGTCCTGTACCTGCAACGCATGCCAGTCAAGAATATGAGCTACATCTGGATGGTAGGGCTTAAGCACCAAGACATGAAAAACATTATGGATCCAAGATAGAGCTGGTGGCAGAGCTAGCCTATAAGCAACTGGATTAATCACCTCCAAGATATCAAAAGGTCCAAAAAACCTAGGGGCAAGCTTTGAGTTCTTGCCAAAAGAGATTGAACTCTTATGCGGCCGAACTCTCAAAAAGACCTGTCTCCTGCAGAGAATTGTCTAAAAGTTATGTTCTTATCTGCAAGACTCTTCTGTCGATCTGAAGCTTGCTTAAGCTTTTATTTGATAAGATTCATTTGGTCTTCCATTTCCCTCAACATTTCAGGTCCAATCACAATCCTGTCCTCAACCCTATCCCAACTGATGGGTGTTCAGAATTTTCGTCCATAAAAAGCCTCGAATGGTGCCATACCCAAAGAGGTGTGGTAGGAGTTGTTTTAAGAAAACTCCACCAAAGGAAAATACTCCTCCCATCTGTGTTGCTGCTCCATACAATACATTTGGAGGATATCCTCCACTATCTAGTTCACCCTCTCAAATTGACCATTAGTTTGAGGATGATATACTGAACTGAAATTTAATTTAGTTCCCAGGGAAGAATTTAGCATAGTCCAAAATTTGGAAGTCATCTGAATGTCATGATCTGAAATAATCACCTCTAGCACTCCATGTAGTCAGAAGATTTCCTGTACAAATTTCCTCACCAAAACCAATGAACCATCCTTGAGGTTCCCAGGAATGAAATGGGACACCTTAGTTAATTTATCCACCACAACTAGGATGGTATCATGTCAATTTCTAGACATCGGCAATCCCTAGATAAAGTCCATAGTTATCACCTGCCACTTATATTTTGGCACCCTGTGCGGATATAAAAGTCCTGTTGGGTGTACATGCTCATCCTTAACTCGCTGGCATTCCAAACATCAAGAAATAAATGCAATAACATCTCTTTTGAGTCCTGGCCAGAAGTATAGAGGCTTGAGTCCCTCAACCATCTTAGTCACACCAGGGTGTCCTGAGTAGGGTGCATTATGGAATTCCTCTAGTACCAACTCTCTCAACCTTGTAGAATTAGGAATATACATGCGATCCTAGAACCTCAAGAGTCCATCAGACTCAAATACATATCCTGCAAGTCTATGATCTGAAGGATCTTGCTCTAGAGCTTGTTTCACCCTTTCATATTGCTCATCCCCAGATAAAGCCTAAACCACCTGCTCTCTGAAACTATATTTTATGGTAACCATGGCTGCTAGATGTCTCCTCCTACTCAAGGCATCTGCTACCCTATTTTCCTTCGCTTTAATGTACTCAATACCAAAATAATATTCACTCAGAAATTCCAACCATCGCCTCTGACACACATTTAGGTTGGGTTGAGTAAAGATGTACTATAATCCAGCATGATTAGTTTTTAAATCAAAGGGCTTACCCAAGAGATAGTGTCTCCACATCTGAAGGGCATGAACTATGGCTGCCAACTCTAAATCATGTGGTGCATAATTTAACTCATGTTGTTTCAACTTTCTTGATCCATATGCCACCACTTGTCCTTCCTGCATGAGGACAACTCCTACCCCTTCTCCTAATGCATTAGTAATCACTGTAAAATGGCCATTCGAGTCAGGCACAACTAGAATAGGTGCAGAAGTAAGCTTCTCTCTTAGCAACTGAAAAGATTTTTCACACCTATCACTCCACTCAAATTTATTTCCCTTCTTCTGGAGTGTGGTAATGGGAACTGCTATTGTCGAGAACCCTTGCAAAAATCTCCTATAATACCCTACAAGTCCCATAAAGCTTCAAACTTTTGAAACATTATGTGGTGCTGGCCAATCTAAGATTGCCTTAATCTTATCTGGGTCCATGGCTATCCCTTCTGCTGAAATAATGTGTCCCAAATAATGCACCTCAGTTCGGAAAAAGGTACATTTGGACATTTTCCCATACAACTTATGTTCCCTCAACCGTTGCAATACTATCCTCAAATGCTTCTCATGTTCTTCCTCTAACTTGGAATATATCATGATATCGTCAAGGAAGATTAAAACAAAGTTATCTAAGCAGTCCTAAAAAACACTATTCATCAAATTCATGAAGGCTATAGGGGCATTAGTTAGGCCGAACGGTAGCACTGTGAATTCATAGCACCCGTACCTTGTCCTAAAAGCAGTCTTGTGAATATCTTCATCCTTTAGCCTCAACTAATGATAGCCTGATCTCAAATCTATTTTAGAGAATACCTTGGCATCTTTTAACTGGTCAAAAAAATCATCAATATGGGGAAGCATGTATTTATTCTTGATAGTAACCTTGTTAAGCATCCTATAATCTATGCATAACCTCAAGGTCCCATCCTTCTTCTTCACAAATATAACAGAAGCTCCCCAAGCCGACACACTCGGTCTAATGAAACCTTGTTTCAACAATTCCTCCAATTGGGCTTTTAGCTCATACAACTCTGTTGTGTTCATCCTATAGGGGGCTTTAGACTAAGGTTCTGCACCCGGTATCAAATCAATTGAAAAATTGAATACACGCTTAGGTGGTAGCTCAACTAGCTCTTCAGGAAAAACATCCTCAAATTCTTTTAGAATGGGATGGTCATTTACTGAGGATTTTGTCTCATCAAGGTCCTTGACCTTTATTGCATAAATAGTGCATCCCTTTCGACTTGCCTTCTTTAATTGCATGGTTGAAACTTGCCTAAGTTCCATAGGCCTTTTTACACCACAAATCTCTACATGTCTTCCTTGATCATCAAGACACCTTATTGATTTCGCTTCGCAATCCACAAGGGCCTTATGTTTAGAAATCCAATTTATCCCTAAAATCACATCATAAGATCCCAATGGCGCTGCATACAAATTAACTTGCATTTTGAGACTAGGGTGTTCAAGTTCACTACAAAACAAGCATTGCTCTACCTTCCTCTCTACCCGGTTCTCATACTGAACTTTCCATGAATTTTCCATATAGCCCGGTCTAACTGATAACTTAGATACAATATGAGGATCCACAAAACTATCAGTGGCACCAGTATTAATCAAAATAGAAACAAGAGTTCCAAAAAGTTTACCCGAAAGCTGGATAGGAGTGGATTGATAATCTGCTTCGCGATTGTCAACCACTAAATGAATATGATGTTGATTCTTGTTGTTCTATTTGTTAACCCTCTGAGGGTACACACTAGTGTAATGCTCACCACCACAAGTATAACAACCCCCACGAGGTGCCTTAGGCTTGTTAGAAAAAAATCCCTCCTGTTATTGTCATTCTTCTTATTGAAGTTAGTCCTCTTATTGTTATTCTGGTTTCCATCATTACAGTTCTGAGGACTACCACCCCTTTTCAATTTTTTGATCTTTCTGTTATTGTTTCCCTGGTTTCCCTGATTGCTTTGATTTCCCTGGTTATTGTTTCCTTGGCTATTTCCTTGGAATTTATTATTTCCATACTTGGCTTCCCTGATTTTCTTGTAGTTTGCAACCTGTTGCATTTTATGTTCCTATAAAAGTGCCAATTCAAAGGCTTCATCCATGGTAGCCAGTCTATGCATATCCACCTCATTTCCAATTTGAGGCCTAAGCCCCAGAATGAATTTCTGTATCCGAAACCTCTCATCATACTGGTACTGAGGTATGTACTTAAGCAATTGAGAGAATCTCTCCCAATACTGTATCACTTTCATTCCTCCCTGAATGAGCACTTGGAATTCTGTCATTTTCTTATCAAAATAAGATTGTGGAAGCCATCTCTTCCTGAAGATCTGCAAAAATTGTTCCCATGTTACCTTGCTAGGAAAAAATTGTTTATCAGCCCTTTCATTCTCCCACAATGTAGTAGCTTCACCCATGAGCTGGTAGGATCCCCATTCTGCTTTAGTTTCCTTAGATAGGTTCTGAAGGGAAAAGTACCTCTCCATTTAAATAATCCAAGCCTCTAGCCCATCACCAAAGGATTTACCATCAAACTTGGGTGGCACCACCTTCTTGAGGTCCTTACCCAATTCCTCAGCTACCTTAGTTAGCTTACTTTGATTCTTTTTAGCTTTAGGGTTTTCTCCATTTGGTTCATTCCTGATGTTTTCACTCTCACCAGGTTCAAACCTTGTTCACCCAGTTTGTCTTGCCTGCTCAAAGTTATCAATCCTGGCCTCTTGCCTACTTAGTATGGACAAAATCTGATCCAACTTATCATTGGGATCACCATGGGATCCTCCTTCCCATTACCTATTATAATACCTACCCTCCATTAGGGTTACCCTAGCAACACATAACATCAAGCGTAATTAGGCATAGGTCCTAGAGTTGAACCTGGCTTTGATACCAAAATGTAACACTCGAAAATTTGATTTTCATTTAGCCATATAATTTACCAAACTTAATACATTCCAAGTATGGTAAAAAAAAAAAGATGCATATGTCATGATCTTTCCATAATTACTAAAAAGATAAAATTCAGAATAAATCTCATTCCATGTATGCAAAAGAAAAAAATTAATTAACAAGCATCATTGAAATGATACATATATGATTTCCATTCGCATATCAATGAGTTTCCATAAATTTTATCAAGTTTTCAATTACATCACTAACTTTCAATCAGTACATCTATTTCAATGTTACATCAAATCTTTCTTTCCCAATACATCTATTTCAATGTTACAATACTGATTTACAAATAAAATTACATTTACAAGTGGTCTTTACAAGCCATTCCAAATATTGCATGAATACATTTATAACACTTAAATCTTTGAACCTCAACCATCGTGACACCACTGGTCTTCTTGCAAGCTAGGGCCAAGAGTGTGATTAAGGCGCCTTTTCCGCCCAACCACGAAGTACATGACTTCCTCAGGTTTCTTCCTAACTCGAAGAAATCCTCAGCCCTGCATGAGGAGCCTAGCAACCCAAAACAACAATGCAGGAGGGAACTCTCGATGCAAGCCTGATGCCTATATGCATTCCTAACATGAGAATCACATATTTCTTGCAAACAGAAGGTGGCAAATACCTATATTCATTTAGTTCTAGGCTTTTAATTCCATCTATTTCAATGGTGCATGTGCTTGGCCAAGCATAAATAAAATAAAAGGATAGTTTTAGAAAAGGTAAAAGTACCGTCTCTGTGGGTCCACCTTTGACATCCTGTCCCGAAATTTTCTCAAAATATAGTTAATAATGCATTCTCCATCTAATTTCACATTCAATTTTTACACATTTCTAATTTCAAAGAAATTTCATCATTTTCCAAGGTTTTTACAAAGTTTGTCAAAAGAGCTTTCACGCATGCATTCAGTAAATAAAGTTTTCTTGTACAATTTAAGAAGAGTTTACCATGCAAAATACACTTAGTTCCAATTCTATTTTCTAAATTAGTTTTGATCACAACAAATAATTATGATAGTTTCAGCCAAAAGAAAATTACTCTTTTCAGAAAGCTCACTAATTTTGATTGTGTTTTAAATATCCTACATTTGCTAAAAAGTTTCAAATTTAGCTTTAAACATAGTCTTATGTGTGTTCACTAAGTTCAGATCTAATATATGATGTTTCACATAACGCACCGACATTCAAAAATATAGGCAATTTGAGAAAAAGATGAACAAAGTAGATAACCAGATTCGTATATAAAAAAAGTTGGCTACTAAATACAAAGTTATTTGTATGAATTTATTCTACGTTTTCTGAGTTTCAATTTGAAATGTAAGAATTTATCATACAGATTTGCTTATACACTTGTTGTGTTTGTATGTATATATATACGAATATAATATTTACATGTACAAAAATAGACATAAAAGGCTTATAACGGATTACTCATAAGAAATTTGGGTACAATGCTATGTTTTTCTATATAATACCAATGACAGAAAATAGTGTTTACTATAGACAACAATGATATTTATGCTAGGTATATATAAATCCGTGTGTATATTTATATATATATATATATGTGTGTGTATATAACTATATATATATATATAATATATATATTCATCCCTATATATTTTCGGTGTAAATCTACTGACAGAGAGTAATGGTTATCTAAGGAAAAATAACAGAGTTTACAAAAGCCAGAATTTGTTTGTAAGTATGTATGCATATATGTATGTGTAAATATATATATATATATATTCATATGTATATTTAAATCTTTATATACAAAGTTACATTGTTGTGCACAGAAAGAAACGGTTCCATGGTTCGCATTTTTAAAAAAAGCTAACAAGTATTTGTTTAGTTCGCATTCAATAAAGAGTTTGAGGCCAACACCTCCCCATAGGGGAAGGTGTTGGTTGTGAGGAGGCAGCGCCTCCTCCACATGGCTTGGCCTATGGAGGGTGCTTCCCTCTCACAACACCACCCTCCTCTATGGATGGGGCTGGGGGTATAATCCCCAAACAATAAATTCAGTTCAAAAAGGAAAACAATGCCTGGTTTAAATTCATATAGTTTCAACAAATTTTGAGATTGATACAAGGTAGGTATATATATATATATGCTCAAAAATACATGAGTGTGTATATAAATATATATATATATATATGTATGTATATATATGTATATTTATTTACAGAATCACAGTTCAAAGATTCAAAGTAAACTCATGAACTACAGTGAATAAAGAAGAGAAAGATAAACCCCAATCAGAAAGAAGTATAATTGTGCAAATTCTTTCAATGCACACAAAGGATGAAACATTTTCTCAAATTTCCATAGTTTTACCTACAATTCAAACTAGCATTCAAAATTTTCAGTAGTATTTTCAAGTTTCAATCAAGATTTGGGGGAAAAGAATGAAAAACCTAGATTTTAAGCTTCTAGCTGGAGATTGGAAATGCTCTTCAGACAACCTTTCCTTTTTGCCTCTTTTCAATCTGGTTTCTCTGAGCAATCTTCTTCTTCTTTCTTCTTTCTAGTTTCTTTTCCAACTTTTTAACTTTTCACTATCTACCCAAAATTAATTCTCAACACACTATTATAAAAGGTTCAACGTTTCTTGGCTACCATTAGAGCAAAATTGGAGAGCATAGTTTCAAGAAAGTTTTTCAAGAATCATTCCTTCTTGAGAACTCTTTTTCCCTATTTAAAATTTTGTTTCCTTTCCATTTCCACCCTAATCTTGAAATGGATTTTTAAAATAATAATAATTTTCAATTTAATTGTATGTAAATCCCATTTCAAAAATATTTACTCAATAATAAAATAAATATCTTATAACTAATGATTAACTGATTAACTCCAAGACTAACACAAATTAAAAGAAGAATAGAATGCATGCATATTTAAATAAAAAATCTCTAATTAAATTTAATTAAAACTTAATCCTTTATTTCATCATGCTTTCACTACATCATTTATTTAATTTACTAATTATCATTTAATTTGCTAATAATTCAAAGAAAACACACAAAAGTTAGACATTCCTAAATGTAGTCTATATGAAACTAAGTGCGTGTGTCTGTATTCGAGAGGTCTTCCTGCTTTGTCCTGTCAAGAAGCTAATCACCTCTCCTTAATCACACCCTTGGTCTTCGACTTCCTACAACTCAAGTGCACTCAGGCACACAACAATAATTGAATTAGCATCACATTAAGATATAAATAAAGCAATACATTACATTAATTAAAATGTTTCTACTCTATTTTGCTTCATTTTCAAAATAAAATGCATTCAATACTTTTCAATTTTTCATAATTTAAATAAACACTTTCATTTATCTCCACACCAAAACATCATCATATTAATCATTATTCTACCAGGCACACCAAAACATGTAACAAATCCACACAAAGCCAAAAGTAGCCTGCATCAGGATTGAGACATGACATTAGGGGAAAACCTACCTAGAGGGTGCAGAGACAAGTCTACGAGTATCGGTTGTAGAAAATAATCAACAAATGAATAATAATCCCATGTGCTAGAAAGCACATGGGTCCAAGCTGAAATTGGCTTGTGTAAATTTGTCGCATCAAAATTACTAAGTAGAGAATGACAACTTAAAAACTTAGGGTTTTGATGTAAAATCAAGCGCACTAGAAAAGAGGAATACCTAAATTCAAAAGAATTGTTATAATCTATTAATTGTTTTAGTATTCCCTCAGTGATTTTCTCGGCGAAATCAAACTACTTCTAGCTCCTTTCTTTTTTGAGCATGAAGGCCAAGCCCATCTGGAACTCATAGACCCAAACATCACTTTCATGGCCATAAATAAATTAGCATTGAGAAAATGGCCTGCATATGAAAATGGAATTTTTTGTGTGACAAAGGGAAGATGATTTTATTGTTCTTCGTTTCCTCCTCTATTTCATCCTTATAGAATTTTAATTCCCTCTCCCCTGTTTTCCAGAAATCTTCCATCCTCATGTGATGAAATTTCTTGGCTTGGACCAATTTTAGGGGATGCACAACATGTCTCATATGGTTGTCGCATTGATGGTAACCTTCACCCTGTTACCACTCATAACTCTAGTTTCTTCATACATATTTTTTGTGCATTCATCAACCAACTTTGGGCATGGATGTGTGGAGGGAAACATGAATTGTGGTAGACCACAATGTGATAGTCAGGTTGCAAATCCATTTGTTGACCCATCAGCGAGCATTCTCTACAATACTCCCTCTCTAAGGATCTTAGGGTTTACATGTAGCTTTGGGTCAAAGATATTGTCTGTGAAATCCTTAATTGCCTCATCCTTGATGGGTTTTCCTAGTTGTATCATTTTAGTATGTGCAAAGCTCTGGTCCTCTGATGTTGGGGCATTAGCATACAAAATTCTCCAAAGATGTTGGTGTAGCTCAGCCTTGCGAATGAGACTCCACCGTGTTGCCTAGAAGATGATGCTTCCACAATTTTTGTGTTCTTGGAAGGATTTGGAAAGACCTCTTTCAAAGAATTCGTTGCTTCAAAGTTTCAACACAACGAATTTGTTTTCTTTTTTGGTGCATTCAATTTCACATGTACATGCAATAAACACGTTGCCATTATTAATAGCTTGCTAAGTGTTTCTAGCAAGGCAATATGTGTAGAGTGGGGTTCGTACTCCTTGGAAATGCCAACTTCCCTATGAGAATGAATTTAGTACATACCTTACGCCACCCCTTTGATAGATAAGGTTTGATTGATGGGAAGCATTTTTAGAAAATAAATCATTAATTAAGTAGGGTTTAGCTTCAAGAAATGTCCTTTCACCTAAGCAAGCAAGTTGGCATTGGTGATGATGATGAACACACATTGAGATTATCCATGCGAGCATTTACTCCCAACACCTGAATTAATTCCTTAAATCTTGGTTAAAAATCCTTTGTACGATTTACCCTTCACTTCTTACTTCCTTAATACATTTTTCATTGCCACTTGATAGGGAATGAATTTTTCATTCGCCAGGCTCCCTAGTGCACATTTTCTCTATAAATAGCAATGTCCACCTTGTGAAAATACTCATTGAGTTGGTGTAGCATAAAAAAATGGATCTACAGACATTTTCACACTTCATATGGGAATAATCAATGATAAATTGGAATTAATGATGCCTTGATTTAGTGTTGTGAGGTGTTTTACACATCCACATTAGGTCTTGGGCCCTTGCAAACTAAATAAAATGCATTTATTGATATCTTGTAAAAGTGTTGTAAAGAGTTGTAAATGACTTTCACACTTTTCTAGACTTTTATTAAGTATTTAAGTCTAATGGACCTATTTTTCCCTTAATTCAATATTGTAAAATGTATTTAATTGCATTCTCAAATTAATCTAGAAGGCTGGTAAATTAAACCTACTTTTAATCTAATGTTGTAATGTGTTTTACACATTCACATTGGATGTTGTTCCTTTCTAGGCTATGTGGACCTCATTTTAATGTTGTAAAGTGTATTTAATCACACTTTCACATTGAAATTTGTGTCCTTAGCTTAATTACCCTTTATATCATCATTAATAGGTCCCTATGACCCCATATTGTGCATCCTAAGGCATATTTTTATCAAAAATCTAACTAGATCAACATATAGACTAAATTTATGCATTCCCTGACATCCCAATTGGCAAAATAGTCCCTATGGGACCCATTCACAACTTTGGGTGAATGAGTCCCATCCAGGTGGGACCCATTCACCTAGGATGGTGAATGAATCCCATTTGGTCCATTTCAAGGTTTGAGCAGGAAAAATTGGGTTTTAAGTTTAATTTTCTTCAATGTCAGCCTGGGGGATCAAATTAATGGGAATTTGAGTGGGTTTCCTATATAAATAAGCCTCCAAACCCTCATTTCATTCAATTATCATAAGGAATTCATATTATCAAGTCAAGGAAGTTAGGGTTAAGAATTTCAAGACATCAGAAGATCAATTCTAAGGCATTCAAGGGTAGATTCTTCATCCATTGTTGCAACAATTCAAGATCCCTCATCATGGCAAGTTTCTAATTACATTATTTCATATTCATCTTCATTATCTTGTCTCATCATTTTGGTTTAATTACCTAAAAGGAATTTGACCAAGGAAAACCCCTATCCTCTAACAATCAACAAGTTTTCCCCTCTTTAATGTGTGATTGTAGGTTTGTAGATTGAAGAAAAATGCCCAAAATGATAAAGTTGCAAATCTTGTCAAAGTTGTCATGAAAAGTTGTCAAGAATCATGAAAACTTAGATCTAGAGAAAAATATCCATCCAATCTACATGAAATTAGTGGGAAAGTGCTTATTTCATCCATCTTTAGAGGCTTTCAAAGTTTTAGTTCAAGATTCTACCCCTAGGACACTTTTCAACATAACGGGATGCATCCCCCAGTAGTGGAAAATGAGTCCCACTATAGGTGTTTTTTAGAGATCTTCACGGATTTGGATACCCTTTCGGTTGAAACTTGTTTTGGGACAGTTTTCTAGAACTGGGACTGATTTTCCCAGAATGGTGAATGAGTCCCACTAGGCCTAAAAAGCAGTGATTTCAGAATTTTAGAGATATTTCCAGTCTTCAACACATTCCCAGGTGCACACTTTCTACTTCATAGCTTTATGTTTTGCTTTATTGGCATTTCTAATTCATTTGCTAGGTCTTTTGCATATCATACTGTATTTTCAAACATCTTTCATTTTCCAAGTTTACACTTGGTGGTGAATCCTCATTTGTTGTTATCATTTCTCTTGAACCTTCCCTTTGTTAGATTTCAATCTCCTTCGCATTGAAATCTCAAGGGTTTGCTCTTAAATGAAGTGTTGATCTTTGTCTCTCTCCTTTTAGGTGCAAAACCCTAGAGGTGCAAGAGATGAAAAAAATATTTGTTTCATTTTGGTGAACCTGCATTTAGAATACCTTCTTTTATGATTTGGATTCCATTACCTCGCTTGCATTAACATTACATTACATTTGTAAATTTGCATTCTAGGGTTTCAAATTTTTGCATTAGTGAAAGTGCATACAATCTACATTTTTGCATCTCAAATCATATAAAATCTACATTTGTATTTAGTCTTCAGGTCATACAACATCAAAATCATCAAAACCAATAGAAAATTTCTGGAAATTTTGAAAAAAAAATCTTTTTGGGACTCATTCACCAT
Organism: Sequoia sempervirens; assembly: GCA_007258455.2. NCBI lineage: Eukaryota > Viridiplantae > Streptophyta > Pinopsida > Cupressales > Cupressaceae > Sequoia > Sequoia sempervirens. Next base: position 130,111,327 of record VDFB02000363.1, on the reverse strand, counting down.
TCTGGGCGAATCAGTCCCAATCCATATTTTTAACTACTTGTTACAGCATTAGAAACCTCATTTTTGTGCTTCCTAAGCCTCCTGGTAACATATACTATAAGTCTAGAAAGTTTCAAGAACATTTTTTTTATGCATCTAGGTCAAAAACATCAATTTAGGGAAGCCATTTTTGAAATCATTTCAATTACAAGCATCATTAGATCTGAAAATGCTCACATTTCTGAAATTTTGCATAACATGGATAAAAGTACTTTTCACTTTTGCATACACAATGTTTATATTCATAAAACTTTGCATAAGTTTGATAAAAGTGCTTTTCATTCTTGGATATACATTGTTTGCATTCTTAAAGCTTTGCATATATTGGATAAAAAAAATTTGCATCTTTGGATATACATTGTTTATATTACTAAAACATTGCATGAAATGGTTACAAGTGCTTTTCATTTTTGTTCAAAAAAATTTAGTGTCTTACATATCTAGACATGCTGAGAAAAATTTCCTATCCCCTCCCTATGAGAATGTTTTAGTGAAAGAGAATACAACCTTGGACATTCCTAATGATCATATTTGTTCTTCTCCTAATATCTCTCCTATTGGTGACAAAGATATTTTGGTGTTAGAAGAACCAATCAATAAGAGTTTTGAGAATCCTAGTTGTTTCTCTCCTCTTACCTCTCTTAGTGGACAAGACATTAATGAACAATACAACATAACCATTAGGTAATCATGACAATAACATTTGTCCTTTTCCTAGTATCTCTCATAGTTGTGAAGAAGATACTTTGATATTAGAAAACACAATCAATCAAGGTCATGAGAATCTTAGTTTTCCCCCTTCACCTAGAGAAACCCTTGTTAAGCAAGACAATTCAACCATTGATCATTCCCCTACTTACAATGAAGTCATTTTAGAAGAACCAACCTTTGATTGTCATGAACATTTGGTTTGTAGTCCTCCTAAAATCCCTCCTCCTAGGGAGGATATCATGATACAAGGAAAGGATACCATTGATAATAATGATATAGTATCCTTAGAAGAAGATGAAGAGGAAACATTAGACTCTCGCTCGCTAAGGGATGCTAATATTATTCAACCTCAACTCATCCTTTACCCACCATCACACAAACCTCAAACTAAAAACAAAACCAAATTCATCCTCTACCCATCTAAGAATAATGTATCACATCAGTCAAGTTCTAATACCATTGTTCATACATATAAAACTAGAAATAATCTGCAACCACAATAACCAACCCCAACACCCTTACCTTTTCCTAATCCCATATTGCCTAGTGCTCCTTGTTTTCCTGCACAAAGTGGAAAGAAGTATAATCTTGTTGAACAACTAAAGAATACTCCTGCTAAGATATCATTATGGGGCCTTATTCAATCCTCCCCTCACTACCACAACATGATTCAAACAACCTTACAACAAGTTCCTATCCCTTCCAATGCACAACCAAATGACATAGCAGCCATGATCCAAGGAATAAATTTTGACATTGTTTTCCACCAAAGTGAACTCCCCCCTTTGGAAGTGCAAAAACAAAATGAAGCTTTCAAAACAATATCTCAATACAAAAGAAAAGGGATAAAGATAACTCTTGTAGATATCAGTTATGCCCTTAATGTGTGTAATGTGAGCCTTCTAGATAGGCTTGGCGTTGATAAATCAAACATTCAACTTGATTCTTTATCTATTAAGGGATTTGACAATGTTGAAAAAAAAACACCCGGTGTGATTACTTTACCTATTACAGTTGGGAAGGCCACATTAGAAACAAAAATCCATGTTATGCCTCATGAACCTTCATATAATCTTCTTTTTGGTAGACTATGGATTTATGCAATGAATGGAGTTCCTTCTACTCTTCATTATAAAATGAAATATGTCTACAATAACCAAGTGTACACACTTGAAGCCCACCCTGACCCAAATAACAAGGAAAATCCTTTGGCAACATTAACACCAACTACACAAGTGGAACCCATCCAATAAAAAGCCAAAGAAGAACATATCGAGCAAGTCACGAAGCTATTACAAGATGATTGGGGTTCCTTAGATTTTGAACATACATTCATGGGTGAATACACGATCATAAATAAAGACTCTAAAAAAGGAAAAGAAAACTTGGTAATGTCAACACAAAATTTGGAAGACCCTTGCAAAGCATCCACCTAAACCACTACACAAGAAGAAATAAATTATACAACAAACTTTGATGACACTAATTATCAACAACCACTAGATCCAAGAGCAATGAAAAAGATTTATGGAAAAGGTTATGAACTTATAAAACAAATTAGCTATAGTGGAAAAGGATGTGGTGCTAGAGAAAAAGGTATTTGAAACCCAATAGAGTCTATCACAGAAGAAACAACTCATGGTTTTGGTTATTGTCCTTTGATAGAAATAAACAAGCCTTCACTTAACATCAACACTATTACAAATAATTCTTTGAAAGAAATAGAGAAATATTCACTTAATGTCAAATTCATCTCGCAAAACACTAATGATTTGAATTTGTTAGAGTTTACCCCCTCCTATAAATGAGAGAACAAAATCTCACAATCTAAACAATCCTGTGTAAGTATGACATATTTACCACAAACTACGGGAACACCTCCTACCGTCGATCAAGAGGATATATTGTCGAGACTCCTCCAAGATCACTTGATATCTCTCCCTCCAAGAACTCGAAAGAAATTTTCTTACAAGAATTCATTTTGCGCATATCATAGAGTTCATGGTCATGCTACTAATGAATGTAAGGCTTTGAGTAGTCAAATCCAACATATTAAGGATTTTGGTGCTCTCCCTTATGTGGGGGCACCTAATTCCTCTAATTGATACTGATTTTTTCTCTACCATGCATCTCATTAATCATTTGGCTCATCCTTGCCCTGCACTCAGTGGGGAAAGGGCTTAGTTACCTTTGTCCTCATATGTCACTTGTCATTTCTTCTTCTTGCTAGTTTATCACCTTTCATGAACATATAAAAAAAAGGTTTGGATGTAGACAAAATGCCTTAAGTTGGCTCGCATGTGACATACTATCTTTTTCATGATGTAGCTTCATTTGGAAACATATGACTTGGCCTAGGGATTTCCAAATAATCCCTCGTGTCTTCTTCTACTTTAAATCACTTGCTCACAATAATGGTGTTAGAAACCACTTTAAAGTGGGGGCATACATCGAAACTCATATTTCATTGTGTGATTTTATTTTTCTTGTGATTTCCTCTCTTGGAAATATTAGGTACAATGTTTCCCAGGATGAGACCTTGCACTTGTCCTCTCTTGGAAACAAGATGAGACCATTTGCAATTATCCTCTCTTGGAGACATTAAGCATGATTTTCCCTAAGATGAGACCTTGCACAAACTAAGCAAAATCCCATTGAACATTCCTTGCACTATTTTTCATTTACAATGTCTATGAGTTTCAAGCATATTAAGTCTTGCTTGCCTCATGGAGCTCAAAAACTCATTTTTGTGTGGTGCCTTATCAAATTTATCAAGAGGTATAACTTTGGTATGGTTGAGTGGGAAGCCCAATCTGAGGCATGAATTTCCCCATATCCACTTGTGTGTGTGTGAGTGCATACCAGCCATGAGTGTATGTTTCTCACCTTTTTGGACTTCTCACTCAGCGGACAGTCGGGAGTTTTGTTTCCTTAGAGTGAGTATGAATTTTTGTACAAACATCCTAGATCTAATCCACATCGTGTTGGAAAAATGTTCGATGCTTGATCCACCTTTTTATTTCTTCTCATTCATACTTCTCTTCCTTCTAAGTTATTGTCATTGCATGATTGTGTATCTTGATTTATTGCAAGTCATTCACCTTGTGTGTGTCCCTTTGTACCTATGTTGGTTTGGCGTAGGATCTTGGATCCTAGGGGCTTGCGCAACCTCCTTTGATATTTTTTATCCTTTGTCATCCAAATTGGTACGATGCGACCCCTCTTGAATGTCTACTTTAGTGTGAGTTTGAAGCAAGTTCATCCTCTCACTAAAAGTGGGGGCTAAATGTAGTATAAAAAAATAGATCTCTAGACAATTTCACACTTGATATATGGGAATAATTAATGATAAATTGGACTTAATGACACCTTTAATTAGTGTTGTGAGTTGTTTTACACATCCAAATTAGGTCTTGGGCCCTTGGAAACTGAATAAAATGCATTTATTGATGTCTTGTAAAAGTGTTGTAAGGAGTTGTAAATGATTTTCACACTTTTCTAGACTTTTATTAAGTATTTAAGTCTAATGGACCTATTTTCCCCTTAATTCAATATTGTAAAATGTATTCAATTGCATTCTCACATTAATCTAGAAGGCTTGTAAATTAAACCTAATTTTAATCTAGTGTTGTAATGTGTTTTACACATTCACATTGGATGTTGTGGCTATGTGAACCTCATTTTAATGTTGTAAAGTGTATTTAATCACACTTTCACATTGAAATTTGTGTCCTTAGCCCTAATTACCCTTTATATCATCATTAATAGGTCCCTATGACCCCATATTGTGCATCCCGAGGAATATTTAAAAAAAAACTGACTAGACCAACATATAGAATCAATTTATGCATTCCTCGACATCTTAGCTGGCAAAATAGCTCCTGTGAAATCCATTCGCCAATTTGGGTGAATGAGTCCCATCCAAGTGGGACCCATTCACCCAGGATGGTGAATGAGTCCCATTTGGGGCATTCTCTATTGGATATTGTTGATATGTGGTTGTCATTGATGTCAACACTATTAGAATTAGTGTCTTTAAGGTTGTATATGTCAACGATATTGAGAAAATTGTAATAAAATAAGTTGCAGGTTGTCAATGATGCAGTGAAGTTTAGTCTGATGGATAGCTCAGTATATTTATGATAAGAGGTTATGGATCAAAGGTTTTTTTTTTGAGTATATCTAGTTTATCCACGTTAAGTTTCAGAGGTCCACATGAAGATTTGATCGAGTTATGAGTATCTATGCTCTGACAATTGTTTTGTTGCTTCAGTTGGTGTTCCTAAAAGAAGATGATGTGATTCTAGTAAGTTGAATTTTTGTGGATGATTATATGGTGATTCATGATGCTTGTGTATGTTTCTAGATTGTGCTCTATTTGTGTTGTTGGTTTGCACTGATCGTTGTGCTCACGATTGGTGATTTTCTTTTATGAGTTCATGTTTTTCATGATCATGGCCAACAGGGTGATTGTAGCGTGTTGTGGATCTTTGAGGCATAATTTTTCAAGATGTTTCATGTTTGAGGATGTTGTTTTGGGTCCTTACTATGTTGTGGTCGACATTTTTTGGTTCGCATTAATAATTTTTTTATTGATTTGGGCCGACAGTTTGTACACATTTTATTATTTTGTTGGGCTGACATGTAGCTTATGTTATCCTTAGTTGTGGATATATATGATTGATTGTTTATACCATTTGAGGGTATGGTGTGAGTGGTGTGTTTGGTAAGTGAGTGCAATGTACGAAAAATGTTCTAATCTTTTGAAGTCAGAAGTAAAGTGTGAAGAAGAGTGAGTAGATGTTTATGTGCTTAACCAGAATTGTAATCAGGCATTAGCAACTGCTATTTTCTATGTTCAAAATCTTTCAGATGTAATCTAAATGTTATTGTAAGACAATGAGTCTTCCTTTTGGCAGTAATCCTTTTTTTATTTGAGCAGTGAGCTCTAGGCAGTATGCATGAATGCATGTGCATTCTCCATTTATAATTCTTTTATACTTTTAACAGGGTATAATCTTGTGGACTAACCTCAACTGTGGTTTTTCCCCTAATAGGATTTCCACGTAAAAAATATTGGTGTTATGTGTCTTTTTGATGTGGTGATGGTTTATGCTGTCATGTTTATTTATCAAATCTAAGAATAAGTTTAATAAGTAAATTTTTTGGGACAGCTGATTCACCCCACCTTTCAATTGTCTTCCCTTGTGTTTCCAACAATTGGTATCAAAGCAGGTTCTTTAGAAGAAGTTTAATTGCTTGAGGTGATCCGGGATGGCTACATATAAGAAGGAGAGTCCAATATTTGATGGAACTAATTATTCTCTATGGAAGACTCGAATGGAGTGTCATCTGAGATGCATTGGTGAACCTTACTAGACAATTACAAAGAATAGATATATCATCCCATAGAATGGTCCTTCTATTGCAAGTGGGATTAAGGAAGCTAAGTAAAATATCAAGGCTAAGGAAGCATTGTTGAGTGCTTTAACTGATTCTGAGATGACAAATGTAATGGAGATGAATACTGCTTATGAGATCTAGAAAAAAGTTGGAAACTTTGTATGAAGGTGATTCCCATGTGAAGATTGCTAATTTGCAAATCCTGAAAGGGAAATATGAAATGTTGAGAATAGGTGAAGATGAAAACATCACTTATTTTATGCAGAGAGTGAATGAACTTGTGTGTAGTATTAGATGTGTTGGTGGAACATTGGAAGAATTAGATATTGTTGCTAAAGTGCTTAGATCCTTGATTGTTGCATACAAAGACAAAGCTACTGCTATTGAGGAGATATGGATTGTGAAAAATGTAACCAGAGATATGTTGATTGGTAAGCTTACTTCTTTTGAGTTAAGTGAGTTTGGTGATTCTCTTCCTAAGATAGAATCTACATTCAAGGCTACTATCTTCAGAAAAGATAAGAAAATATATGATCCAGGAGAAAGTTCTTCAAAAAAAATGTCCAACTATGAGGAGGAAATGAAAGAGATTGAAGAAGAAGAGAAAAAAATAGATAAGCTTGAAGCACTTATTGTCAAGAGGGAAGCCAAAGGAGAAGGTAAGTATAAAGGGAAATTGCCTCTTAAATGTTTTTCTTGCAATAAGATAGGTCATTTTTCCTCAAGGTGTCTGGAAAGAGCTCCTAAGCCTACACCTAATAAGCCTAGATTCCAAAGAAAGTGTTATTATGTTGTTGATGAAGGTGTGACAAATGATGAATTTGATAAAGTGAATTTAAGTGAGGACGAATGGGTATTTATTGCTATTAAGGAAAATGATCTAGTACCTACTGAATCTACTAACTGCACAAATGTGGAGAAAGCTCTAGCTGCCAGAGTTGAAGAAAAAGATGAATGGGTGATTGACAGTGGATGCTCCCATCACATGATAGGTGATAAAAGTAAATATGTGAGCTTGGAAAAGTATGATGGTGGTGTTGTAAGATTTGGTGATGACAAAGCTGGTGTAATCCATGGCAGAGGATCCATTTCTCTTGATGGTAAGCATAATAATGATGATGTTCTATATGTCGAAGGTTTGAAGCATAATCTCTTAAGTGTTGGACAGATGGTTGACAAGGGATACAATCTTCAATTCAAGGATGAAAAGTGTAGAATATTGGGGAGTTTTGAGAATTTGATTGCATTTGGTACAAAAACAAAAGGTAATATCTTTCACTTGAGTGTTGCTAGTAAAATTTGTCTGATTGCTCAAGTTGATGAAAGTTGGTTGTGGCATAGGAGATTGTGTCATGAAAAATTTGATAATATTATCAAGATAAGTTCTACTTAGGTAGTGAGAGATCTTCCTAAGTTGATAAAACCTACTAATACCATATGCAAGGAATGTTTGTTAGGGAAGCACACTAGAATTTCATTTTGGAGCAAACGAAATTGTTCAAATGAAGTGTCGGAGCTTGTGCATACTAACTTGTGTGGTCCTTCTAGAGTTGAAAGTTTACAAGGAGACAGGTATTTCATGTTACTTATTGATGATTATTCTAGATTGATGTGGGTTACTTTCTTAAGGGAAAAATATAAAGCTTTGGAGAAATTCAAGATTTTTAAGGCTATGGTTGAGACAGAGACAGGTCTGAAGATTAAATGTATGAGATTAGATAGAGGTGGTGAATTCACTTCTGGTGAGTTTAATTCCTTTTGTGAAGAGCATGGAATAAGGAGACAATTATCTGCCCTGCGGACCCCTTAGCAAAATGGAGTTGTGGAAAGGAAGAATAGGACAATTCAAGAAGCTCCTAGGACTATGATGTTGGAAGGAAATGTTTTGCATATCTATTGGAGAGAAGCTGTGAGTACTGTCGTTTACACTTTCAACCAGGTACATGTCAAAGGTGATACCCATAAGACTCCTTATGAATTATGGTATGGTCACAAGCCTACTATTAGATACCTCAAAATATTTGGGAGTAAATTTTATATCAAAAGAGATGAAGATATAGGAAAGTTTGATACTAGAAATGATGAAGGAATCTTTCTTGGTTATTCTACTAAAATCAAGGCCTACCAGTGCTACAATAAGAGATTGAGGAAAGTAATCAAAAGTGCTAATGTCAAGGTTGATGAATACATAGTTAGACCATCCATAACCTATGGATATGATTCAAATGATCAAAATGATAGTTCAAATAAAGGAAAGAAAGTTCAGATCATTCTAGTGAATCAAGAAAATCAAGAGGAAGAAACTAGTGAAAGTGCAAAAGTGAGATCACAAGAGCTTGAAGTTAAAGAACAACCTAAGACTCCAAGGTAAGAAAAACTAAATAATTCAAAATATCAGATTATAGGTGATAAGAAAAAAGGTGTTCAAACTTGGAGAAGAATTACAGAAGAATACTATTTGATCTCAAAGACCGAGCCTAATAGTGTCAATGAAGCATTCAAAGATAAACATTGGGTGGAAGCAATGAAAGAAGAACTACTACAGATTGAGAAGAATGATACATAGATTCTTGTTCCTAGACCTAAGGAAAAAAATTAATTGGAACTAAATGGCTCTTTCAGAACAAATTGAATGAGCAAGGTGATTTTTTCAAAAAAAAAGCAAGACTGGTGTGGAAAGGATATTCCCAGATGGAAGGAATTGAATTTGAAGAAGATTTTGCTCCTATTGCTAGGATTGAAGTTGTGAGACTATTTATTGCTTATGATGCTTACAAAAACTTCAAGGTTTATTAGATGGATGTCAAGTCAACATTTCTAAATGGCGAACTGGAAGAAGAAGTGTATATTGAGCAACCTTATGGATTTCAATTGACTGATCAGGGAGATATGCTTTGCCAGTTGACGAAAGAATTGTATGGAATTAAGCAAGCCCCAAGAGCATGGTATGCTAGATTGGACAAGTATTTGTTGAAGCTTGGATTTAATAAAGGTATTGCTCATAGTAATTTGTACTTCAAGATTTATCATGATAAAGATTTGATTGTTGAAGTCTTTATTGATGATATCATTTTTAGAGGAGATGATAGTTTGTGCATGAATTTTTGTAATGAGATGCATAGTGAGTTTGAGATGTCTATGATTGGAGAAATGATTTTTTTGGGGGGATTACAAATTACTCAGCTAGATAAAGGGATCTTTATATCTTAGTCCAAGTATGTGAAAGAATTGCTAAAGAATTTTGGTATGGAAGATTCAAAACCAATTGGTACACCTATGGTGACTAGATGTAAGTTGACACAAGATGATGATTCTCCTAAAATAAATCAGACTAGATACATATCCATGATTGGTGGATTGCTCTATTTGACTCAAACTAGACCTAATATCATGAATTTTGTATGCATTGTTCTAAGATTTTAATTTGATCCTAAGGAATCTCATGTGATAATTGTGAAGAGGATTTTTAGGTACTTGAAGGGGAAAGTTTATTTTTTCCTATGGTATCCTAAAGAAGATGACCTTACTTTGAGTGCTTTTAATGATGCTGATTGGGCAAGATATGTGAATGAAATAAAGAGTACTAGTGGTGGCTACTACTTAGGGGGCGTAGTCAGATGTTTACAAATGTAGTTCAGATCTTGTGTGGAGAAAGATACTGTTTATCTTTGTCATTGATGTAAAAGGGGGAGAAGATTCATGTGAAAAAATGTGAAAGAGTTAAAAAGAAAAGAGTCAAAATCTAAAGGGGAGAAAGTGCTAAGAGAAATTTGAGTTGATGATGTTTTTCACATCATGTGTTGCACCATCAATGCCAAAGGGGGAGATTGTTGGATATTATTGATATGTGGTTGTCATTGATGTAAACCCTATTGGAATTAATGTCTTTAAGGTTGTACATGTCAAACATATTGAGAAAATTGTAATAAAATAAGTTGCAGGTTGTCAATGATGCAGTGAAGTTTAGTTTGATGGCTAACTCAGTATATAGATGATAAGAGGTTGTGGATAAAAGGGTTTGTTGTCGAGTATATCTAGTTTATCCATGTGAATTTTTAGAGGTATGCATGAAGATTTGATCAAGTTATGAGTATTTGTGTTTAGATCTAGGGAAAAATATCCATCCAATCTACATGAAATTAGTGGGAAAGTACTTATTTCATCCATCTTCAGAGGCTTACAAAGTTTCAGTTCAAGATTTTTCCCCTAGGACACTTTTCAACAAAATAGGACTCATCCCCTAGTAGTGGGGAATGAGTCCCACTATAGGTGTTTTTCAGAGATCTTCACGGATTCAAATACCTTTTTGACTGAAACTTGTTTTGGGACAGTTTTCTAGAATTGGGATTGATTCACCGAAAATGGCGAATGAGTCCCACTAGGCCTAAAAAGCAGCAATTTCAAAATTTCAGAGATATTTCTAGTCTTCAACACATTCCTAGGTGCACACTTTCTACTTCAAAGCTTTCTATTTTTCTTTATTTGCATTTCTATCATTTGCTAGGTATTTTTGCATATCACAGTGTGTTTTCAAACATCTTGCATTTTCCAAGTTTACACTTGGTGGTGAACCCTTATTTCCTATTATCATTTCCCTTGAACCTTCCCTTTGTCAAATTTCAATCTCCTTTGTATTGAAATCTCAAGGGTTTGTTCTTGACTGAAGTGGTTATTTTGTCTCTCTCCTTTTAGGTGCAAAACCCTAGAGGTGCAAGAGATGACAAAAATATTTGTTTCAGTTGGAATCTGAGTTGGTGAGTTATTTCCACTTCTTTCTTCCCTTTGCTAGTCTGTAAGTTTTCTTTTCACCATCATGACTAGTCTAGGTACCCTAGTTCAACTCTTGGCTCGAAAACAATAGATATCCTTTGTGATGGGGCTCTCAAAATTGTGAAGCATTTTTATTGGATAATATGCTTTGGGACAAGTTCAACTAAACTAAGGACCATATTGTGCTTGATCCTAGTCTAGTGATGCAAAAGAGGTACATTGAAAACAAGTGGAAAATTAAGAACATTGTATTAATAGAGGGCTCATAATAGTCAGGAGCAGCAAGCATGATGAGGACAACTTTTCAAAAATCATGACAATGAAATATGGTGATAGAGCTCATAGGGGTAGCAAAGTGTGAAGAAGTGAACATAAGACAACCCAAATGATCATAAGGGATGGAGATAATCATGTTCATAGTAAAGGAAAACTATTTGAAACCATACACTCTTCCATGTGTGTTGCAAATATAGCAAGATAGCAGTGGAATCATATAGATTGAAAATAAAGCTTTGTTTGAGAAAGAAAGAAAGTAGGGTCCTTCATAAGTGTGAATGAAGTTTTTTACAAATTATGTGAGGAACCTGTTATAGTTTATGACAGTGAAATAAAAGGTCATGAGGGTTGTTTGGATCCAACAAATAACAAAGTTACAATTGTTCTCCCTTCAACTCATGACTTGCCAGGTCCACTGGGGGATTTAGTACATGATTTTCCAAGTAACAATTTTTCCCATGTAATTTAGATAGATGGAGATAAAATCCCCTTGGATCTGAGCTTGAAATTTAACATGTGCCTAGTTTCTTCTTCCTCACTTAAATGCTATCACCAAATAACTACAACCAACAAATTTTGGGCATGAAAGGGTTCATCTTTTCATTGGATTCCTTGCAAGATAAGCCCAAATGGTCAACAATCAACTTCCTCTCGTGAAGTTTCTGCATAAATTATTTCAACTCAAGGACAGTGCCCTGTTGTTGTACCTTCAGAAACACCTTTTTTCCTCTCTCCAAGAGATGTACATGATTATGTGATAAAGACATCTAGCACTCCTTGTAACTCAATAGACCCAGTGGAATATGATGGAGGAGGTTTTGAACATTATTCTCTAGGGATAAATGACATTGATTTCATTGAAAAAGAGCATAAATAGACATCACAAAAAGTGCTTCAAATGTAACACTAGGAAATGTTTATGCTACAAATGGAGCAGCCATTTTGCTAGCTAAAAGGGGTCAATTTGATATTGCAAAGGAAATTTTTACACAGGTACAAGAAGCTATGGCAAGAAACATCTTTGTTTAGATGTTTGATGTATGGGTAAATCTAGCACATGTTTACTTTGCACAAGGATACTTTGTGCTTGTAGTGAAAATGTATCAAAATTATTTGAGGAAATTCTATTTTGGCACTAACACCCAAATTTTATTATATTTGGCTTGAACACATTATGAAGTAGAACAATGACAAGATTATAAAATAACATTATTAAAGAGCAGTATATTTTTCACCCTCAAATTACATGTTATGCTTTGATGTTGGGGTTACAATGTAGAAGTTTTCAACTTCAACACTTCAAAACAAAAAAATGTATTGTTGATGAGGTTCATCAAGTAGTGTTAGAATTAATGAATGCACTCTATGTGTTCAGCCAACTGTTGATTGTGGCAAGACCACATACACATTAATTTGATGAGAAGAAGATATATTTGCATGTTGACTACTGTAAACATTTGCTTGATGCCTCCAAAGTTCATAGAGAAGCAACATAACATAAAGAGCAACAAAGTCATCAAAAGCTGGGAGTAGCATGCCAACTTGTCTTGACAGATGAAAAATTAAGGATTCAATGATGGAAAGGAGAAAAAAAGAGGTGAACTATGGATCCCAATGGTTTCGAAGTCTCCCCTGCTTCCCGTCGCCCATCGTTTTTTGATTTTTATTTGTCTTATCACATTAGTGATGGAACAAGGGTGTGTTATTTTATTTCCCATCATTGTTTTCTTTCTCTTTTCCCAGCTCACATCAGTGATGGTGCGATACCTCATCCTCCTTATTTCCCATCGCTATTAGATGTTTCCCTCTTCACATCACATTGGTGATACATTATGGTAACCAGGTAATATTGGTGTATGAGATGGTAGGACTCGTGGAAAGCATCCATATCATTATTTGAAGGGATTTTTGATGGTGGGGAAATAACCAAAGGTGAAATACATGTGTAAATTGGATTTTCTACAACCTAATAAAAAGAATGAAGTCCTTCACAAATAGACACAATTTTGTAGTTGTAGGGAAAAACAAATGAGGAGGCAAGAGAAATAAAGTGCAGAAGGCATTGTTCAATGGAGAGGCGGTTATTGATCAAGGGACATGAATGATGCTAGTTGTCAACATGGATTTTCATTTAGGATTTTTCCATTTTCTATTAAATACATTTCCTATTTCATTTGTAGGAGGAGTTACTCATAGTTTGGTCTCACACAAAAATATATTTTTGTAACAGGTCAAAAATGAATAGGTGCTAGTTTTAGGTTTTGGAAAAGTTTGAGTCTTGTAATAGAGAATTTAATCATGGCATTGTCATATTTGTATGTAAGTGAAAAAATATTCTGAGCTGATTTTCTCCACCGTACACATTGCATAGATTTTGGATATGAGTAATGAAATATTTCTAGTATTTTTCTTCTTGTATTTCCTTTAATGCATGTTTAGTGTTATTACTCTCATTCAAAGAATGAGTTAAACTGTATTAAAATAAATAGAGGTTTATGCAACTGTGTGCTAGGATTACTAAGTATGACTGGTTGAGTTTCTTGTATCAATGGTGTAATGTGTCATCTGGTAGGCATAGTTATGATAGGGTAAATGTTGTGATGAGTTTTAAGTTACATGGTTTAGGTGACTCCAACCTGGGATATAGAATTGGTCTTTTAATGTTACAATCTCCTGAGATTGTTTGTGGCATCTACAAATTAAAATCAACTTTAATTTTCTATCTCGGTGTGATTGTGTGTTGAGCTTAACGTATCTTATTTCTCATATTTAAATTCAAATTTTCCATGAAGGTTATCCAAATATTTAGGGTATTATGTCCATTAAACATTTAAAGGAGAATTATCTATTTATAGTGTTCTAGATGCTTTGGTACAAGTAGGTACAAGTACACTATCAGGATCACCCTCCCAGGTTTCACAGAGCCCAAAGTGCAAGGGAGAAAGGCTTCATATCAACCTCTCGTTCATTTGCCAAATATCTACTTGAATTTGACCATTAGGCCTAGCACCCCTTTAAGATTCAAGTTGATTGCAGATTTGGGAACCAACAGATTGACGACTCCATTGGGGAAGCTCAAAAATTATCCATTTAGAAAAGAGTCTATAAGTTTGTTGATATGAGGATTTGGTTCAATTATTGAAGGATTTCATACCTGGAGAAAGAAATTGTTGCAACATACTTGAAAGTGTCATGATCTATGGTGCTATGTTGGTGAAAAGAACTCAAAAAGAAATCTGATTATTGAAGATGTTTCAATTGTTGAAGGTTTTGTCCTCTTAAAGGAGGTGGAAACTCTGCTAAAGAACTTGGTGAATATGTAAATGAATTTTTAGATATATAAATATTTCCATTCATAAAGAAGAATTTGCAGCAGTTGCAACATATCCAGGTATTTTCCATATTTTGGTTTTCAAGAAGCATAAACTTGTTATGAAAACCATATTTGATAGTCTAGAAAAAATATGGTTCCCTATTGAGTGAAACTAAGCATTAAGAAAGGGAATGGTAATGATAATTCCACATACTTATGGGTTATAATTTGTAGCCTTTGTATTGTGTTGAAGTATGCTTCTTCTTGAAATATGCCCATTAGAAAGATCTTAGATATAGATGCATTTGAGTTATGCATTATAATATTTTAAGGTCATGATAAAAGCAAGAAATAGGGCAGTGATCAACTATAGAGTTGATGTTTGAAGTTTGTAAAGGGGTGTAAGAAAATGTATCATTCATTTGTACATCCCTATGGGGTGTCAGATGCAAGCATGAAAAATTTTAGGCCCCTATTAAGCCATCAAAGAAATTTCTCTATTGGAAGATACAAACCATTAAATTTTACTGGTATTAAAGGTTTCTCAGACCTTGTTCCTAATGAAGTTAGGGAACACTTTCCAAAGGTTGAAGGGAAAAGCTCAAAATCAACATCTCAATATCTACAAGTTTTTTCTAATTTGATGGGAGATTATGAGATAAATCATGAAGATGTCATGAAGCTTTTTGTTCAATCTCTCAAGGAAGATGCCAGAGATTGGTTTTCATATTTGCAAGTATGTTCTATTTCTTCATGGAACGATTTCATGGGAACATTCATAGAACAATTTGGTGAGAGGATTGATCCAATTTCAATGAGATAAAAGATTATGAACATCTAGAAAAAAGAATATGAGTTAGTCCCAACTTTCAATCTCAGATTTACAAAGCCAATAAGGGATATTCCAAAAAACTTAAGACCAAATGATGTGTGTTTGGTTGTGTACTTAGGTTCATTTAATGAAGAAATGAGCTATTTGTCAAGACATAAAGATTCTACAACATTACATCAGACATATCAAATTATAATGGATATTGAAAATAACTTAAAATATTCAATGATGAAGGGATACATGGTTGTAAGTGTTTGTTGTCCTAGCACACCTCATGAAAATGGAATTCATGGTTTAGACAATAGAAATTCTTGTCAATATGATAATGCTTCTGCTATTCTGATTTTTCCATCATCACAACATGCAAATCATAGTGAGCTCCAAGTTGAACATCAACAAAATTTGAGCAATGTTGATTAGATGTCTTTTGTTCAAGAATTTTCTAACATGAAGAGGCACAAGGGAGAATCACCATATGATTTGTTCTCAAGGTTTTTGTATGACTTGTTGGAGGTCCCCAAAAATTTCAGACCTAAGAATTCAATGTGCATTGATTTTTTTTGTGAAATTTTTGAGCCAGGGCTGAGTACCTTGCCAAAAGAGTTGAAGCCTCATAGTTTTGATCAAGTACTTGACTAGATAAATATTGTTGAAGGAGCCCGATTTGATTATGCACAAAATATGATGTCTCAAGATATTGATGGAAGTTGTTCTATTAATTAAGCATTCACTCTGAAAACTCTGAGCATAGTTTATGTAGTGATGAATTTTCTTGTGATGAGGGTCATGATGAGAGTGAGTTTTCTGATTAATTTTCTAAGAATTGTGAATGCTCTTATGAGGATGATCTAGAGGTATTTTCTTCACTTGAAGGATGCATTGATATGAATGTTCTTGAAGTCACTTGTTTACAAGTGAATGAAAAAATTTCATTTGATAATACTTGGAATGTAATTCAGGTTTACCATCAATGGAGCATGTTAACTTTGTGAATGATGAAGAATTTGAAGATAAGAATGTGTGTGTTCAGTATCCTAATCCAAAGCAAAGTGCTAAAGATGATAAGGATACTGATGAACATGCTTATGTCCTTGTTGCTCATGATTTTTTATATGAAGCAAAGATGTAAATGCCAACTATACATGAAGAGGATGATGATGTGTGCATTGATGAAAGAAGGGGTTCATTATTGAATGATCAAGTTGTAAATTATGACAAGCACATGGATCTTGAATAAAAATTATTACCAATTGATAATATTGAAAAGCTTGCTAATTTATCTAACAAAAAAAATTCAAGATGGGTTGTATTGCAAAATTTTTTGATCTATGTGTAGAGCAACCAAAAGATGAAAGTAACGGTGGATCTCATGTTAGTGGATGTGAAATTGAATATTGTTGTTTCTTTGTTGATGTTTCTTATCTTCACAGTATGAATATTGACATGTTTTTTTCAAATGAAAAAAGCATTTATGTGAAAGTGAATGAAGAGGCTTGTTCAATTGCTAATGAACAACATTCAAGTTACAATGAATCTTCTACATTTGAGTTAGAAAACCTATCAATTGAAAATGCACATGAGGTTACTAGTGCACATGAGTTTCTTTCTGCTGACCCTATTATATCTAAATTATTTGAGCCTTTGAAGAATTTTGCATTGAGCTAAATGATGTTTTGAAAAATGAATCAGAATATGTTACTAAACATGAGATGAGTGCATTTACCCAGTTTTGGGATGTTGATGATGCATATGATCTCCATTTCCATGAAACTAAGGAGTGTTATGATGTAGCTGAATCAAAGTTCCTAGATATGTGCTCATGTCATGATGTACAATTGAAGGAGACTCTTGAATATTTACTCTTTCCTATTGATGCACCACGAGGTTTTTTGCACAGTGCACAACAAAGTTTTTATGAAAATTTTCAATTTGATGTGCAAATTGAATTTGATGTCAAATTTTATGATGTTAATGGTCAAGTGGACTATAAGTGTTTTCAATTTTTAGTCTAGATGGATGAGAATTTAATGGAACATAAACATGAGCTAGATAAGGTAATATGTCACATTGATTATGAATTTCAGTTAGTGCTTGACTACCAAAATCAAATTGAGAGAGTTAATGGTGGCCTTGGAAAGCACAATGATATGGTAAAACATGCTAGTGGTGATGTTAGTTTTTAGTTTTTTAGTGGAAATTTTTTTAGACTTGGCCCAATACAGAAGACAAAGAACAAAGATTTTGACAGAGGTAAGGATTTATTTTACATTTTGGTGGCTCGGGGCCATTAAATGAAGTTTCAAAAAAGGGGTTGAAATTGAAGAGAATGTGGGTCTCCAAATGGATTTGGCACTTGGTCTACTCTTCTAGGAGATATCTCAGATTTCACCATGCCCACAAGGGGCATGCATCCTCGAACATGAGCCACTCATGGGGCTCTCAAAATTGTGAAGCATTTTTAACGGATAATATGCTTTGGGACAAGTTCAACCAAACTAAGGACCATATTGTACTTGATCCTAGTCTAGTGATGCAAAAGAGGTACATGGACAAGTGGAAACCTAAGAACAAGGCATGAATAGAGGACTCATAATAGTTAGGGGCAACAAGCATGATGAGGAAATGTTTTTAGAAATCACGAAAGTGCCATATGGTGAAAAAGCTCATAAGGGTAGCAAAGTGTGAAGAAGTGAACATAAGACAACCCAAATTCACATAAGGAATGGAGATAATCATGTTCATAGTAAATTAAAACTATTTGAAACCATACACTCTTCCACGTGTATTGCAAATATAGCAAGATATCAATGGAATCATATAGATTGTAAATAAAGCTTTGTTTGAGAAAGAAAGAAAGCAAGGTCCTTGATAAGTGTGAGTGAGAGTGAAGTTTTCTACAAAGTATTTGAGGAACCTATTATGAGTTTATGATAGTGAAATAAAATTTCATGAGGGCTATTTGGATCCAACAAATAACAAAGTTACAATTGTTCTCCCTTCAACTCATGACTTGCTAGGTTCACTAGGGGATTTAGTACATGATTTTCCAAGTAACAATTTTCCCATGCATTAAGATAGATGGAGATTAAATCTCCCTAGATCTGAGCTTGAAAGTTAACATGTTCCTAGTTTCTTCTTCCTCACTCAAATGCTCTCACCAGATAGCTACAACCAACAAATTTTGGGCATGAAAGGGTTCATCTTTTTATTAGATTATTTACAAGATAAGCCCAGATGATCAACAATTAGCTTACTGTCGTGAAGTTTCTACATACATGCTTTCAACTCAAGGACAATGCCATGATGTTTTACCTTCAAAAACACCTTCTTACCTCTCTATAAGAGATGTACATGATTATGTGATAAAGAAATTCAACATGCCTTGTAACTAAATAGACCTAGTGGACTTTGATTGAGGAGGTTCTGAACATTATTCTCTAGGGATAAATGACACTTCTTTTATTGAAAATGAGCATAAACAAACATCACAAAAGTGCTCCAAATGTAACACTAGGAAATATTTATGTTGCAAATGGGGGCCAACCATTGTGCTAGTTGAAAGGGGTCAATTTGATATTGCAAAGGAAATTTTTACATATGTACAAGAATCTATTGCAGGAAACATCTTTTTCTAGATGCCTAATGTATGGGTAAATCTAGCACATGTTTACTTTGCACAAGAAAAAAATTTGCTTGCAGTGAAAGTGTATCAAAATTGTTGAGGAAACTCTATTTTGGAACTGATCTGGGGGATATTTTCACTAAAAATTGAAGAATCTCCAATGCTCCAGAATTCAGCACCATCAAAAAGAGCTCGACATCTTGATTCCAACACAACTTGAATGGAGTGAAAAGGAGTCTATTTTCTCAAGTTACGACCAGTCAAACTTTGGGTCAAACTGCCATCAAGGGTCATCCAGAAAGTGAAAAAAATGATTGTCTTAGAAACTGATGAAAGTGGTGTCAAATCGAAGGGCTCATTGAGATGATTCCGACAATGTTCATTTCGTCAAAATCCAACATCGTATGCTTGAGATATTGGCAGTCAAAGTTTAGTTGACTTTGTGGTACAGTTGGTGATGTCAGCATGTTGATGTGTCAGTCCGTACTGTACGGAATCCAAAGTGGACCAACCAGAGTGTGACACATGGCAGTCGAGTCATCTATATGAACCAATAGTATGCTGACACGTGTTCATCTGTACAGGTGACGTGGCATCCTTAGTGTCATCTGTATCCTAGTCAATGTACAGTGACATCTGAGTCAGCACAGCCAACGAATCAGAGGACACCGCATGGGCCAATCAAGAGGTTCCATGTGGCACTCCATCAATGCTCTCCTTCGGCCAGTCAGCGAGACAGTTAGTTTTTTTAGCAAAAAATTTAGACAGGCTTGAACCCGTGACTTCCCTCATAATCGTCGACTGCTATACCATTGCACCCACCACTAGCCACTGATCATATAAGGACAAGTGTTTATTTTTTTAAGTGTTTGGCAGTGAATTGGGACAAAAAGGTGGTCAACAGGGTTGGAACCCCCGACCAACCTTATAGCAAAATGAACTACCACCAACAGGCTATCGATATGGCTTTTAATTATATATAGGGTCTGTTTATTTTTTATGTATGATTTGGCCCGAGGCCATAACAAATGGGCTATTTTTTTGTTGTACAACCCCTAACCATTTAAACTAAAGGGGTCTAAAGGACAAAAGAGCCAATATACAAGTTGTTGAAGGGGGGTTAGGAATTTATTGTTTTGGTTAAGCCTTTTTAGGCATAATTTATGTATAGAAAGGGGGGTAGTAGGCCTTTGTTTGGGGAAGTTCAGTGAATGCAAAAGGAGAGAAACAAGTGATAGGTGATACAAAAGAGGGATTTTAAGGAGATATTTGAGCCATTTTTGTACGTCAGAGTATTGTCATGCTATCGAAGTGCAAGAAGGGAATGGTCCTAGTGCAATTGTAACTAATTTTTTTTGGAGATTAATCGGATCGGTCTCACTCTATTGGAGCAGACCCGGAGACATAGTCATGATTGTGGCGAACTCTGTTATCAATTGTGTTTGATATCTTCTTTCTTTTTCTCTCTTTCAGTTCATCATCGTGGTTATCATTTTATTATGCTAAGTTGATTAAGCATTTGAATGATGTTTAATTTTTTCATTTAAGCATTGAATCAAGTTGTTATTTACATTAAGCATTCTGCAAGCAATTAGTCTAGATCCTAATAAGATTAGGAACTAACACCCAAATTTTATTATATTTGCTTGAACACATTATGAAGTAGAATAGTGGTAAGATTGTAAAAGAACATTATTAAAGAGTAGTACTTTTGGCACCCTCAAATTACATGTTCCACTTTGATGTTGGGATTGCAATGCAAAATTTTTCAAATTCAACACTTCAAAAGGAAAAATATGTACTGTTGATGAGGTTCGTCGAGCAATGTCAAAATTAATGAATGTGCTCTATGTGTTCAGCCAACTGTCAGTTGTGGCAAGCACACTATACATGACTTTGATGAGAGAAAGATAGAGTCAAGCATGTTGACTACTGTAAACATTTTCTTGATGCTTCCAAAGTTCATAGAGAAGCAACAAAGTAAAGAGAAGTAAAGATATTGAAAGCTGGGAGTAGCACACCAACTTGTCTTAACTGATGAAAAATGAAGGATTTAGTGATGGAAAGGAGGAAGCAAGAGGTGAATTGTGGCTTGTGATGGTTTTGAAGTCTCCCTTGCTTCTAGTCACCCATTATTGTTTGATTTTTCTTTGTCTTATCACATTAGCGATGGCGCAAGGGTGTGTTCTTGTATTGCCCATCAATGTTTTCTTTCTCTTTTCCCAGCTCACATCAGCGATGGTGTGATACCTCATCCTCCTTATCTCCCATTGCTATTAGATGTTTCCCTCTTCACATCACATTGGCAATACACGATGGTAACCGGGGAGACCCATGGAAATCATCCATATCATTATTTGAAGGGATTTTTGATGGTGAGGAAATAACCAAAGGTGAAATACATGGGTAAATGGGATTTTCTATAGCCTAATAAAAAGAATGAAGGCCTTCACAAATAGACACAATTTTTCAAATACAAGGAAAAAAAAATGAGGTGGGAGAAATAAAGTGTAAAAGGCGTTCTTCTATGGAGAGGTGGTTATTGATCAAGGGACCAAAATGATGCCAATTGTCCACAAGGATTTTCATTTAGGGTTTTTCCATTTTCTCTTAAATGCATTTCCTGTTTCATTTGCAGGAGGAGTTGCTCACAGTTTGGTCTCACTAGGAAAT
Source organism: Sequoia sempervirens (assembly GCA_007258455.2). NCBI lineage: Eukaryota > Viridiplantae > Streptophyta > Pinopsida > Cupressales > Cupressaceae > Sequoia > Sequoia sempervirens. Next base: position 130,089,688 of record VDFB02000363.1, on the reverse strand, counting down.
ATATTTTTGTAATAGGTATGAAATGAATAGGTGCTAGTTTCAGGTTTTGGAAAAGTCTAAGTCCTATAATATAGAATTTAATCATGGCATTGTCATATTTGTATGTAAATGATAAAACATTTTGAGCCAATTTTCTCCACAGTGCACATTGCATAGATTTTGAATATGAGTAATCTAAGATTGATAGTATTTTTCTTCTTGTCTTTCCTTGAATGTTTGTTTAGTGTTGTAAGAAAAGAGGGATTTGCTACACATGGGTCTCTTCGTTCTCAAGAGATCACGAGGGAACGAACTACCCTTATCCACCTTAGCATAAGAAGATCGAAGAAATGATAAAGAAATGCACACAAGTTATATCTCAAAGAAGACTACTTCAGATCCTGAGAGAGTGAAACTTCTAGATTTTTTCCTCAGATAGAGGATCTCTTGGCCAAAGGATGACAACACATATTCAGGATGCCAGTGCGACATGTTGTCATCCAAATGGCGCACTGACATCCTAATCAATAAAAGGCTCAGGATCTCACATATGAAGAAAAATGTTTCACTTCTTGACTCAGACCTAAGGTCTACTGAACAAAATGATCAACAAAGAATAGAGACTTTAAGAAAAGTACAAGGAGAACTTGGAGAAAATTTAACTTCAACCGAACGTTCGAGTTTTCACTCCAAGCTCCACTTTGCAACCTACACACAAAAGAGCGATGGGAAAAGGTTGGGGTTGTATAGGGGTCTCCCTTAGTCAAACCCTTGTTTTAGTGTTCCCACCACCATGGATAGCCAAATAGGAAAGGATTGTAAATGAAATTGAAAAAGTGTGGTGAAAGAAAAACCCACTTTAGGAGTAGAATCCACACCACTAAGTAATAAATAAGCAAGTAGATAGAAGAGAGTAAGGGAGAGAGAGCATTACCCACAAGCCTAGACCCTCTCTAGATCACACAGATGCACCTTTGAGTGCTTGCTTGAGAGTTGTAGCTATTGGAAGGACCTCAATCTAACATGGATTTGCTTGTAAGAGTGTTGCTATCAAGGATGACGAGAACTCAAGAGTGAAGGACTTGAAGAGAGCTTGATTGAATATGACTTAAACCCCCAAATGAGAGAAAAATAGGGCTTTTTGTTGCATGAAAGGGCGACAAAGAGTTGTTACACTCATAATTTGACTACTAGGACATGTGTCGAGAGAGTCAAGATTCAATATTCCTCATTTCAAACTTGAAAAACTACCAGGACAATAGCACACCACGCAGACGTCCACGCGTCGTGCAGGCGTCCAAGGCCTATATTTTTGGGAAATGTGTCGTTAGGCTTCTGTCGCTCTACCACTAGTCCACATGGAGTCAAAATTTCAAAATTATGACTCATGGGATTTTTGTCATTAATTCTCTAAGGTGTCATAAATGCTAGGTAAAATTACAAAAAATGTGGAATTTCTGCTAGGTGCAATTCTGTGACACTACATTTTTCCCCCACTTTAGTGGGCTTGATTTTGGGAAAGATCAGCCACACTAAAGTAGAGAAGAAAAATTTTACACAAATTTTGAATTTTACGGATTTTCATGCCAAGGAAGAAGGGACCTTAGAGGCCACCGTAGTTGAGCTAACTGATACCGAAGGTTCCCCTAGCAATCGATCTCAACAAACAACAATAGAACGATTGTGAAAAATCACACAAAACTTTAACCTGCAAAAATCAAATTTTAGGTCAGCTTCAAAAATCAGAAGAAGCTACAACAACGAGAAGAATGATCAAGAAAAAGTCATTGATTTAGAAGATAAATATGATCAAGAGGTGACTATATTCCCCCTCCTAATTTTTCCCCCAGCTAGGTGGGGTAAAATTTAGGAGAAACTAGGAGCCACAAACTTTAGGAAAAATGGGCCCCATGGTCCTATATATACCTAGGTGGGCCCCTAGAAGGGTCATTTTCACTATTCTCAACAAGAAAATTGTTGAATTTTGTGAGAAAAAAGTCAGCAAAATGTCGAGCAAGAGGGAGTATGAGGTTCCTAGACTAGAGTAGTTGAGGGACGATATTGCTGAGGGTCACGAGGTGGGCCAGGTAGGTCTCAAAATCTCATTTTTTGTGAATTTAAGTACTTTTTTAGCATTTTTTCCTTGTCAATCTGCATAGGCGTCCTTTTTCAGTGCTACCATCCAAAAAACATGTTGGCATCTAGGATCTGTATTGGATTCCCATCACTACACTGGTGTCCCAAGGATGCATTAGGATCCTCAGGGCGTCAATGATGGATGGGGACATATGCGTAGCATGCATACGACTATACGACATGCATAGGTCTTAGTGAATTTTTTCTTGTTTTCAAATTGAAATTCCATGTTCTGACTTAGAATTTTTTCTTCCTTTTATAGGACTATCCAAAGATCTGAGAGCATCTCAGTGGGTGACCTTAATAGCTTGTTCCCGAGCAGAGGGACCGCCTCACTAACGATGAGGTCACACTTTTGGAGGAGGTCGGTCTTTGGCATGTATTCACCATGCCAAAGATGCATTACCATGAGAGGATGCTTACAACCCTAATGGAGCGGTGGGATGCCACCACATCATCTTTCCAATTATCTATTAGGGAGATGACAATCACGCTGGAGGATGTTTATCAGATCCTTAGACTACCCATCCACGGATGATGGGTGTCTATCGATGACACCCGATCAACACGAGAGCAGGTAGAGGGAGTCATGTCTTCCTTGGGTTGGATAGATGATGATGATGACACATGTCACTTTTACACACATTGGTATGACCAGGGATGGACCACTGCAACATTGTTGCACCAAGTGATGGTCATGACAGTTGCATTCAATAGAGGAGTGAGGCCCTCACTTGCACGGGGGCCTCGTCCATACCATTAGGGAGATATTAGAGCATAGGATAGTTTTTTCTTGGGGGTGCAGTATGTTAGTGCACCTATACTAGGACCTGGGGCAATACATCCATTACAAGTATCACAGTCTTACAATGTGCACACTTTTGTAGGTGTCAGCTTTCACCCACATCATGTGCACGAGGTGGGTTAGTTTTCCCCAATGATAACCATATCATGTCCCCATGGCTCATTGGTATGATATTACGGGGCAGTGGAGGCATAGAGACTTACAATTTGACACACTAGCTACAGATTGGGTCACATGGAGACCCTGTTGCTTTTTAAGATGGATAGATGATAGCAAGTATCTCAAGAACTTACAACAGGATAGCTTTCTCATTAGTTGTTGCAACCACATCATTGTACCATACTATTGGATTCAGGTCATGAAACAACATGGTCATGTGTAGACAACTCCCCCTGATATGCCTACATACACTTGAGCCTTCAAGAGTGCAGTGAGACCTGGGGATCCTCCTTGCTCTACCATTACCGATTTTGTTCCCTTGAATGATGATGAGCCCAACCAAGATCTGTCGCCTTTGGCACTGACAAATAATGTAGGGATTGTTGCAAAATTCAGAGGGTGGTGGGATAGGCACCATCCTTGTCTAGTGTTTAGTGAGGATGCCTTTGGAGGGGACCATAGCCCATAGGGGGACGTATCTCTGCCAACACCACAGGACAGGCATAGAGGGTGACAATAGGCCAAGGAGGAGGAGAGACCGAAGAATGAGGATGTAGCGTCATAGAGGTCGAGGCAGCGGAAGAGGTTAGACCCTCCACCAACTACCCCCATCTCGTTGGCACCACCAACACCTACTATTATAGTAGCGACGACCTTGGCGGAACCAGGAGTGGCTATTGATACTGACAGTGCAGGTCCCAGTGTTCCTCACCTTGATCTCACATGGCAGCCAAGGGACTCAGGTATATTGAGCATGTTGTGTATATTTTAGTACTTTTAGTTTCCTCTATTTATGATTATACATATGCCATGTGATACTGATTTCACTCTTTCTTTCCATGGTTGCAAAGGAGACACAGGGATGGACCAGGCTGATGGCTCAGTGCATATCAAAGGTGACCCCTACATGCCTATTTAGGGGATGATCCTTGAGGCTTACTGGCCAATGTCTACTAGGAAACTATCCCACATTTTTGAGCTGGTAGCACCTCTGAGGACTGCTTATGAGGAGTGAGGAGTAGAGATTGTACAACTGACCACAAAGGTGACCACCATCTAAGGCAGTGTGACCAGCTATCGGGGGAGTTGTGAATGGCGCTTGACAAGTGAGATGTGGTAGTGATGAGGGTTGATGTTGTTGAGAAGGTGCGCGATGCCCTCCAAAGCCATCTCGATGATCTCGACAGACAGCTGGCAACCATGATCCTGACAGATGTTCAATAGCTACAACAAGAGCTAACATAGGAATGATTGACGATATGCTCCTTGTAGGGAGAGATCTTGGGGATGCGGGTAGCTCTATTCACATCATGCTCCCATAGATCCAGGCCCATGACCATAGTAGCAGCGGTCAGAGCCTAAGGGCTTCGGGAGCCATACGCTGAAGCCATAGGGATTCCTTATTTTGTACACCAGTTTTGTAGCGAGAGATATATATTTTTTGCAGATCATTTGTATAGACATATTCAGTAGCCACTCATTTTTTTACAGTAGTTTCCCAATACATGTACATGACATTTGATACATATATATACTAGTTTCGACATCATGGAATTGTGTATTTTTTATGTGTATGCTTCTTTATTTTCATGTATATTGATGCAATGGATATGATATGCTTATATGGATGTATGTTTACATTAGATGCTCATATGGTTTAATGAACACACATGGTTCTAAGTTAATTAAATACAATGATGATCTAATTGTCTTGAAAGATGTAATGCCATGCATGGATACATAGCATAGCAAGACACATGTATATATGTTGTTCGCACACACACACACACACATGGTCACATCATAACAAAAAAAAATTCATAATGTGTTAATGAATAATTTGAACACCTATAGTGCTACTACCCTTAAAGAGTGAACATCGTACGCATGACATGTTGGACACTACACATAGTATCAATGGAGATGCATCACATTAACATACTCTTTTAGAGGCATACCACCCATAGATGATAATCCATAGGCACCTGAACCATATACAAAGATGACAATGTAAGGGCCTAACTAGTTAGGACTAAATTTCCCTCTCTGATTAGGTGGCGCATTTACATTTCTTTGATTCTCATAGAGAACCAGATCTCCCAGCTTAAAGGTCCTAGGAAGCACACTTTGATTATACGGTCTTGATAATGATCATTGATAAGCTTTAAGATGGTTGAGGGCTTGTAATTGGTGCTCATCAAGCATCTCTAGTTGATGCAAATGATTAGCTCGATAAGTTTCATCGTCAATTAACCCCCTAAGGGTAACTTGTAAAGTTAAAATTTCCAACTCCAAAGGCATGATAGTTTTGGCAACATACATGAGGTTGTAAGGCGTTGTTCCCATCACCATACAGACACTTGTGCGATAGTCCCACAAAGCGTATGTTAGTTGAATGTGTCAATCCTTACCATGCTTATTAACTATTTTACAAAGAATGAGCTTAAGAGTCTTGTTAGATGCTTCTACTTGACCGTCACATTATGGATAGTACAGAGTAGAAAATCTATGTAGAATGTGAAATTTCTCTAAGAATTTCTTTACTTCCTTGTTCTTGAATGACATACCATTGTTAGAGACAAGTGTAGTAGGCAATCCAAAATGAGAAATAATGTTTTCCAGAAGAAAACTATAGATAGCTTCAACATTTGTGGATTGAAGTGGAATGGCTTCAACCCACTTCGTGAAGTAATTTGTATTGGTAATGATAAAGGTATGTCCCTTAGAAGAAGGAGGTGGTATTTTTCCATTAATATCAAACCCAATTTTTTGAATGGCGAAGGAGAGGTCTAATTCTACAATTCTTGTGCAAGTGCATGAATAAGATGACTATGTTGTTGACATTGTGGGAATTTCTTAATAAAATTGAAGGAATCTTGCTCCATCATTTCCCAAAAATACCCCATGTGTACCAAATTTCTCACCAGGGATCTACCACCAAAATTTCCACCCCTAGAGCCTGAATGGGCTTCCTTAAGGGAAAGGGGTATCTCTGCTTTAGTGAGACATCAGAGAAGCACAACATTCTAGGATTTTTGATGTAGAACATAACAAAAAATAACATAATGTGTTGAAAGATTTCGTATGCAAGTGCAATCATTCTTTTTCACATCATCAAGAAAGTTTCCAGTCTTTAGGTAGTTATAGATATTAGAGAACTATTCTCTCAAGTCTATTGAGAACACACAAGAATATTGGGTTCAGGTTGATTGGAAATAGCTAGAGACCAAAGAACCTGAACCACAAAGTGTTATTATTTTGTATCTTCCTCCAACGATACCAAGGAAGCAACTCTTGCCATGGCATCAACATGTCTATTCTCCCTCCTAGGGATACTATCTATTATGAAAGAAGAGAACCGATTAAGCAAAGAAAAAGCAAGGTCTTGATATCGAGAAAGCTTACTTTATTTAGATTGATAGGTTCCTGTAATCTGATTCACAATAAGTTCAAAATCACCCAGTATGTGGAGATGTTTGATTCTTAGTGCAATCGTGGCACGTAAGCTAGCAATGAGAGCTTCGTATTCAATGATGTTATTGGTGCATGTAAAATCTAATCAAAAGGATAAAGGGATCAGTTTACCTTTAGGGGATATTAAGACCACACCTACTCCAGAACTAGTCTGACACCCTTACCTGTTGAAATACATCTTCCATTCAAGGTCATAATTGATCGCAAAAATGTTCTGATTAGGGAACAAGTCCAGACATAGGAAGAAGCGAGATGAGGGAGCGGCTGCCAATTGATCAGTAACTACGAAGTCAAACCAATTACAATTCAGACATAGGTGGACTGTATAACACAAATTTTTTTGTATGTATCCAAAATTAGTTTTTTATTTGTTGGATCAAGGACTTCAATATCTGGTGCACTCATATTTTTTAATTTTTTTTTTATAATATTCTATTTTTCCACGTGGAGAATAGAGTGCTTGATTTTATGTGAAAAACCTACATTCACAATAAATAAAAAGTAAATATAATAATCAAATTTAATTTAATTAAAATTATACTTTTTTGGAAGCTTCTAATAAGGACTAAATAAAAATTAAAAAATTTAAATGAATTCATTTGATCCCCCAAAAGGTAAATCAAAAGTGGTTTTTTATCAACATTTTGATAGGTGTAAAGGAGACTCCATTATAGGTATGGTTTAAAACTAGCGGGGTTCTATCCAAGGGGGCTTGGTCTAAGGTGGTTTGATCAAACCCTCTTCAATTAGAATAATTTAAATGGAACTTTTCAAGGCTTAAATCATTATATTTTCTTAAAATATGTGATTTTAGCAAAAATCAGGATCTCCCAGAAAGTGTAAACCACTATTGTGGCAACACCCAATAAAATCATGAAAAATTAGGGTCATTTCCCATTGGTAGGTTTATCATGCATTCTTTAACCCAAAAGGCATGACCATATAACATAAGGTACCCCAAGGGGTAGTGAAGGCTATCTTATACTAATCTTCTGAATTAATACGGATTTGATTGTAACCCAAGAAACCATCCATAAAAGATAAGAATGCATGGCTTGTAGTCGAGTCTAGAATCATATCTATATTAGGAAATGGAGAATCATCCTTAAGAGAATCCTTATTAAGATCACAAAATTCAAATGCATATACAAATATAGCCATCAGGTTTACTAACAACAACAATATTCGAAATCGAAGGGGACTAGTTGATTGGACAGATAAAGCCTACTTTTAACAACTTCTCTATCTCAACCTTAACCATCAATGCCACCCTGGGATTGATCTTTTAGAATTTCTACTTAACTGGCTTGGCGTCAAGATATTGGGCGATATTGTGAACCACTATAGACTCATCAATATGAGGCATATCCTCATACATCCAAGCAAAGATATCAGGATGAGAATGTAAGAGGTCAGAATGTTCATCCACTTCTTCTAAAGAAAGGCACTTCCCAATCTTAATTAATTTTTTAGAAGACTTAGGATCCATAGAGATTTTAATAGTATCTCCTTTAAGGAGAGAACTATGATCTCTAGGATGCAATATCATGACATCATTACCAACATTGGATAGAGGGTCCTCTTCTTCAATGCTCAATATAGATTCTCCAAAGTATGCATGTTTATCTATGCGATATGGGAATCGTCTTTTGTGATGGAAGGGAGGCAATGGGGAGTAGGCACCTAGGAATTCCTCAAGTGCTTCATCTAAAGAGAAGAAATATACATGGATTTTATCATCCTACCCCTATCCTTTATCAATCCAAGATGGACCAAAATTAGTGGTTCGACCATAATCATGTTACACTCCACCAAGGTTTTTGCTTAGACTATTCAATAGAACACCCCAGACCCAGATACCACTTTCATAGCTTAAATTGGATAGGGACTTGGATTCCTTTATCAATATTCCCCAGGACTTTTTAACCATAGCCATACTGAGAAGCAAGTTCATATCCAAAACCATAACGAGTTTACAAAACTTCAGGAGTTGGCGGCTCCACGTAGAGTGTTTCATTCCACCAATGAACATTGAACACATCCACAGGAGCGATTCCACCTTCTCGGCTTGGTTCACAAACGTTAACCTCCTTTGCAAGAGTGGGACTACTCTCCTTAGTAGAGGAAGAACTAGTCTCCTAGATAGGATCACACTTCTCTTTCTTAATCAGAGTATCATCCATTTTCACATCAGAGGCATTCAGAAACTCTATACAAGTAGGACTCGCTTTATATTCTGAAATGAAGAATTCAAAGAATTCTAAGGAGCCCCAATCATCACCAGAGAAAGCATTCGATTGAGAAGAAGAAGGAGAAGATGGGGAATACTTATGAATTTCTGCTTTAGTTGGTTTGTCTCTAGCAACATTCACTTTAGGTATAATCTCCACAGAGGGTATCATTGAGGAACATGCCATAGCATTAGCGATTAAGGATGGAATATAATTCTTAAGAGTGAAGACGACCGAAGCCCGACCGACAGCCGCTAGCTCACAAAGGTGAACAACCTCTAGATCAGCTTTAACCATGACCACCCGGTTATTTGCGACAAAATTTAAGGAAATTTGTAAAGTAGAGGTTATGGCATCCATAACATGAATCCAAGGTCTCCCAAAAAGAAGATTGTAAGGTAACGGGCTAGACATCACATAAACCAAAGTAGGTAAGGTAATGAGAGCGATCTACAAAGGCAGTATCATCGTGCCTCGAGCTTGATGGCCAACATTATCAAGCACATGAATGTACAAGGAAGAAGCAACTAGAAAAGATGAATCAACTTTAATATTAGGTAGTAGGTCGATACTGCAAACTTTGAGAGACAAACTAGTGTCAACAAGAGTATGCCTAATACCAATAGAATTAACGTTAATTATAATCATCAAGGGGTCTGCTTTCTTTTGCACATCCAGAGGTGGGAGTTCTTGCGGATGGAATGTGATATTCGGCGAATCTTCTCGAATATGAGCCAACAATGCATTAACATCTGTAGGCCTAGTGGATGCAAGCAAGAGGATATTTTGCAACGCTTCCTGAAGCATCTCCTAATAAACCAAAATGATCTGAAGCAAATCCAAAAGTGAGATCTTAGCCAGAGTAATGTGAAGTTGCTGGACAAGATCATAATCACCTGGTGCTTTAATCATAGGTTTAGGTGCTAAAGGAAGACTTGGTTTAGAAGGTGGTAAAGAAGTAGGAACTTGAATGGATTGAGATGTAGGAACAAGAGGTTGTTGATCCAAGTTTTGTTTGTTTATTCTTGTATTGTATGTGTGGCCAATATCATTGTAAGAAATGGGGTTCGTAGCTTTTACAAACCTTGAATATATGTCCGGTGAATCATTTCGACATGAAATTTTGTAGACGGAATGATCCTCCCTAGAAGAAGGGCCGGTCCAGGTCACATAAATGACGGTTTTCTTAGGGCTTGGAGGAGCCACAAATACCACAACTACATTTACTAACTTCCCATCTTGCGAAGAGGAAGTTTTCTTGAAAGGTTTTTGGATAGAGGAGGGCGCTTCTAAGAAGTCATCTATAGTGTCATTCAACATATCAAAATATTCCTTAGAGAAGGTATTATCATAAACACGGAAACATTGTAGAAATAGATCCAACATGTTCACATTGGGTTCACCAAAATGTGAGATAAGAGGGATTCATTGCACATGGGTCTCTTCATTCTCAAGAGATCACCAGGGAACGAACTACCCTTATCCACCTCAGCATAAGTAGATCGAAGAAATGATAAATAAATGTACACAAGTTATATCTCAAAGAAGACTACTTTAGATTCTGAGAGAGTGAAACTTCCAATTTTTTTCCTTAGACAGAGGAGCTCTTGGTGAAAGGATGGAAGTGCATATTTAGGATGCCAATGTGGCACACTATTGTCCAAATGGAATGTTGGAATCCTAAGCAACAAAAGACTCAAGAGCTCACATGGGAAGAACAAGGTTTCACTTCTTGACTCAAATAGAGAATAGAGACTTTAAGAAAAACATAAGGAGAACTTGGAGAAAACTTACCTTCAACCAAAAATTTGAGTCTTCACTCCAAGCTCCTCTTTGCAACCTACACACAAAAGAAAAAGGGGAAAAGGTTGGGGCTGTATAGGGGTCTGCCTTAGTTAGACCCCTGTTTTGGTGTTCTCATCTCCACGGATAGCCAAATAGGAAAGGATTGTAAATGAAATGGAAAAAGTGTGTGGTGAAAGAAAACCTACTTCAGGAGTAGAACCTACACCACTAAGTAGTAAATAAGCAAGTAGATAGAAGAGATTAAGGGAGAGAGAGTGCTACCCATGGGCCTAGACCCTCTCTAGAGCACATGGCCGCACCGTTAAGTGTTTGCTTGAGACTTGTAGATTCTAGAAGGACCTCAATCCGGCATGGATTCACTGTTGCTATCAAGGATGAAGAGAACTTAAGAGTGAAGGACTTGAAGAGAGCTTGATTGAAGATGACTTAAACCCCCAAATGAGAGAAAAAGAGGGATTTTTGTTGTATACAAAGGCAACAAAGAGCCGTTACACTCAAAATTTGACTGCTAGGACACGTGTCGAGAGAGTCAAGTTTCGAGATTCCTCATTTCAAACTTAGAAAACCACTAGGACTCTAGCGTGCCACACAGACGTCCACGCGCCGCATAAGCGTCCAAGGCCTATATTTTTAGGAAATGTGTCATTAGGCTTCTGTCACTCTACCACTAGTCCACATGGTTTCAAAATTGTGAAATTCTGACTCATGGGATTTTTGTCATTAATGCTCTAAGGTGTCATAAATGCTAGGAAAAAGTGCAAAAATGTAGAATTGCCCCTAGGTACAATTTTGTGACATTAAAAGTGTTATTACACTTAATCAAAGAATGAGTTAAATTGTATTAACATAAATAGAGGTTTATGCAACTGTGCGCTAGGATTACTAAGTATGACTGTTTGAGTTTCTAGTATCAATGGTGTAAGGCATCATCCTGTAGGCATAGTTATGATAGGGTAAATGTTGTGATGAGTTTTAAATTGCATGGTTTAGGTGACTCCACCCTAGGATATGGCGCTTTCCTTTTAATGTTGCAATATCCTAAGATTTTTTGTGGCATCTACAAATTAAAATCTTTACTTTTCTATCTCATTGTGATTGTGTGTTGAGAAACATATCTTATTTCTCATGTTTAAATTGGACATTGCCAAGAAGGTCAGCCAAATCTTTAGGGTATTATGTCCATTAAAATTTTTAAGGAGAATTATATTAGATGAGGATGTCTCTTTCCTCCCCATCTGATATTGAAGGTAAGGAAGCACCATACACAATCTAAAGGTATGATATAATATAATTTTGTCAATTATCTTTCTTATTTCATTCTTTTATTGACATATCATACACATAAAACCATAGATCCAAAATATATCAAATACATAAAATAGATTTCACAAGTCACATTATTAATAATATGCACATTCAAAATAATCATTCCAAGACACTCATTATTTCACAACACATCTTTTTCAGCATCTAACACCTATATGAATTCAAGTACATTAATAACTCAAATATGACGATTATTAAAAATAATTCCTTTCAGCCCTATAAAGTTTGACTTAGTGCAATATATCTATGATCACATACAACATTCTCATGAGTTGCTACTTGAATCCCATACCACAATATCTTTATTTATGTGATGATATTTATCTTGGTAAGAACATATGCCCAAGGTAGAAGTACATAAATATTATCCATTTCACAACATAATTAGATAAATATACCAATAGTAAGAGTCTAAATATGTAAACACATACAAAATTAATAACATACAAATACTACAAAATCAAAAAATTCACAAATAAAATACACTTGTCATACATATAAATGGATTACATGAGTATAATTACAATAAAATTATAATACAATTACAATAAAATTACATCATATATTAAAAATCACAATAACATTATGTAACATAATTAAAATCACTCAAAGATTCCTCAAACATGACACACATGAAAGTAGTCCCCAAAGCCCATACAAAGGGAATCTCCTAATGATGTAAACCCAAGTATCACTACCTCACACACAAAAATAAGGTTAACTATCGATAACAACCATAGAGCAGCCCTACAACTAGATCGAAACATGTATGGAAATTTAATAATCCATAAGACTTAACATGAATATCTCTTAGCTCTAGTGATACAAGGTGGTCATAACATTAACTTCTTATAGACCCTATGACAATAAAATCACCAAAGCCTATGTTAATGTGGTACCTATAAAAATATGAGAGATATCAAATATTGATAAAAAAAATTCAAGGGGACATGTTACAAGGCATTGGGACTAAAGTAGAAAATACCAAATATCAACCATTTTAAGCTATTAGATAAATCATATCCTATTATTTTAAATGGAGTCAATTAGATGAACCTCTCATGGTCCCTATCCTTTTAGATAGAACCCTATTTTTATGAGTAAAACCATAACACAAAGGATTCCATGTATAAATATAATCAACCATAACAAAATAGATGTCATATATCAAGAATGACAAAAGATGTCATAAATTAACACATAACATAAAAAATATCATAAATATACATAAATAAAAATAAATTTACCATAACACAAAATAATCAATAGATTCAACTCTCCAAAGAGACAATATAACACCAAGCCAAATTGGATTTACTTAAGTATAAAAATGATAACCATTCTAAGGAGACAATATTATGAGGATGTGATCTCCACACACAAAATATTTTGGGGAGGAAAATAAAAGAAGAAAGGGAAGTCAAAACATTCCAATCATGATATAAAACCTAGTATGATCAAATCCACTAAGGGACTCTCAAATATAAGGCTATTATACTTAGGTGGATGGGTAGCGTAGTGTATAAGTTATAAATCATGTTTACAACCTTATAAATAGAACTCAAAAAATAATTTAACATAATTATAATAAATACAAACTCACCAAAATATTTTGGGAGATCTCATCTAGATCAAACATAACTCTCATGCTTATAATTTCTACCTATATTACAAAAAATAGTTTCCATTAAAATAGGAAAAACTTTCTAAAAATATAACATTTTACAAAATTTTAAAATGTCTTAGAATGATGACATAGAAATCTTCAAAACCCATTTCTTTTATAATACCTCTTTAATATATATTTTTAATGACAATATAATCAAATAGTAAAACACAATTCTAAATATAGTAGTAGAGATGGACAATCACTAATGAATCCATATCTTATAATCTAGAAACTAAGAATGACTAATATATAATGAAGATTTAGAAAAATGGATGGCACACCTACCATAATTTTCTAAGAGAAAGTTAATTCCTATAATAAGATTTATTGAAGAAGTAACATAATATATTTTCTCATCATAATTTTACTAGATTATAATTTTCTTGAAAGAACTCATTTTTCAAATAGGATTTCAATCATAAAGAGTACATCATTAAAAACATTACTTGAATCCTCTTAACATATATAAGTTCAATCTTAAATTAGATATATATTTACATTTAATATATCACACGATTCTCCTAAGTTTCACTAGGATTCTTTCTCCTCAAGAAAATATAATTTATCTACAACTATTTTCTTTCTGAGTCGAACAATATGAAACATAATATTTTTTATTCATAATTTTCTACTATTTTAAAAATACAATATAGTAAAGAAAATTAATTTCAATAAAAAATTATAAATCTATTGATTAACCAAAGTATATATTTATTGAATTATTTGATGATAAGTATCCTTCCTCAATCCTCCAGGTAAATTAGATAATTAGTATAGATGAACAAAAATAATTTAAAAAAAAAAACAACAATCCTTCAATTATTTAAAAAAAACACTTCTAAATATTTAAGCTCCAATAACCTTTCTTGCTCTAAATACAATAATGATAACAGTAATAATTCTACAAAATAAAACTAGCTCTCTCCCTTAAATTATCTATCTATTCTTGTAAAACCAAATTTAAAACCCAAAATAATAACATATAATATTCATTGTAAAATAAAATAATAATAAAATATCCTTATGCATATTCTTTTTGAAAAAATAATAATCAAAGACCACCTTTTCCAATTCTATGCAAATAAAAGATTTCAATTATAATTAATATTACGAAATTATATTTTCTAATGCTTGAGTAAAATTATGTAATAAACACTCTTTTTTTTCTTTTCTAAATTCAAAATAATATAATATAATTATTTATTTTTAATTCTACAAATTTTCTCAGTGCTCAGGGTTTTTTCATTGCTGCTTTTGACTCCACCAAAGATAGGGATTCCTTTTTATTTGGCCACAATTGGTCTTGGAAGCACCATTACCTTTTTCTTAAACCTTGGCACCCAACCTTCAACCCTTCTTTTGAATCCTTCAACATTATGTCGGTCTAGGTTCGGATTCCAAATCTTCTGGTTCAATTTTGGACCAGTCCTGTTTCAAATCTATTGGTAATTCTTTAGGCTCTTTCTTAGCTGTAGACAAGAAAACTTCAGATTTTTCTCACACTACTTTCACTTGAATTTTAGTGCGATCTCTCCAAGGATCTACCTGCTAATATAATTCTAAAAGTTGTTAGTTGTTCGTGGACTCAACTGTTGGATTATGAAGGTCTTCCCTTCCAGTGCAAGAGATGTTTTGAAATAGGTCATGTGGTTGCAACATGTCACATTAAAGATAAATCAATTAAAAAACAACCATCATGGTGGAAATATGTCTTCTCAAATCCCTTTCCACTTGGGTAGAAAGTAATTAACTCTTCTTCTTCATCAATGACTCTTCCAACAAAATCGGATGTGAAGGATGTCACCTTTCAGAAACAATAGAAAAAGTCACTTCCACTTGGGCTGAAATCTGCTTCATTTGTGGCTCCAACAACAAAATCTGGGGTGAAGTTTGACATTCTTCCACAAGGTCAAAAATAAAACAAGCTTGGGGCTCATGGGGAAGTAGTCAAACAAAAGAATCATACACAGGATTGGGATATGGACATTCCATCAAGTAAATTTTCAGTTTTAGAGAAGGATTCTATGGACAATCATTGGACACTTATGCAGAAATGGAAGAAACCTTTCTTCAAAACACCTCTAGCACCTACCTTTTGCTCCCCTATTCACATTGAAGGGGATTAAATTGTAGCCTTTATGACACTTGCTCTGTTTGATGATGTTTCCTAGTTTCTATTTTGTACTTTCCTTTTATATATTAACATATCATATATAAGCGTTACACCTTTTTCCTAAAAATAATAATAATTGAAATGAACGATTACATAAATTTTATTTCAAAAAAATCAAAAAACAATTATTACTTAACTAGAAAATTAAATATATGATAAAATCTAAGGATTAAATGAAAAATAAAAATGATATTTTAGCTTTATCAATTTATTTCATTTTGTAACTAGCCTTACTAATTATCAAATAAATAAATAGAATTTCAATTATTCACTCAATTAATTTAATCAAGCCACTATTTAATTTATTTCTAGTTAATTATTTGACTTAATTAAAATTATTATCTTATTGTCTATATAATTTGATTATTTAAGAATATTTCAACATTGAGGCATTTTTCGCCTTCATACTTGTACTTGTTGCACAACATAATCTTGTCACACATATCTTAGTAGCATTACTAAAAAATAATATAATAATATAATCATCTTTAATCCGTTAATCATGTAATGTAATCACACATTATACACAAATATCTTAAATCAACACTTTACACCAAATATAAGTTATAAGTATATATAATTTTATATTAGAGTTGAAGGATTATAGAATCATAAAGACACTAGAAATGAGAGATAGTATAGATAGATTGAAGATGAAGTATATGTGGATAAATTACAAGGATTTGAAGAAGGAAATCAATTATATGTTTATAGGATTAATAAAGAACTTTATAGTTTGAAATAAGAACGAAGAGCATAATATTCAATAATTGATACATGATTCTTATAAAATGGATATGCAAGATGAAAGAATTAGCCTATGCCATATTTTAAAAAAGAAAAAAAATATTTTGTATTTGTCATATGTTGATAATATAATCTATACAAAATGCTCAATAATGATGAAGGAAAAAATTAAAGAGGCAATGATGAAATAATATGAAACAATCAATCCAATAATTTCTTGGCTTGGAGTTCTTCAAACCTCATTGTAAGATCTTTATTTATCAAGATAAATATGTTTATGATTTGATGGAAATTTTAATGTGTTAAATTGAAAACAAGTTGATGTGCTGATTTTACATGAAGAAAATTTGATGAAATAAGATGGGTCCCCAAAGGTATATCAAATAAAATACAAAAGTATTCTTATAAGTTTAATGCATTTGACAACTACAAGAAAATATATTATATTTGTAGTGTGATTGATTTCAAGGTATATGAGTGAACCCACAAACCTAAATTTGAAATTAATAAATGTATAAGGTATGCGAAAGGAAAAGAGGATCAAGGATTCCATTATTATTTAGTTGAAGGTTCAAAGTTATTTGGTTATTTATATGCAAACTAGGTAGGATCATCAAACAACAAAAAGAGCACATCTAGGCATTATTTTATACTAAGAAGTGGATTGGTTACATTGAGCTCAAAAAAGAAAAATACAATAACATAAGTATAATATGATCCATTACTAGCATTATGTGCACAAGTATTTATGTTAATAGGAATTTTAAAAGATCTAAGAAAATAAAAAAAAATCCTATATTGAATATTTTTTAATCATGATTGAACAATAAATTTAAGTGAAAATTTAATATTTATGCAAGGACAAAACATGTTGAATAAGTACCATTATAATGAAGTGAGTTGGTATAAGAGAAGGAAAAAACCATGAGATAGAAAAAATTGGTATAGGATTCATGATATAGTCAACCATTTAGCGCTAAATAACCTAGAGCTGGACAAAATATCCAAAATGGCACAAGCCAACCAACAAAATGGGAATTATGGTTGTAGTAGTAGTGGGAAATTTTTGAGATGCCGACACTAAAATGATGTTGGATACATATGTGTTTCCTTTTGAAGAGGAAAATTAACTAGTGACAAAATACAATGAAGTCCAAGGCTTTCAAATGGCTAAGAGAAAGTACTTCTTGAGAAATTAGAATAATGAACTAATTAAATCTTCAATTCCTCTAAATGGTAATCCCACTCCACTAGATCCTAATGCAAACAACCTAGTTTCTCCTAAAGGTCCTCAAGTTGGATCATATAAGAAAAATCCTTGTATATCCAATCAAGTTGATGTCCTAATGGATCACAATTATGATGGGACTAAAGATTTTAAAAAATTAAAGACAACATGTCTCTATTGGCAACACAAGGGCAGACAACTGAGAGGGCGGGGTGAATCAGTTGTCACATAAATTATACAAATTAAACTTATTCTTGGATTTGATAAATAAACATGAAAGCATAAACCATCACAACATCAAAAAAAAATAACACCAAGATTTTTTTATGTGGAAACCCTATTAGGGGAAAAACCATAGTGGAGGTTAGTCCACAAGATTATACCTTGTTAAAAGTATTACAAATAGGGAATGCACATGCATTCAAGCACACTACCTAGAGCTCACTGCTCAAATACAAAAGGATTACTACCCAAAAGAAGACTCATTGTCTTATAGTAACATTCATATTACATTCAGAAGATTTTGAACTGAGAAAATAACATATTCTAATGTCTGATTATAGTTCCGGTTAAGCACATGAACTCTTTTTCACACTTTACTTCTTCCTTCAAAAGATTAGAAAATTATTCACACACAACATTTGCAGCTTAGCAATCTTCACATGGGTATCACCTTCATACAAAGTTTCCAACTTTTTACAGATCTCATAACCAGTCTTCAGCTCCATTACATTTGTCATCTCGAAATTAGTCAGAGCACTCAACAATGCTTCCTTAGCCCTGATATTGTACTCAGCTTCCTTAATCTCACCTACAATAGGACTATTCTGTGGGATGATATGCATGTTCTTTGTAATTGTCCAGTAAGGTTCACCAATGCATCTCAGATGACACTCCATTCGAGTCTTCCACAAAGAATAATTAGTTTCATCAAATCTCAGACTATCCTTCTTATATGTCACCATCCTAGATCGCCTCAAGCGTCAAGCTTCTCTAGAGGAACCTGCTCTGATTCCAATTGTTGGCAACACAAGGGCAGACAACTGAGAGGGGGGGCGAATCAATTGTCACAAAAATTATACAAACTAAAGTTATTCTCAAATCTGATTAATAAACATGAAAGCATAAACCATCACCACATCAAAAACACACAACACTAAGATTTATTTATGTGGAAACCTTGTTAGGGGAAAAACCACAGTGGAGGTTAATCCACAAGATTATACCCTATTAAAAGTATTACAAATGGGGAATGCACATGCATTCAGGCACACTGCCTAGAGCTCATTGCTCAAATAAAAAAGGCTTACTGCCCAAAAGAAGACTCACTATCCTACAGTAACATTTAGATTACATATGGAATATTTTGAACTGAGAAAATAACATCTTCTAATGCCTGATTATAGTTCCGGTTAAGCACATAAACTCTTCTTCACACTTTACTTCTGCCTTCAAAAGATTAGAACATTAGTCGCACACAACATTCAACATACATCACACACCACACCATCAAATGGTATAAACAATCAATCATATATATCTACAACTAAGGATAACATCAACTACATGTCGGCCCAACAAAAATATGAAATGTGTACAAACTGTCAGCCTAAATCAATAAACAATTTATCAATGCGGACCAAACAATGTTAGCTAAAACATAGTAAGGACTCAAAAAAACATCCTCGAATACGAAACACCTTCAAAAATTATGCCTTGAAGATCCACAACACACTACAATCACCTTGTCGTCCATGATCATGAAAAACATGAACTCACAGAAGAAAATCACCAATCGTGAGCACAACGATCAATGCAGACCAACAATATAGATAGAGAATGATCTAGAAACATCCACAAGCATCATGAATCACCACAGAAGCATCCACAACAATTCAAATTACTAGAATCACATCATCTTCTTTCAAGAACACCAACTAAAGCAACAGAGCAACTGTTAGAACACAAATACTCATAACTCAATCAAATTTTCATGCGAACCTCTAAAACTTCATGTGGATAAATTAGATATACTTGTCAACAAACCCTTTAATCCAAAACCTCTTATCATCAATATATTGAGCTAGCCACCATACTGAACTTCACTACATCACAGACAACCTGCAACTTATTTTATTACAATTTTCTCAATATCCTCGACATATACAACCTTAAAGACATTAATGCCAATAGTGTTGACATCAATGACAACCACATATTAGCAATATCTAACAATCTCCCCCTTTGGCATTGATGACAACACATGATGTGAAAAGAACCATCAATGATACTCTCTTAGCACTTTCACCCCCTTAGATTTTGACTATTTTCTCCTTAACTCTTTCACAGTTTTTCACATGACTCTTCTTCCCCTTTGACATCAATGACAGGTACACATTATATTTCTCCACACAAGCTCTAAACCACATTTATGAACATCTGACTACTCCCCCTAAGTAGCAGCCACCACAACATCAATCTGGATCACAAGATATGACTATGAAATGCATGGACTGATGCAAGTTAGTGCATCTTAATTCTGAGTAGGAGGGGTAATCACCCCTAGCTTCCCTCTGAGATACTCAAAAGTATCCTTAAATCTAAGCTTCAACAAATACTTGTCCAATCTGGCATACCATGCTCTTGGGGCTTGCTTAAGTCGATACAATGCTTTCTTCAACTAACAAACCATATCTTCCTAATCAGTCAATTGAAATCCATCAGGTTGCTCAATACACACTTCTTCTTCTAGTTCACCATTTAGAAATGTTGACTTGACATCCATCTGATAAACCTTGAAGTTTTTGTAAGTAGCATAAGCAAGAAATAGTCTCACAACTTCAATCCTAGCAACAGGAGCAAAAGTTTCCTCAAAGTCAATTCCTTCCATTTGAGAATATCCTTTACACACAAGTCTTGCTTTGTTTCTAACAACTTCACCTTACTCATTTAGTTTGTTCCGAAAGACCCATTTAGTTCCAATTACATTTATGTCCTTAGGTCTAGGAACAAGAATCCATGTATCATTCTTCTCAATTTGTAGTAGGTCTTCTTTCATTGCTTCCAGCTAATGTTCATCTTTGCATGCTTCATTGACACTATTAGGCTTAGTCTTCAAGATCAAACAATATTCTTCTACAATTCTTCTCCTAGTTTGAACACCTTTGTTCTTATCACCAATAATCTGATCTTCTGAATGATTTAGTCCTACATACCTTGGAATCTTAGGGTGTTCTTGAACTTCAGGATCTTGTGATCTCACTTTTGCACTTTCACTAGTAGCACTTAGATGAAAGATATTACCTTTTGTTTTTGTACCAGATGCAATCACATTCACGAAACTCCCCAATATTCTACACTTTCCATTCTTGAATTGAAGATTGTATGGAATGCCCCACCGCGTAAACCCCAATGGACAACTATGTCACAATTTTTATTTTTTTAAATATAAAATATATAATATATGCATATTAAGTTCCATTGCATGAGATTCAATTACATGAATACAATTTCGTCACCTAAGTCCTTTGGGGGTGCATGAGGTAACATTACGTATTCAAGCCCAAAACGAAAAATATAAAGAAAATTCCAAAATGCATTAGTTAAGTCCATTCATCCATCATAACTATAACATCGAAGCATACACAAGAGATAAACCATTATGAACAAGATCAACTCTATTTAATAACCATACACATATATACAACATGCTTATATGATGATAACCACTATATTTTATCACATGATTAAAATGATACATTTATACTTTACATCAGCTTCTAACACAATACATAGATCAGATACATAAGTTTACATCATAAAATTCCCAACACATGTGAGAGTAATTCATCAATACATGAGTATAAGTGAAATACATAATTAATATTAGGCTACAAGAAAATTTTTGGCTCATGTTCCATCAGGAAGGAACTGTATTGTACGAACGTTGGTGGGGAACCCAACGGGGTGCATAGCATGTTCCACCCAACCACGTGGGTTTTAGAAAAAACCCACCCCCTGTGCTAGGAGATGACAAGGAAGAATCCTCCACCAAGGAGGTCCAACAGAAAAGACAAGACTCAACACCAAACAAGAGTGACATAGAAATACATAGACAACACAAAACTTATAGATTCCAAAATCATAACATCAATAGACCACTCTCAGAGACTTGCAAAATCAACCAATCACAAAGAGCCACTCTCCTACTGAAAACACTAGGTTCAAATTCACAAATCTATGGGTAGACAAGGTGCACAATACTGATAACCCATGTCAACCTTAAAACATAAGGTCACACAACCCGTTCGTAGTAACCGGGTATCCATACTATATCACATATCCCGTCCGTGGTAACCAGACATTCAAACTATCTACACCCACGTGCACTACCCAACACAAATCAAAAGTTGAACCAACATATATAACAACCCCACATAGAATGAATTTCTCAAGAAGAATTACAAAACCAAACAACCCGATTGTCTAACAATGCAAACAAAGAAAACTCAACCAATAAGCAATTCAGACATAAAATTAATCTAACATTCAGATTCCCTAAATCCAATCAAATCATCAACACATTACTTAGAATTAATCAACTTAATTTAATTTCATTTACAAGAAATAAGAAAATTAACACTAATAGTTTAACTCCAATTTCCACCATAACACACACAACAATAAAAATCAATTTCTCTATAAAAATTATTTCATCTTAAAATAACTACTTATGCATTTTCATACACCTAATTAAAATTATTTTTTCTAATAAAATCATTTTATTATCAAACATCTACTTAAATTCAATTTCCTCTTTTAAATTCTAACATTATAAAAATAATCAATTTCATGCATTCACATGCATCTATTGTCAAAATACATTTAAATATATATAACATTTAAATATTTAAATATTTCATTTACAACTTCTAAACGTAAAAATTAAACATATATATTTAAAATATCTATTATATCAAAATAGTCAATTAAATAAATATATTTAAATATATATAATTAAATATGTATAATACATATAATTATACATATATATAAATATATATTATTTAATAAATTAAAAATAATTTACTATATTCAAACAACACTATTCATAAAACCAGTGTGTTGCGACTTTAATAACTTTTGTTTTCAAATCTGAGTTTTTCTAAAAATTTAATAAAGGTGCACCACCAAGTTTTTTAAAGCATATAAAAAAATCAGCAATACCCAATTCGTAAATTTTGAGTTATGATTAATTTAGTGACCCTCTCTTTCTATTGTTTTTTTTTTTATATATAAATTTTTCTACAGGAAAAGATTTACTATTTTATCAGAGGATTTCATTTTCCCTAATTTATCAAAGGATTTCTTTTTTCAATCCTACAAAGGTTTTCTAAATTATCTATTGTTTTCTTTTTGAATTTCCTACCATTTTAAATTCATTTCCTTACAAAGGATCTAAAATTTTCACAATCCTTCTACAAAGGTTTCCAAAATTTCACAATAAATTATCTTTTAAAAAACACAATTTAAACAAACACTTAAAATAAAGAACTTGGATCCTCAAGTTCAAATTGATGACAATTGAAGCTGGGCCTTCATATTTCAATTCCCAAAAATTTTCCAAAGATTTCCTCTTTCAGAAGATGTGCAAAACAATTTCAACCAAAAACTTCCCTGAGAGCCTTTTCCAATTTTTTAATTTTATTTTTACCCAAAAAACTTCACTCAAAATTTATGTATCCATTCCCGTGAAAACCAAAAACAATTTTTTTCTTTCCCATTAATCCCAATATATTTTTTTTTTTAAACCCAAAAATAAAAATAAAATAGCAATTTTCCATTCTCTCTCCAGTTTTCGAAAATAAACTAGACATGCATCCGTTATTTTATTTTTTTTCTTGATTTTTCTTTTTTAAATGAAATCTTTAAATTTTAAATTTCTATTTTATTAATTTCAACTCATAGTTGACACATTATTAATTATTTAAATATTTTATTCTATTATTTATCCTCAACTTACTATTTACATTAAATTAACAAAAATGCCAAGTTTTAAAATTATAAATAATATTATTTACACAATTAATTTATTTATCTTTAATTAGTTACATAACTTTTATTATAACACTTTTAAATTTTAATAAAGTTATTCTCAATAACTAACTAATAACACTTATTTTAATTATTTAATTATTTAAATTAAATAATACTATTAATCCACCCAAATACATAACATAAACATTAAATAAATAACACAAATACAAGTCATGATAGACAACTATCACATAATACCGAAATAACCAAAGTCAAGGACACAATACCACTAGACGCATGATGGGTTGACAGACTTGGGACGAGAAGACTTCCTTGTCATCTTTGTTTCAACATCATACCCAGTGGGATAATTTAATGCTTGCCATGTCCTTCTAAAACAGGTGGAATCAAGACTTTATTCCTGCAATTCCTACATACAAACAAGGTTATGTACAACATATATATAAACAAATGCATCACATCGTGAGAAGGAATCACAACGTAGCAGGGCACTCACGAACGAGTGGTGCTACACTGTCCCCTCACCAAAGCTATAATAACAACTACAACATCAAGTATAAAGTAAGATTGTTAAACAAAACTGATCACATCATATCATCATGAAATAATTATTAGTCTACTACATCACAATATACCACTGCATCTATACATAACCATAACCAGTTAAATTCAACCACAGTATATCATCATAACCTCAATGTCATAAAAGAAGTATCATGAGTAACAAGTAAGTTAAGCTATCCAATTAAATCTCTGCATCATAGCAAAACAATGTACCTCATTCCCACAAGAGTACCATTAGAAGTCCTTGTTCCATCCTCATCTTCAGATTCCTTAGCTAGACTACCTACACATCCCAAGTGAGAACGAAAGGGCACTACATTGTATCCCTTGTCAACCATCCATCCAACACTTAAGAGATTATGCTTCAAACCTTCCACATATAGAACATCATCAGTATTATGCTTACCATCAAGAGAAATGGATCCTCTACTACGGATTACACCAAATTTTTCATCACCAAATCTTAAAACACCACCATCATACTTTTCCAAGCTCACAAATTTACTTTTGTCCCATATCATGTGATGAGAGCATCCATTGTCAATCACCCGTTCATCTTTTTGTTCAACTCTGGAAGTTAGAGCTTTCTCCACGTTTATGCAACTAGTAGATTCAATAGGTACTGAATCATTTTCCTTGATAACAATAAATACCCATTCATCCTCACTTAAATTCCCTTTATCAGATTCATCATCTGTCACACCTTCATCAACAACATAATAACACTTTCTTTGGAATCTAGGCTTGTTAGGTCTTGGTTTAGGAACTCTTTCCGGACACCTTGAGGAAAAAAGACCTATTTTGTTACAAGAAAAACATTTAAGAGGCAATTTCCCTTTATACTTACCTTCTCCTCTGGCTACCCTCTTGAAAATAAGTGCTTCAAGCTCATCTAATTTTCTCTCTTCTTCAATCTCTCTCATTTCCTGCTCATACTTGGAAATTTTTCTAGAAGAAGTTTCTCACAAATCATATCTCTGCTTATCTTTTTCAGAGATAGTAGATTTGAATGCAGATTATGTCTTGGGAAGAGATTCACCAAACTCACTTAACTCAAAAGCAATAAGATTACCAATCAATATGTCTCTGGTTACATTTATCACAATCCGGATCTCCTCAATAGCAGTAGCTTTTTTTGTTGTATGCAACAAGAAAGGATCTGAGCACTTTAACAATAATCTTTGATTCTTCCAATGTTCCACTAACACATCTGATACTACACAAGTCCATTCACTCTCTACATAAAAGAAGTGATGTTCTCATCTTCACCCATTCTCAACATTTCATATTTCCCTTTTATGTTTTGCAGCTTAGCAATCTTCACATGGGTATCACATTCATACAAATTTTCCAAATTTTTCCAGATCTCATAAGAAGTCTTTAGCTCCATTACATTTGTCATCTCAGAATCAGTTAGAGCACTCAACAATGCTTCCTTAACCCTAATATTATACTCGGCTTTCTTAATCCCACCTGCAGTAGGACCATTTTGTGGGATGATATACTTGTTCTTTATAATTGTCCAGTAAGGTTCACCAATGCATCTCAAATGACACTCCATTCGAGTCTTCCACAAAGAATAATTAGTTCCATCAAATCTCAGACTATCCTTATATGTTGCCATCCTTGATCACCTCAAGCGGTCAAGCTTTTCCAGAGGAACCTATTCTGATACCAATTGTTGGCAACACAAAGGCAGACAACTAAAAGGGGGGGGGAGTGAATTAGTTGCCACAAATTATAAAAATTAAACTTATTCTCATATTTGATAAATAAACATGAAAGCATAAACCATCACCACATCAAAAACGCACATAACACCAATATTTTTTACATGGAAACCCTGTTAGGGGGAAAACCACAGTGTAGTTTAGTCTGCAAGATTATACCTTGTTAAAAGTATTACAAATGGGGAATGCACATGCATTTAGGCACACTGCCTAGAGCTTACTATTCAAATACAAAAGACTTATTGCCCAAAAGAAGACTCACTGTTTTACAGTAACATTCAGATTATATCCCAAATATTTTGAACTGAGAAAATAACATTTTCTAATGCCTGATTATAATTTCGGTTAAGCACATACTCTTCTTCACACTTTACTTCTACCTTCGAAAGATTAAAACATTATTCACATACAACACTCAGCATACATTCACACCACGTCATCAAATGGTATAAACAATCAATCATATATATCCGCAACTAAGGATAACATCAACTACATGTCGGCCCAACAAAAATATGAAATGTGTACAAACTGTCAGCCCAAATCAATAAAATTTTTATCAATGCGGACCAAACAATGTCGACTAAAACATAGTAAGGACCCAAAACAACATCCTTGAATATGAAACACCTTCAAAAATTATGCCTTGAAGATCCACAACACGCTACAATCACCCTATCTTCCATGATCATGTAAAACATGAACTCACAAAAGAAAATCACAAATCGCGAGCACAATGATCAATGCGGACCAACAACACAAATAAAGCACGATTTAAGAACATCCACAAGCATCATGAATCACCACAGAAGCATCCACAACAATTCAAATTATTAGAATCACACCATCTTCTTTCAAGGACACCAACTAAAACAACAAAACAACTGTCAAAACACAGGTACTCATAACTCAATAAAATCTTTATGTGAACCTCTGAAACTTCATGTGGATAAACTAGATATACTTCTCAAAAAACCCTTTAATCCACAACCTCTTATCATCAATATACTGAACTAGCCACCATACTGAACTTCACTGCATTACGGACAAACTGCAACTTATTTTATTACAATTTTCTCAATATCCTCGACATATACAACCTTAAAGACATCAATGCCAATAGTGTTGACACCAATGACAATCATATATCAACAATATCCAACAGTCTCTTTATGATATATTGTAGTAGTGTGAAAATCAAATAGAGGCTTCAATTCATCCACTGGATCATAAAAAGACATTTCAATCACATAAAGATAAAGCTAAATAAAAAGACAAAGATGAAGTAGCTCTAAATACATTTGTAGTCTTATACAAAGGCGTATCAGATTCTCCTTTACTTTTTTGATAAAAACTTATATAATTATTTGATTAATTTTGATGTTTCTAGAAATGTTATGCTCTATTCTATTTATTAGAAATAAGGGTTGTTGGAAAATTAAGATTTGCACATCCAATTGGTATAAGACCCTAGAGTACAATATTATCTAGGTAGTGGATATCCTTGAAGTTTATGGAATGCTTGTCATTAGGGTATTAGGACATAATAACCCTGGACAGAATAACCCGGCCAAAATAACCCAAGGACAAAATAACCCATGGTCATTTTAGATCAAGCTAGTAAACTAGAAATGACATAAAATAAATTATAAATATGATTGTGAGGCACCATAGAGGCTATTTTGGTCATTTTTAAACCATATATCCATTATATACCACTAAAATAGCCTTAAAACACCTTTAATATGCTTAAATAACCTATAAAATGGTAAATAATTATAAAAATAAAGGCAATTTCGTGGGAATAAGTTGATTAAGAGTTATTATGAAAAGATATAAATGAAAAGGCATTAAGAAGATATATAAAGTGGTAGAATTAAGAGAAGTAAAGAAAGGAAGAAGGGGAGAAGAAGTAAGAGTGTGTAGAGTGATAAGAAGAGGAGAAATCCAAATTCATAAAGAAGATATTTTGTAATATTTTTTTTTGAACACTATTTTAAATTTTCCTAGGGTTTTCTAAAAGAGTGTACAAAAAAAAATACACTTTTTAGGGAACCAACACATTCTTCATAATTTTTAATATATACAATGCCTCTTTAGTTTTTAACAAGTTAAAAAAACAAGAATTTACTTATTGTAAATGGTTACACATTTTTGTTTCATCGACAAGGCATCAATAAAATGATCTAGTGTTGTGTGGAATATTTTACAAATAAATGTTCAAGTTGGTGCTATACTATGACACAGATAGAATTTGGTGATGTGATTAGCAGTACATAACATAATCATGCTCCAAAACCTGAGATGATCACTGTCAAACACAAATTGAAAGAAATGAAAGACATGGCATGCTCAACTCAAGATTCTACAAGAAATATCACACTACTTCATGCTCTAATATTTCATTACTTGCAACAAGAGCAATACCATCAACCCATGCATTATCCAAAACGATTCGAAGAAAAAGATTAATATTTGAAGCACCACCACCAAATCCTCACACATCGGCAGATCTTATCTTACCAATTGAATATACAATTACCAATAGAGGGGACAAGTTTCTTTTTCATGACAGTAATGATGAGAATCATTTTTTAATATTCACCACCACACAAAATTTGCAATTACTAAAAGAATCTAAAAATTGGTTTACTGACGGTACATTTAAAATAGTGCCAAGTACTTTTCAACAGTTGTAGACAATTGTTGGCTTGAAAAATGATGCATTATTTCCACTCATTTATATTCTTATGAGCAACAAAACAAGAACCACTTATACACAAGTACTTGCAAAATTAAAACAACTTCAACTTGATCTAAACCCCAAAACTATACTTATTGATTTTGAATTAGGTTTCATGGGAGCTATTTCTGAAAATTTTCCAAATGCCACTATTCGGGGATGTTTTTTCCATTTCTCTCAATGTTTGTGGAGGAAAGTTCAAGAAGGTCTACAAACCCGTTATAGTGTCGATGAAGTATTTGCATATGAGATCAAGAAACTTGTTGCATTAGCTTTCGTGCCTCAGATAGACGTAATTGATGCATTTGAAACACTTCTGCAATCTCCTTATTATATAGAACATGAGGAGACCCTGCAACCCATAATTGATTATTTTGAAGACACATGGATTGGCAGACTAACCAGAAGAGGCAACAAACGATCACCCAAGTTTCCAATCACAATGTGGAATTTCTATTCAGCTACTCAAGATGATCTTCCCATAACCAATAATACTATTGAGGGATGGCACAGAGGATTTAGTAAATTGCTTCAAGCATCGCACAACTCAGTCTAGAAATTCATCAAAGCAGTGAAAAAAGAACAGAGTCTCCAAGAGAATAGAATGGAGAAATATATGGCTGGATACACTGGGCAACCAAGTAGGGAAAAATACCGTGAACTCAAAGAAAGAATAAAAAGATTGGTTGATGGTTATGACAACCATAACATTTTAGATTATATAAGAGGCATTGCTCATAATTTGACACTTTAATTGAAAATTCGAATAATAAAGTTTCTTTAGCAACATACATGTAATTTATAAATTTTGTTTTCCTTTCTCTATATTCTTATGGGGATATTTTGTCCATGGGTTATTTTGGCTTGGGTTATTATGACCCTGGATTATTTTGTCCCTGGGTTATTGTGACTGGGTTATTTTGTCCAGGGTTATTATGTCCCGTAACCGTCATTAGAGAATGGAAAATGACGCTTGCTAGCCTACGCATCATCATCCATATAACGTGTCAAACACGTTCTCCTACTTTCAAACAATAAGTAATGTATGGAAAATGATGTTTGCTAGCCTCTAAATCATCATCCATATAAAATTGCAAATTGCAAATTGAAGATCAATTAAAGATCAAACTTTTAAATATTAATACGAACAGAAAATTCTATTGAAAGGTAAATGTACAAAGATTATTTACTTAAAATACCTATTAATTTTATGGAATGATTAATGCATCTAATTTCTGTTCTTTTACAGTTTTTACGTGTTAATTAATTATAATGGAAATTTGTTAATTCAATTCTGTATATTTTTAACATCAACATTATAAATCACATTTCTAAATCTATTATTAAGATGAGAAAAAACTTTCTATTAAAAAGATTCCATCGAAACATTAATACCTCTACTCGTTAAAATTTGAATTTCAAGCCTTTAACTGCAAACACACATAAGTTGAGCAGTACCTAATCTATTTAATTGGAGATCATTTTCTCTTCACAATGTTTTTTCTTGTCCATCATTGGTTAGGTTTAGACATCATGCTAAAAATCAAAATCGAAAAAGATATTAATACCATTATAAGTATTTCAGCTCAAGCACATATGATTGAATTATGGATAACGAGCTACCTGTTTATTCCAGTAGGTTTTAGCATTTTTAAGCATTCAAGAGAAGCATTCAAGAGCCCCTGGGAGACAAAAGACCGGATTTCTACTCTCTTGTCAATTATTATTTTAGAAGCTGAATTCGGCGCCATGATACCAAATCATGCATTTTATGCCTGGCACAGCACATCAACGGATTTTGCTAATCACTTGTTGAAAGTGTCAAACTGAAGTTCTTAAATTTAATATTAAAAAGACAAAAAAAAAATGCAGTAGCTTTGGGCAGATGCATTAGAGCCCAAAAGAGTCGACAATAAGCTCTCCATTTCCATTACTGAAAACTCTGACATAACCGAAGAAAAGTATTGAAGGAGATGCTGATGCTTTGGCTTGTCAAAATATTGTAGTCTGATCTTTACGCGTAAGGGTATCATAAAAGACAACCATTAGGCGCTCTGAAATGTACTCTTGGATCCTTTCTCAAACTATAAATTATTATCAATTTGATAAAATACTGATAAGAGAAGAAAACCTTAAGCTCAAACCAGAGCATAGTAGCTTTGATGGAATATTTAATATGATACGGTTAAATAGAGTTAGAACTTCACAGCGCCTGAATCTTATAGCCCATAGAATGCCCTTGAATTCATGATAGGCTGCAAACACAATCACTTGCTTAAAAATTATCTTTTGAGATAAAGAAGAATCAGTTAGCAGAAATTATCATCAAGAAAATTACGTGAGATTAAGGTTAGTTTAAGGCAGATCTTGTTGAGTTGCTGTGTCTGTTTCCAATTTATCGTTGACTTCTTCCATGATGTCAATATTAAGGTGGCGTGCCATGTGACTTCTACCAATCTGAAACATATTTAAAATTCCATTCTGGTCAAAAGTAAAAGAAACATTATGATGAGTCGATGACAATGAGGAGAAGGCTAGGACAGTTTGTCACCTTTTTAACCAGATTAGCATTTTCCAGTTTAAGTAACTTTTCCTGCGTTATAATAAAATCATCAGCCATTACCAAAAGAGCGTCAATGCAGGTGTGATCAGAAACGAATATACAGCTGTTCCTTTTATGCAGTGTATATCAATTCCAATTTAAAATGCAGAACATACCAAGAGAAAATCAAATAAAGCTAAAATGTGATTCAGTACATGATTGACTTCAGAGACATTAAAACCCATGCGAATTTATTACAGGAATCCTGAAGATCAGTTGTCATAACGACCCTCCCCCTCTCTCTACCTTTCTATCTTTATCTCTCTTTGTCTTCCCTCTTCGTCTCTATCTGTCTAATTTTTTTTATCTATGTATATATGTATGATGCACATATACAAATATATGCATATGTGTATATCTTATCACTTTTCAGATGTTGATTGAAAATTTTAAATATGAATCAACAAACCTTTGAGATTGCATAAAAGTGTTAACTTGTGTATAATACTTTATTTTAATCAAGCGTTTTGCATGATGTATTATATGATAAAACATTAAAATAGGGCAATGGTAAAATACTGTTATAAGATCTTTTTATTTTTTTTATGAATAGACATCTATATCTATATTAATAAAAGATAAAAATACACATTCACAAAAAAAGGATGGGTGGTTAGAAGGCACACCCTAGAATCACATGGGTAGAGCCTAGAAAGTCATAATATCATGGGCCACACCCAAAAAACATAAAAAATTACAATAACAGTAAAAAAAGCCGCTAAGCGGCCATAGCAGTGCCAGCAAAGGGAGGTGACTCCTTGTCATCCGGTTTGCCTCATACAACAATGGGGTCTAGAGTGACGTTAGGAGGAGCCCAACCATCGTCATCCTTGTCTTTATATACATGGTACAGAGAAATCGCTAGATCCAAACGTGGAAGTCATTTAGAAGTATTAGTAGGCCAACTTGAACTACCTCCAGGAGCACCACCAGAAGGCCACCCAAAAGCCCCACTACCACCCCCTGACGCTCCTCCAGAAGGCCACCCCCGGTCGGCCTGAGGAGGAGGAGAGGGAAACCACTTGCAAGGACGTGAGCCATGGCGAGGAGCCTGAGAATCCCTCGTAGAACCACTTCTTTGCCTGCCTACGAAGGCAACCGGCTCCGGGAGGAGATGGGAGAGGGAGGCACATGAGCCATGGTGTAGGGGGCATTCCCCTAGTGGTCCAATAGCTCCTAAAGGTGAGCAACTTCAAGTGCAACTTTATTGGTTTGCACTTGAATCTGCAAGAGGACATTAGAGCGAATAATGGCTTTAGAATAAAGAGAAACATAATTATCAATCTGGTTGTGAGAAAAAATGTAGGATTTTCTATCTTTCCAAATACTAAAGAGGATTTCCACCTTGAAAGTGTGCTAAATCTAGGTATACTTAGTGGGGAGCCTGGGAGAGTCTCCAAGTAAAACCAGATGCCACGAGAAAGGCTTCGGCGGAAATGGTTGAAAGAAGTCATGGATCCAATTCCACAATTGTTGAGCTTTGGTGTAGAACCAAAGAGGTCCTTAAACGACTTGGCCTACCCACAAAAAGGGCAACAAGGATCTTGGATCCCCAAGTGAGAAAGTCAAGATCCCACTGGTAAACCTTGGAAAGAATACACCAAGAAAAATGGGCGAGCTTGGGCTCAATAATGGTAGACCACGTAGTAGAAAACCTTTTGTACCAAATAGACACCGGGGACTAGAGATGCCACCTCTGGTTCAAATTGTTAATCATCAAAAAATGAGAGGAGAGCCATTGATAATCAAGCTAAGGCTTGTAGTTCCTGAAAGGGGTGTATAGAAACCACTTCCAATCTTTCCACCAAGGCTTAGTGGAGCAGATGCCCACTTTGTGAAGCATATCAGTCGGGATGGCATTCACCAAACCGTCGAACATTTTACGATCATGGTTTTGTAAGCCAAACTTCACATGAAAGGCTTCCAATTGCATAATTCTCATAGTGGGTCTGTGAAAAAAATATTGAGGGGTTTGAACACCCTTTTTGTGAATTCTGAGGGCCTTAAGCCAAGGAAGCTTGGCCAGAAGTTGACCCATATTAGAAAAAAGAGACCACCATATTTTTTGCTGATTGAACAAGAGTCCCTCTCGGAAACCAGACCCAATCCAACAGAGCTAGGGTTTGACAACCTCCCAAGCACGCCAAATACTTTTGGCCACAAAATTACCTATAATCTAGATGGGCTCCTTCATAATGAGAAGGGTCTACAAACTAATACCCTTCTAGGAAGGTCTTTGGGTAGGGTAACCCGGTGAAATATAGTGCCTAAGGAGTTTTCCAGGCCTCATCACCAGTAAGAGCATGAATAATCCATTTGACACAAAGATTGGTCCCTTGTCGCTGAGTGAAGAGAAGGCCAAGCCCACTAGAATCTCTAGGGAGGGAACAAAACTCCAAGAAAACGTAGTGAAAGCCTCTGTGAGTCTCAGAGGAGGCTGAAAGAAAATCTCTGAGAAATTTCTCCAGCTTCGCATAAGAGGCCTTTGAAGGGGCCCAACATGAGGAATAATACACGAGTCGCTGCCAGGATTTTTTAGCATACCTAGAATTTACCAGCCAAAGAGAGTGGCTTGGTAACCCAAAATGCTAACTCTTGCTCAATTTGAAAGAGAACCGCTTGCCAGAGATCAGCAGAGGAGGCCTGAAAAGTGAAAGTGATGTAAAGAAATCTGATAATTTCCCTTGGGGCAATCCACTTCCACCTAAACTGTTCAATCCAAAGAGGGTTGGGAAGCACGAACTATCTGAAATACAAAGTTTTGTGCCATTAGATGGCAGAACTAGAAGTCAAACAAAAGGACATGAGGCATTGAAGAGCAACTTTGACATTGTTTTCTTCTTTTAGCAAGCTAAGGAAGGAATCATTAGTAAAGTGGCAATTGAGAAGCTGAGACAGTGAGTTGGGCAAAGAAATTCCCCAGACAAGCCCTCAAGAAATGGAGTGAGAAAGGAGGTAGCCAAAACCCTCAACTACCAACACATAAAGCAAGGGGGCATGTAGGCAACCTTGATATATTGAGTGAAACAGACTAAAAGATGGGGACTAGTAGCCATTAATGGTGATGCAAGCTAAAGCTTCAGAGAACAACATTTTAACAAACTGAATAAAATTAGGGCCAAATCCCAACACAAAATGCATAGCTAGAATGAAAGGCCACTCAATGAGATCATAAGCCTTAGCAAAGTCGATTTTCAAGAAAATTGCCTTTTGATTGGAGCATCTTGCCCACTCCCTTCCCAGACAATAATTATGTTGTCTAGGATGAACCTGGATTTAATGAAACTAGTTTCTTCAGAGCACACAATTTGAGGTAAAATATGGCAAATTTTCAAAGCAAGGGATTTGACAATTATTTTGTAGGTGGAACCTATGAAAAATGGGGGAATGAATGATGATGTATTCGCATCCATTTTCAAAGAGATTCCACTAAAGGATAACCCTAGAGATCTCAATGCAAAAGAGAGATCTTGCAATAGGGTTGTCCTAGGGATTGAAAATGATCTAATGAGGACTTCACCAACAAGTTCAAACTTGGAAAAGATAATAAAATGTAAGATGTAACGCAAAACCCTAATTTAATGCAGTGACCTATAAAATGGCTTAAAAATGCAAAAAAATAGAATAGAAAGGCAAAGAGATGAATAGTGCACACCTGGAAATTTGGAAGTGACTGGAAGGAGCTCTGAAATTTTGGAAATCCTGACTTTTTGACCTAGTGGGACTCATTTTCCATTCTGGGCGAATCAGTCCCAATTCTGAATTTTGCGCAAAAACAAGTTTCGGGCAAACGGGTATCCAAATCTGCAAAAATCTTTGAAAGCCATCTACAGTGGGACTTGGTGAATGAGTCTAGTTTGGATTTTTTGGAACTTCAAAATTCTAATTTGCACCTCTCAGTCTACTCAATCTGCTCCTCTAGGTTTCAGGATCCAAAACTCCAATTTCGAGGTTGTAGATGACCTTTTAGTGAAGATTATGACCTTGCAAATGGGGAGACAACTCCAACAAGCTTGTAACCTAATCTTTAATGATCTTCAAGTCTTCAAAGCACCTAAATCTGCAATCACACAAAGAGAAAAAAGTGTTGACTATTAGGGAATAGGGGTTTTCCTTGGTCAAACCCCTTTTAGGTATTTAAACCAAATGATGAAATAAAATAATGTAATTAGAACCTTGCGATGATGATGGAATTTGAATTGTTGCAACAATTGATGAAAAATCTTCCCTTAAATGATCTTGAAAGCTATCTCGATGGCCTTGTGAAGACTTGGAATGCTTAACTCTTGAATGCTTGACTTGATGACATGAGTGCTTATGATGAAATAATGATTTGAGAGCTCATTTATATAGGCAATCCACTCAAATGATTGTTAATTTGATCCCCAAGGCCGACGTAGGAGAAATTTAAACTTAAAACCCAATTTTTCCCACTCAAACCTCAAAAATAGCTCAAATGGGACTCATTCACCATCCTAGGTGAATGAGTCCCACTTGGATGGGACTCACTCACCCAAGGTGGCGAATGGGTCTCACATAGGCTATTTTTCCTACTAGAATGTCAAGGAGTGAAGAAATCAAACTTATATATTGATTTTGTCAAGTTTTTGATTAAGATATGCCTTGGGATGCACAATATGGGATCATAGGGGCCTATTAATGATGATATAAAGGTTATAAATGCAAGAGGGCCCAAAATCCAATGTAAAAGTGTAAGTAAATACACTTTACAACATTAAATTAAGGCAGAATTGGGTCTATTTAGCTTAGAAGAGCCCTAAATCCCATGTGAATGTGTAAAACACATTACAACACTAGATTAGGTCCACTTGGTTTACAAGCCTTCCAAATTCAATGTGAAAATATAAATAAATACATTTTACAACATTAAATTAGGGAAAAGTTAAGTTTATTTGGCTTAAAATGGGTCCAAGACCTAATGTGGATGTGTAAAACTCACCACAACACTAGATTAAGGCAATATCAAAGTCCTATTTGTCATTAATTATTCCAAAATCAAGCAAGGAAAAGGAAACTTCTTCCGATGTTCCATCTAGCCCCCACTTTAGTGAGAGGATGAACTTGCTTCAAACTCACACTAAAGTAGACATTCAAGAAAGGTCCAATCGTGCGAATGCGGATGGTCTAGGATAATAAAGATCAAGGAGGTGGTAAAGCCCCCAAGATCCAAGATCCTAAGTCAAACTGACATAACCACAAAAGGACACACACAAGATGCACAAACATGCAATGTCAATAACTAAAAGAATGAAAAACAAGTAAAAATAAAATTGAGGTGGATCAAAGATGCGCTCACTCTGGGGCCACAAAACATCAGGTTGTCCACAGGGTGAGTTGTCCCAAGGAAGTGGTTTAGTGAGAAAGTCATGCTAGTGTGTTGGCTTCCCATCGTATAATGACAAATTCATGCCAGTGTGTTAGCTTCCCATCATACTAACCATACCAAAGTTATCATCCTAATAACTTTGATAAGGCACCACAATGTAATGCTTTTTGTAAATGCTTTAGTTATGTAAAAATTTTGTTAAAGGGGATTTTCCTTTGTTCGTGTAAGGTCTCCTTCTTAGGGAGCATTGTGCCTAATGTCTCCAAGAGAGGACAAGTCAAAATTATTAGATCGCTGCCCATGGGATGCCTCGTTTGCATCATGCAATGTCAGTAGATCGTACATTCTTGGACGACATCAAACCCAATGACACCACCAAGAAGAGGACACATCACAAGAAAAAAGAAAAATCACGCCATGAAATTTTTTCCAAAAGATGTCATCTATGTATGCCCCCACTTTACAGTGGTTGCTACACCATCACTATGAGCAATTACTTTGTTGTTCCCCAAATTAAAATTTTTGCTACACTTAGGCATTTTGAAGAAATGAGTAAACGTCTTGTAAAAATTATCAAAAAAGGTCAAAAATGGGGTTTGCATGTCTTGCATGAGGGGCAAAAACTCAAAATTTTCAAAATTTGATGATCTGGATCTACTCAGAGCGACCAAATCTACAAAACCCAGATCTCGGTTTTTCAACCCTACTTTTTAGGAAAATTGCTATTTTTAGAAACTTTCTAAAAATAGGAACTTTTTTTGGGTTTCTTTTGAAAAGTATGCTGGAATTTTTTTCTAAAAATGGAAAATTTCTTAAAAAAGAAGGTTTGGCTATTAGGGTTCAAACTGATTTTGATTGGTCGAAAATACTTCCTCATCAGGCTGGTGCAGTCAGAATCACAAAACGATCAATTTTTCCCTAGTGGGCCTATTCTCCTATTTCAATTTTAGAAAGCATTTTGGGAAGCTCTGAAGCCATTAATGGATGTCAATCAACAACTAGGTATCAGATTCAAACATTCAAATGTTGGACATGCACGCAGATCGAAGAATGGAGAAAGGAAGCTGTCAAAGTTGAAAAATGCAAAATTTTGGCTAACATTGGAGACTTCAGATGCCCTAGCTCAGTCTAGGCGCCTAAACCTTCATGCCTCAGAAAAATTTTCATCGTCAGAAAGAGAGGAAAAGGAAAGCACATGGAACAAAGGAGAAAGTTGAAATTTGAAGAATAAAAACTAAGTCTTGAAGCTATGGGCGCCCCAGAGGGAGATAGGCGCCCAAATTTTCAAGGCCTCAAATGATGAAATCAAGGTTTGTGCTCCCAGGCAATGTTGTTCAAAATCTCCTCAACTCCGCAATGAGTCCAACAGCACAGTCATAAGATCACCCAGTTAGCCTGAATCACGGATTGATCGAAGGAGATTCAACCAAGTGAAAATCAAGCACAAATATTCTAAGTCTGGGAACTCTGGGCGCCCCAAGTGGTCAGGGGCGCCCAACCTTTTAGAGGATCTAATCCAGTAGTTAGGTTTGCAAATGTGCTCAATCTCTGCAAGATTTTGTCAACTTCGCAGTGGATGTCTTCATCAGATCATTAGACTTGTCAATCACCGGCAAATCCAAATCAAGCTAAACGAATAACATGAAAGTCCAAATTTGAAGAATGAAAATCTAGCAAAAATGGCTAAGTCTGGAGGAGTTGAGTACCCAAGAAAGAGATAGGCGCCCAAGCTTTTGGAGGCCTAAATGGATGAATTTGTAGTCAACATCTCCAACATGACTTCTTCAGATTTGATCAAGCTTTCCAACGCAATCATCAGCATGTCAATCAGAGTTGTCAGTCATAAGATATCGAAGGCGGAATAGAGGGAGAAACATGAGAAAAATCATAGAAGTCAAAAGCAAGGTGGAAAACACAGAAAATAAACCAACTCTAGAGGAGTTGGGCACCCCAGCTAGCCAGGGGCGCCCAAGCTTTTGATGGATCAGAATCAGTTTTTAAGGCTTGGCCTCTCCAGAATAATCTTCTTAGATTCAGATAAGCTACACAATGGAACCGTCAGCCAAATCATCGGACCTCCCAAACTCCCATAATCAGGAACTCATCAAAAGAACAAAAGAGAGTGAAAAGTTGGAAAAATATTTAACTCTGGAAGAGCTAGGCGCCCCAGCTAGCCAGGGGCGCCCAAGGATTTGAGGCCTTGAAATTAGTTTTCAGGAGATATCACTCCCAGAAGACCACCCTTAGAATTCATCAGGCTATCCAACGAGTCTAGCCATCAGTTCATCGGACGCCCTGATCACCCAGAAATGAGAATTCATCAGAAGATCAAGGAAAACACAGAAGTTGAAGAATGTCAAAAAATGGCTAACACTGGCAAGTTTTGGCGCCCTAGGTAGCCAGGGGCGCCCATCTTTTTGAGTGGTCAAATGAAGTTTTTATCAAAAGAAGCCTCCAGGACAACTTCGTCAGAATCAGTCAAGCTTCGGTGATGGATCACTCTGTCAGTTCACAAGATCCTCTGAGCATCCAGAAATCAAAGATCAAACAGAGGTTAAAATCAAGTAAAAAAGTTGAAAATGTTCAAAATTTGGTTGTCTACCAAGCAAAAGCGCCCCAGTCCAAGAGAGGCGCCCAAGAATTCATTCCTTAGTCAAAATTTCAAGATTCATCCTCCAACATTCCAAACAGTGTCTACATTCGATGACCCTGTTTAGGATAAGCTCCTAAATATTTAAAGCAAAAAGAAGATTCTCTCAAACCACATCTTATTTAAAGAGAGCTTTTACCTTTCATTATTCATTATTA
Organism: Sequoia sempervirens; assembly: GCA_007258455.2. Lineage (NCBI taxonomy): Eukaryota > Viridiplantae > Streptophyta > Pinopsida > Cupressales > Cupressaceae > Sequoia > Sequoia sempervirens. Next base: position 130,050,104 of record VDFB02000363.1, on the reverse strand, counting down.
CAGGTTGGCGTCTAGAGAAAGAAGATTTTCCCTTTTCTCTCAACGAAGATTTGAAGACCCAAACAACAAGATTTTTCAGTGTTCTTCGTGGTTTCAAGATCAGTGAGCAAAGAGGAATGCTTTTTCATGCTCCAAACTTCTAGGGCATTCCTTTTTCAACGAAGCCACTCAACTTTTTCCATTTCTGATCACATTGTTCTCTCTTCTTTTTCATCCTCTTCAACATTGAGAAAAATTTTCCTCTTCTAGAAACATTTTTTTGGCCGCTTTTTTAGGATAGATTTTGCTTTTTCAGTTTCTGAGCATCTAGGTTTCTCCGAAATGTGATTTTCTACAAAACTCAGGTCCCAACTTTTTTTGAAGAAATTTCTTTTTCAACGCATATCAACATTCTATTTTCAGCAACACTCTCCACTTAAAAACAAGAAACAAATCAGTTTTTGGCAGATATGGATGAGATTGAAAGCGACAATCATCTAGAAGATTTCTTTCCATTTTCTTTCTATTCTTGTCTCAATTCTTATCTACTCTTTGAAGAAGAGAAAGAAAACAAAATGTAATAGTTGGAATTTCCTATTTTCATGCTTTCTTAGGTGGATAGATGTTATCTTCTTTTAATTTTAGAAATAAATCTTGCTTGTTGAGCAAGCTTTAGTTGTAAAAGAAAGGATATTTTAGGATTCACTACTCCTTTGCTTGTCTATAAATAAGAGCAGCCTTGCTCATTTATTTTCAATGGTTATTGTGATAGCAAATTGCAAGCTTGTAATGCTACAAGTTGTTATTCAGTGTCAATTCACTTTGTGTAACAACAAGTTGCATGCCTCTTTAGCTGCAAGTATTGTTTAGTGCATGTGTTTTGTGTCAATGTATTCTGGTTAGATGGCTAAACTGTAAGCCTATTTTGCTACAATCCTGTTGTCCCAGAAGTGTAATCTCTTGTTCCCGAAGTTTGAGAAAATAAAGTCTTGTGCTTGCTTTGTTGCCCTGATATAAAGTCTCATATTTCTATTTATTGTGTTATGCTTATATGATCTTTATTTCAGATTGCATTGAAAGTAAGTAGATGTGTGTTAGAAAAGAGTTTATTTAAGTATTTTGTCAGAAAATACTTCCTTGTCCATTTCTAACTCTCTTGCTATGCATTTACTTGAGAAGTTAGAAACGTCATTAGAGTAGGCTTAGTTGTAGTTGAAATTCCAAAACAAAAAATCTCAGCTATGACATTTGAGTTTTATAACCTTGTGCTCTTAGCTGAACCAAAAAAGATAGGCAAATTAGTTTTAGTTTACTTTATTTTGAGCAACATCAACAAAGAGGGAGGTTCCCCTCCTAATTTGAAGAGTAGGTTACTGCACATAGATGTTTGTTTCCAATCTGCATTCTAGCGGTGCAAATTGAAATGCCAATAGTTTTTTGGCGCCCACCATGGGGTACGAGGCATAAAACTTCAAGAAAGCTTATGCTTTATGACACGTGAATGACCATCTGAAACCCTATTGCGTGATCCAGCCAAAAGCAATGGGTGATACAATAATAATGTTGAAAGGAATCTGAGACGTCCACCCCCATTACCTTGGGGCAACATCATTGGACCTTTGGATTTAAGGGAACATCATGAGTTACCTAAAGGGTCAAGAAAACACTTTCCCTAATTTCATGGCAACGGAAGTCAACATCCTAATGATCATTTTTTCGCCTTCTCAACGGCCTGCGCCATCTTACACATGGCACATGAAGACATCGCAGTGCATCTCTTTGTGGAGAATCTTGTTGGGAATGTTTCCGACTAGTTTAATCACCTGGAGCCAGGAATTATTACAAGATGGGAAACTATCAGTGAGAAATTCTTGGCGAGATTCAACCCTGCTGAAGATAGTCATTGGTTGTTTTCCTAACTTGCAAATTCAATGGAGTACAACGAGCCCATGAGGGAGTTTGTAGCAATATTTAATCGTCTTGTTACACAGCTTTCTTATACACTTAATCCATCACTAGAGATTCTGATGAGCTTCTTCTTGAAGACAGAAAGACATATAGAATTGACGGATATCCAAGAACACGCCATCGAGTTGGAGGATAATATGATTACTTCCGGCATAATGAAGAAGGATTCAATCAGACCCCTAGTTCAAAGTTTTGTGGATCCACTGCTACAGGAGGTATCCAATGAGATGTTTGCACTACCACCACAGCAGTATCAACCTCAGTAGACATATCAGCCAGGGAGAAATTATTTGTATCCTTACAACAGTTACAGGCCGTGGTTTCTAGCACCTCCACCAAGACAAATAGTTGAAGTTGCACCACACGCAGTATTTTGTTCCTTTCATGATACTGATGAACATACCAGTTCTACATGTCCACCCAGTTCCAACTTTCTACCAACACCAAGTTCGAATGTTGTCTTACCACAAAAAAACAACTTCGATGGCGACTCTGCTCTGGGATACTTTCAAAGAGAACCTGCTATTGAAGAAAAAGAAGACCAACGCCACTACTCTCTTACAACAAATCACGAAAGACACTCTTTGTCTATGGGTAAACCCACAATAGTGGGTTACAATTTTTCGAACAAAGAAAAATTAGAAATTCTCATCAAAAAAATTAAAATGGTTTACCCCTTCTAATGAAGGGGGTTCGAATGAACCACCCCCCTTCTAATGAACCCCCCCTTCTAAAGAACCCTCCCCCCTTCTAATGAACTAGCCTCCCTTCTAATGAACCCCATTTGCCCCCCTTCTAATGAACCCCCTTTTTTCACCTTCCCCTCCACCATTTCAAAATTTATGCATTTTTTTTACTATCGAAGCTTGGGAAGGAGGTGCAAATGGAGTCAACTTGATAAACCAAGTTGGATGATTGTAGTGATTGAAACGTGCTTTCCAACAACTATAAATTTAATATATTTTATTTTTTATTTTATATTTTATTTTTTAGTTTTACTATACATAGGTTTTTCACCAAACATCAAGTTCGATGAAAAATCATTGTGGAAAAATAGTAAATTTGAGGAATTTTTTTAAAAAAAATATATATCCACTAGGTATTGATGTCCTCGTTATAAAAAATAAAGAAAAAATAAATTTCAATACATACCAAAAAATTTATGCGAGCCGAAGTGCACCTATGTCTAAATTATAAATGTTTTGACTTCAAAACTTAATTAAAAGAAAAATATTCAACAAAATGCTATGAAACAAAATGAAAGAACTAGATACTTGTGTTACCAACCTAAATTCAAAAGAATTATAATTTTATCCTTTGTAGAAAAAAAGTTATGTGAATCGAAGTACACACCACTTTTTTAAAATGTTGTTTACTATTAAAAACTAGTTATCGAAAGAGACACAAAAAATTACAATTTAATTTCAATTTTTTTAAAAAAATACATTTAAAATCTACAAACAAAATCTCACAAATCATTAGTTTACATCATTTTCAAATTCCTAATAGTTTACCTACTATAAATGTCAGAAAGTGAAGTTTTCTCTGAAAATGTTGATTTCAATGTCAAGTTTGGCCAAAAAGTGTAACCCACTATTGTGGGATGGCCCCTATGTTTACAAGTGCTATGCACTTGCAAGCACAAAAAGAAGAAGAGAGGCGAAGAGCTAAAGAACATGAGAATTCTAAAGCGGTTTCTCAAGACCCATCTCCAACCAATTTTGACATTGTAAACTCCATGATGAAGACCAAGGTTGATATTTCATAGTTGGAGTACCTTCATGATCATCCTGAGTAGCTGGAAAGAATAATACATGTAAAGAGAGAAGCTTCAATTCAGCCTACATTGCTCAGGTCATCTGTTCCGGTGAAATAAAATCCCAAACCTTTCTATATATCTTTGTGTCTCTAAGGAGGATTTAAACTGAGCAATTGCATTATTGATTCAGGAGCCTCAGACAATGTCATGCCTCTACAAGTGATGAAACCATTGGGACTCTCGTGCACAAAAACTCAAAACAAGTGCTATTCACTTAAGTCTAAGTTGGTGTCGTTGGTCAGACAATTGAAGGATGCTCAAGTAAGGTCGACAACTTGCCCTAGAGAAAAAGATAAAGATGAGCATCCTAGTGGCTGACATTTGAGCCAACTATGGGATGTTGTTGAGTTGGAGCTTTTGCAAAGATCTTGGTGGTGCAATGCAATTAGATTGCTCGTTTGCGACCATTCCTGTGAAGGAAGGAAAAATCAAGACAGAACCTAAGCCCAAATCCCAATTCATGGTGGTGAAAATCCCAAACCCCCCAACCCAAATTCTATATCAAGGGACGGGTCTCAGTAATAATGTGACGTTGTCAGAGATAGAAATTGAAGACCAGAACATTGCTTGTCCAGAAAAGAGATCAACAGAGGATACAAAGTTATGGACAATATAGTTTGATGGGGGTGGTTCTAATACAAGATCAAGAGCAAGGGAAGTGATCATCTCCCCTAAAGAACAATTGTACCCGTTGTCATATGGCCTGCAATCAGAGCTTACTGAATCTGAAAAAGAGGCCCTTTTGTTAGGCCTCAAAGAAGACATGGGAATTGAACTCCTATGTATTAAAGGGGATGTGGAGCTGATCGATGAGCCAATCAAAGGATATTTCCGGGTTAGAAAGGATCATCTACGACATTATAGAAATCGGGTGTGGAATGTGATTGATTGGTTTGAAGAGTTTGACAACAGAGACATCCCAAAGATCGACGGTGGAGACATCCCGAAGATTGACAACACAAACATCCTGAAGATGAACAAAAACAAAGATGGTGACTTAGCGGTACCTGATTCATTCCTTGTGCCATATTCTAACTATTGTCAAAGTGCCTCTGCCTGGATGTATGAAGATATGAGAATCTTCATCCCGAAAGATTTGTCTCCTGCAATACCCAGGAGAAGAGAAGTAAAGCTTTTCAGGCAAATACGACATCCTTCAGGGGTGGAATAAATTTTCTGTGAATATTTTCATTTATGTTTTCATGATGTGTTTCCCCTTTCTGTGATGTGTTCGTTATGTTGTGTTTCCCCTTTCCATAACAGTCTTGTCATGTTTTAGGTGATTTTTAGGGAAGTCCAACTATTAGGGGATTCTAGGAAGTCCTGTCATAGGTGACTTAGGAAAGTTTTGCAAATAGGTGATTAGGAAATGATGTCGACTCCAATGCCCAATGGCTAAGGCATTGTTCTATGCTCAAAACTCTAGAGATTCATTCATTCTCCTATGAGGTAAGTATCTGCCATTGTCCCCAGACAGAGCCAAATGTTGTACCCCAAATTAAATTTTTTGCTACAATTAGGAATTTTGAAGAAATGAGTAAAATTCTTGTCAAAATTATCAAAAAAGGTCAAAATTGGGGTTTGCATGTCTTGCATGAGGGAAAAAAGATTGAAATTTTCAAAATCTGATGATTTGTGTCTACTTAGAGTGACCAAATCTACAAAACCCAGATCTCGGTTTTTTGACCCTACTTTTCAGGAAAATTACTATTTTTAGAAATTTTCTAAAAATAAAAACTTTTTCTAGGTATTTTGGGTTTCTTTTGAAACGGATGCTGGTGAAAATTTTTTAAAATAGAAGGTTTGGTTGTTAGGGTTCAAACTGATTTTGATTGGTCAAAAATACTTTCTCATCAGGTTGGTGCAGTCAGAATCACAAAATGATCAGTTTTGCCCTAGTGGGTCTATTATGCTTTTTCAATTTCAGAAAGCATTTCGGGAAGCTCCGAAGCCATTAATAGAGATCAATCAGCTACCAGGTATCAGATTCAAACATTCAAATGCTGGACATGCACACAGATTGAAGAATGGGGAAAGGAAGCTGTCAAAGTTGAAAAATACAAAATTTTGGCTAACACTGGAGACTTCAGGCACCCCAGCTTAGTCTAGGCGCCTAAACCTTCATGCCTCGGAAAAATTTTCATCGTCAAAAAGCGAGGCAAAGGCAAGCACATGGAATGAAGGAAAAATTTGAAATTTGAAGAATAAAAACTAAGTCTGGAACCTATGGGCACCCCAAAGGGAGATAGCCGCCCAGATTTTCAAGGCATCAAATGATGAAATCAAGGTTTGTGCACCCGGGAAGTGTTTTTCAGAATCTCCTCAGCTCTGCAGTGAGTCTAGCAGCACAGTCATTGGATCATCCAATTAGCCTGAATCACGGATTGATCGAAGGAGTTTTAGCCAAGTGAAAATCAAGCAAAAATATTCTAAGTATGGGAACTTTGGCCACCCCAGGTGGCCAGGGGCGCCTAGCCTTTTGGACGATCTAATCCAGTAGTTAGGGTTTGCAAATGTGCTCAATCTCTGTAGGATTTTTTCAGCTTCAAAATGGATGTCTTCATCAGATCATCAGACTTGTCAATCACCGAAAAATCCAGATCAAGCTGAAGGAATAACATGAAAGTCCAAATTTGAAGAATGAAAATCTAGCAAAAATGGCCAAGTCTGGAGGAGTTGGACGCCCCCAAAAAAGATAGGTTCCCAAGCTTTTGGAGGCCTAAATGGATGAATTTGCAGTCAACATCTCCAACATGACTTCTTTAGATTTGATCAAGCTTTCCAACGCAATCATCAACACGTCAATCAAAGTTGTCAGTCATCAGATATCAAAGGCAAAACAAAGGGAGAAACATGAGCAAAATCACAAAATTCAAAAGCAAGGTGGAAAACATAGAAAATAAACTATCTCTGGAGGAGTTGGGTGCCCCAACTAGCTAAGGGCACAGATCAGAATCAGTTTTTAAGGCTTGGCCTCTCCAAAATAATCTTCTCAGATTCAGATAAGCTACACAACGAAACCATCAGCCAAATCATCGGACCTCCCGAACTCCCATAATCAACAACTCATCAGAAGAACAGAAGAGTGAAAAGTTGGAAAAATATTCTAACTTTGGAAGAGTTGGGCGCCCCAGCTAGCCAGGGGTGCCCAAGGATTTAACGCTTTGAAATCATTTTTTAGGAGATATCACCCCTAGAAGACCCCCCTCAGAATTTATCAGGCTATCCAACGAGTCTATCCATTAGTTCATTAGATGCCCTGATCACCTAGAAATGAGAATTCATCATAATATCAAGGAAAACACAGAAGTTGAAGAATGTCAAAAAATGGCTAACACTGGCAAGTTTTGGCATCCCAGGTAGCCAGGGGTGCCCAACTTTTTGAGGGGTCAAATGAAGTTTTTATCAGAAGAAGCCTCAAGGACAACTTTGTCAGAATCAGTCAGGCTTCATGATAGATCACTCTGTCAGTTCACAAGATCCTCCGAGCATCCATAAATCAAAGATCAAACAGAAGTTAAAATCAAGCAAAAAGTTAAAAATGTCAAAAATTTCGCTAAGTCTGCCAAGCAAAAGCACCCCAGTCGAAGAGAGGTGCCCAAGAATTCATGCCTTAGTCAAATTTTCAAGTTTCATCCTCCAACATTCCAAATAGTGTCTACGTTCAATGAACCTGCTCAAGATAAGCTCTGAAGGATTTAAAGCAAAAGGAAAACATATTCTCTCAAACCTCATCATATTTAAAGAGAGATTTTTCTTTTCATTATTTATTATTGTAGGTTGGCGTCCAGAGCAAGAAGATTTTCCATTTTCTCTCAATGAAGATTTGAAGACCCAAACGACATGCTTTTTCGGTGTTCTTCGTGGTTTCGAGATCAGTGAGCAGAGAGGAATGGTTTTTCGTGCTCCAAACTTCTAGGGCATTGCCTTTTCAAAGCAACCACTCAGCTTTTCCATTTCTGATCCCATGGGTCTCTCTGCTTTTTCATCCTCTTCATTATTGAGAAAATTTTCCCTCTTCTAGAAATTGCCTTTTGGCCACTTTTTCAGGATAGATTTTGCTTTTTCAGTTTTTGAGCATCTGGGTTTCTCCGGAATGTGATTTTCTACAAAACCTGGGTCCCATCTTTTTTTGAAGAAATTGCTTTTTCAAGACAGATCAACATTCTATTTTCAGCAACACTCTCCACTTAAAAAAAGAAACAAATCAGTTTTTGGCATATATGGATGAGATTTAAAACTGCAATCATCTAGAAGCTTTCTTTCGTTTTCTTTCTATTCTCGTCTCAATTCTTATCTACTTTTTGAAGAAGAGAAAGAAAACAAAATGTAATAGTTGGAATTTCCTATTTTCATGCTTTCTTAGGTGGATAGATGTTATCTTCTTTTAGTTTTAGAAATAAAGCTTGCTTGCTGAGCAAGCCTTGGTTGTAAAAGCAAGGAGATTTTAGGGTTCCCTACTCCTCTACTTGTCTATAAATAAGAGCAACCTTGCTAATTTGTTTTCAACGGTTATTGTGATAGCAAATTGCAAGCCCGCTAATGCTACAAGTTGTTATTCAGTGTCAGTTCACTTTATGTAAGAGAAAATTGCATGCTTCTTTAGCTGCAAGTATTGTTCAATGCATGTGTTTTGTGTCAATGTATTCTCGTTAGATGGCTAAATTGTAAGCCTATTTTGCTACAATCCTGCTGTCCCAGAAGTGTAATCTCTTGTTCCTAAATTTTGAGAAAATAAAATCTTGTTCCTGCTTTGCTGCCTTGATATAAAGTCTCATATTTTCATTTATTATGTTATGCTTATATGATCTTTATTTCAGCTTGCATTGAAAGTAAGTAGATGTGTGCTGGAAAAGAGTTTATTAAAGTATTTTTTCATAAAATCCTTTTTTTTCCATTTCTAACTCTCTTGCTCTGCATTTACTTGAGAAGTTCGAAACGCCATTAGAGTAGGCTTATTCGTAGTTGAAATTCCAAAACAGAAAATCTCAGCTACGACATTTGAGTTTTATAATGTTGTGCTCTTAGCTAAACCAAAAAAGATAGGAAAATTAGTTTTAGTTTACTTTCTTTTGAGCAACATTAGCAAAGAGGGAGCTTCCCCTCCTAATTTGAAGAGCAGGTTACTGCACATAGCTGTTTGTTTCCAATCTGCATTCCAGAGGTGCAAATTGAAATGCCAACATACTTTAAAGTAGCCAATGATAAATGATAACATGAAAGAAGACATGAGAGCCAACTTGGAAAGCCCTATGCCAAGTCATATGTTTCCAAATTGAACTACATCATGGATAATTATGTCACATGTGAGCTAAATTAAGGCATGCCGTCCACATCCCACTTCCTGACCCCCTTGTCCCCACTTAGTGTAAGACAAGGGTGAGCCCGGAGTGGATGATGATATGCTACTCCTTGCAAAAGGGGAATGACATGTAATAGTGAGTATACTATGATCCTACAACTATTGCATGGAAAGGAGAAACAACTAATGTTATTTATTATGATGAGTAAACAAAGTGTCAACTTGACACATATTTAATGAGATATCTATTAGTTTTGGATGCATCAAAGTTAAAGTTTTCTTGGAAGAATCTTTTGTGATAGTGTTGACATTGAATGAAGGCTTTTGTTTTTAGGGACAATAACCAATATCATTAGTCATTTCTTGCGTTTTAGGCTTTATAGGGACATGGATACTGTTGATATGATTTTTGTGACCGCACCAACACAGAATAAAGTTTCCCAACAGATACTCTATCCTCTCTTGAACAAAGTTTCTTGCATGCTAAGATTGTGAGATAGATCATGCATTTAACTCCAAGGTTCCTTCATGCAATAGAATACCCTCAGTTGGCTCGATGTGTTTTGCTGGTATTTCAAGGGGACTTACACAATTGTTCAGAAGTTGACAACAGACAGCGGATTAAGGGCTTTCATGCAATTTTGGATGACTTGGCAGGTAAGTGCAAATTTCCTAACGCTAACAAAAAATGAACTGAATTTAAAATGAGTGTAAGGTCTAAGAAGTTTATGTTCTATCTAAGGACGGGACGTGGGATCAATCTTGACAGGGTTCGACCAGACTCTGCTTCACCTCACGTTGGACAACTTACACAAAGTCGGTACAATCTTCAAGGGAGTGATAAGAGGTTTTCAAATTATAACTCAACATGTAAGTACCATCAGAACGACGCATACAAACACCTGAATCACAATCAAAGTTAAGTTTGTAATGTTTTCCAGTTGACCACACAAGGAAAACTTGTTGTCAGCAAGTCACTAGTGGTATGGTTAAAAATGAAGTTGTCTTGATTGACACCACAAATCCACAACTAACATCTACTTGCATGAAAATGAAAACTACTCTACTTTACACTACTTGAAGTCGAAGGGATGAAAAAATCTTGCTAGCTACTCATAAAAAAGATGAATTCACCATTCAATGAAAGATCTTTTATTACAATAGTTTTTCGCAACAATCTCTTACAAAGTTTTCAAAGGAAAACTTTCCTTCTCCTTAAAACTACACTATGCTAAGTTATTACAACTAAAGTGTCTCTGCTCTACTCTCTACTCTGATCTCTAAGCTCTACTTCTACTAAAAATACAAATGAGGGGGGGGATGCCCCTTTATATAGCTGGCCAAGTCCAACGAATGGCTCAGATTACAATTGGCTGGATGGCCCAGATTGTGCCACCTCAGCCCTAAACAAGATTCACCCTAAAAACCGCCACCAAGAGGAGTGGGGTAATAAATGAACCATTAATGTCCATCTTCCAGAAGATTCTTTTCTGGAAACGCATTCACACTGCTTCGATTTCTTGGACTAGTACGACAGGCACATTCTCGAGCTGACCTGCTAAAAATAGTATGTTTATGAAGGTGGTTTACTATTTATAGCAGTTGATTGATTTTAAGACTTCCACAGCTCCGTTTGACTTAAAATTTGAATGACATGCTCCTCATGGGGTGACCTGCCTGTTCACACTGGAACTGATGTTGACTTTCTATTTATAGCCTACTTTAGGAACGCCTTACTATAAATAGTAAGTGCTCTGTTTGCCTTCAAAATTTACCAGCGGACTCCTTGAAAGATGCTGATCACGATGGGATACCTCGATTTTTGGAAATTTTGGCGTTTGACCCCTCATTTTGAGTCCTGAAGCACGAAACCCTAATTCATCTTGCATGTGCCTTGAATGAACTCTGTTTAACTCTGTTTCTGTTGCATGTCACTGTGTTTGTGTTTCTGAAGTGTTGGGCAGCTGCCGGAGTGGTACTACTAAAAATAGTAAGTGGCTGAAAAAGTGATCAACCATCCGTCGGATGAATTTGCATGTTACACTACCCGAGATTTCTTGAAAAACCCAGAAAAATCATCAACATGCAAGCATTGGCTAAAAATAGCAAGTTTTTGAAAAGTGACCGACTCCGCTTGCATATTACCTTATTGCGAAGCTCTCGGAAAACCCAGAAAGATAATGCAGACATGCGCTGAGAAAAACTTACATTCAAACCCTAATTATAGCCTCCGAAGGCTGAGCATTGAAAAGTTGTCATCTCGTTTTGCATGTTATATCGCTGTGAAGGTCTCGAAAAACCCACAAAGAATCGTCAAACATGCATCGGAAAGTCTAACATGCAAACCCTAAAAATGGACCTCAAAGGCAGGACTGCTAAAAATAGCAAGTTGTCCGTTTCTGCTCAAATTTTGCCAGTGATGAGTTCAAAGTGCTCAAAATGTAGTGCAATTATCAGAACCCAAAAATACTGAGAAAACAAACCCCAAATTGACACTTACTAAAAATAGAAAATTGCCAGAATTCAGTGAAAATTTAGAGGGAGCCTGCTGGAAGCATACTGACTGCAACGTGAAGCTCAGATTCCAACTTATTCACTCCATTTGACTTCAAATTGACCAGAAAACTCATAACCCTAATTCTATAGACTTAGCCAAAATCTCACATTTAAGCTCAAAGGCAAGCACATACCCGGAAAGGCAGACAACAGAAGAGAGAGACAGAGAGAGAGAGAGAGACAAAACCAAAGCCAAAAGATAAGGAACAGAGCAAAAATTAGGGGTCCCCATTTTGAATGGGGTGATGTGTGAAAAGGTCACAACAGATACCCTTGTTCAATAGCATCACATCCTTTCCCAAGTTGCTTCATAAGTTCAAAACCTCTTCCATAAAGATTTTTCACTTCTTTCAATGGTTGTTCAACTTCCTCAAAGTTTGTCCTGAATGTTGTCTTTTCTTTAAGGTGGTTGAAATGGATGTTGTTGAATTTTGTATTGCCGTTACTAGTTTCTCTTTTCCCTTTTTGGACTCTTTTATTATGATCTTGTATTCTCCCATGAATATAGGTATGAATTCAAAGATTTCCGAAGTTTCTTCTAATAACTTTGTGGCTTCTTCAAATTGATTTTGTTTTTCTATGGTTGGTGTGAAGGGTTTTCTAATGTGCATAATGTCAAAGGACTTATCCTTTGTTTTATGATCTCTTAGTGAAGAGGAGTCTAATTTCACTTCATCATCTTCATCTAAGGAATTCATATTACTATTGTTTGAAATAGGTGTGTCAATGTTGTCATTTTCTTGCACCATGGTACCTTCCCTACTAGGATATTTTTTAGGAGAGCGAAAAACTAGATGTTCGTGACATTAAAAGGTGGGCTCTTCGAAAATAACTTCATCACAATTAAGGAGGTTATCAATGATTAGATATTTTTGTGTGTCAATAATTTTTTTCTCATGATTATCATTGATTGGATCCTGTAACACCATAATATCTTCTTCACCAATAGGAGAGATATTAGGAGAGGGGAAAATTTGATTGTTATCCATGATTCCATCCTTTTTCTCTAAGATCTCATTCTCTTATGCCATAATATCTACCTTGGTAGGAGAACTTTTAGGAAAATTACAAACAATAGGTTCATCACATTGTGTGGTTAGATGTTGTAAAGTAGCTTCATCATACATAGGGGAGGCATCGAGAGAAGAGTAACTATGAGCTTCATGTGTGCCAATGATTGGATCCTCTTGTTTAAATAGACCCTTCCAAATGTTAGGAACATTAGGAAGGAAAAAAATAATGGTATAACTCTTAATCATTGGATCTCTTAATATCAACATATCCTCCACATAAATTTGTTTGTCATGATCATCACGATTGTATCCTTATTCATTAAAGCATTCTCACAAGTAGGGGAGGTGTTGGGAGATGAATGGAGACTAGGTAAAGTGGTGGCCATGATCTCAACTTTGTGTGTCATAATATCTTTTGAAGAGGGAAGACAAACAACACTTTCATGATTCTCAATTATCGTATCTCCTATTATCAAGATACCTTCATCACTAATAGGAGAGGTATCAGGAGAAGAAAAATTATGATTTTCATGATTGTCAATGCTTGCATCCTCTTGTATCAAACCTTTAGTGGAAGATCTAGGAGAGATGAAGTCATCAAGGGCTTCATCTAACATTTCAAAGTCATCACTACTAAAGGGTTTGAATGATATGCTTTCTCTAAGGTTAACCATTTTTTGTTTTTTTCTTTTGATGTTTTTGGTTTTTTGTTTTTGTTTTCTAATGAATGTCGAATGTAATCTGATCTAAGTGAACTATGAACTAATGCTAAAAATGAAAAGTGCAAAAATCTAATTCTATCCACAATTGAAATGAATATAAATTATTTTATTTCTAATGATTTGAATGTAACAAAAACTATGTAAACTTAAACAAAAAAGCAATAGCAACAAATAGAAGCTTAAAAACAACAAATTTAACTCTATAAATTGTAGTTCATAATTTGGACTGGGACTTGTTGACAGGTGTTTTATGACCACACCAACACAGAATAAAGTTTCCAACGGTGATTCTATCCTCTCTTGATCAAAATATCCTACATGCTAAGATTGCGAAAGATCATGCATTCAACTCCAAGGTTCCTTCCTGCAATGGACATAGACTCAGTTGGCTTGATGTGATTTGTTGGTATTTCAAGGGGACTTACACAATCGTTCACTCAAAGAGAAATGGATTTTACGGATTTAGAAGATTTGTCAATGAAGCTTGAGTTTCCTAAGCTAACCAGAAAATACTGAATTTTGAATGGCTGCAGGGATTAAAAATGCTATAATCTACTCTAGGTGCTGGGTATGGCAATCAACTCTCACAGACTTCAACGAAACTTTGTTTTTGCTCACCTTGGACAACTTCCACAAAACCGGTGCAATCTTCAAAGGGGGGAAATAGAGATATTCAAATTACAGTTGAACTTGAAGAAACCATCACAACGACGCATACCAACATGTAAATCATAACCGAAGTTAAGTTCAAACTATTCCAATTGACCACACAAGGTGAACCCAGTGCCATCAATGAGCCTACTAGTGGTATGGATTAGTGAAGCTTTCTGAAATCAACCACCACATTCCACAACTATCTACTTGCATGAAATAAAATCTATTTTACTCTATCCAAGTTCTATTTTAAGATTCTATGTGAATTAGAAGGACAAAGAAATCTTGCTAGCCACCCACAACAAAAGATGAAATCACAAGCAATGACAACTCTTTTTATTATGGTAGTGTTCACAACAATCTCTTACAAAGTATTCAATTGAAAACTTTCCTTCCTCTTCCTATCAATCTATGCTATGCTATGTCAATCTCTCCTCCTATGCTATCAACTCCTATCTATATGCGCAAATGAGGGAGGACACCCCTTTTATAGTTGGCCCAGTCTAATGTACGACTCAAATTGAATTACAATGAAGGGCTCAAATTGAGCCACATAAGCCCTAGTCAAGATTTTCCCTAAAAAATTGCCAGAAAGTGGAGGAGTTGGGTAATAAATGAGCACATAATGCCCACTCTCTCCCTTTGACCACTATGAGCATTTAATGCCCACCATCTTCTTGAAGATCCTCATCCAAAACATGTTCCCATTGTCCTTCTCTTTGACTACAAACTCGATGAATCTGGCCAACACTGCCTCAACCTCTTGAACTGAGATGGGTGGAATATGGTTGAGCTGAAATTCAAGCACCATGACCGCTTTCCCATGCCAAGTACATGATTTTCCCCAAGCAACCAAGACATCCTGAGTGCTCTGAATGATATTGGAGAAGGTCAAAATATTCTCAAAATCTACCTAGGTAAATGACCTTACATCTGAAAAGAAAGGCTCCAATCTACTCTCCAGGCCATCCGCAGTCACTTCCTTTGGAGTCAACCTTTTAGAAAATAATGCTTCAAGTGTGTTCAAGACTCCAAACTGAATATTTCCCATGGCCTTTCTAACTCTGGTTGATTTTTCCTGAGCTGCATTGAAGAAGCCTCGACATGTGATTGCTGAGGAATATCAACTAGGGAAGTCATACCTGTCTCCCTCCTGAATCACTCCTTCTACCAGAGTCTGTACAGGTATATGCATTAAGGCCGCCAAGCGAGGGATATTTTTATCCTGATAAATGTGGGTTTCACTCTAGGTCAGATCAACATCACCCACGCACATCAGAATACTGGAGGCCTACTGAAAGGAATGGGCGAGGTCCTCCATGAAATTTTCTGCCTCCACGTGAACATTGCCAGCCCATTTATCTTCTTCCTAAGCCATCTTCAAATCTTCCAAGCCATTGACTGATTCCCTTGGAAGCTCAGCTAGAAGATAAATTGCTGGATTTTCCTGTCCACATGGATGGGCTAAGTGTTGCACATAATCAATCAACGTCATATGTTCTTTCTTCAATATTTTGTACTTTCCTTCCATCTGGAGCAACCTATCCTTCAAAGCCAGATAGGATCTATCACACTTAGTTATTTGAGCTCCTGTAGGGCAGCCTAACTCCACAATAGTGACCACATAATTTTCAGGGACAGCCTCATCTTAGTCGCACTCCTTTCTAGGAAAAGCCACATGGAGTGTGTGAGAACCAGAGTTATCTGTGGATATCTTCAAGAACTTCCTATCCCTCTTATTTTCTGATGTCCCACCGATTCTATTGAGAAATTATTCCATCTCGGTTGTCGGGTCAGTCTCTTCCTCAAGATCCTTTCTCATTATCTCCCTGAGCCAATCAGACACTACCTGCTGCGGGTCACAAACAATATGTGGTTGTTCCTCTCTCGCTTCCTCTTCACACATTTCTTCTCTAACAATGTTCTGTTGATGCTCATCAGTCTCCATCTGCTTAACATTTTATCTTGAACCTCAAGCCTCCTACCATGTAGTATTCTCATCTTCTAACACTGTCTCAATCGTCTGCTGGAAGTGGGTGTCCATTGTCATCTCCTCTTCTTCTTCCTGTTGATTTCCTCTCCTAGGAGCGTTGACACTTAGACTATTTGGATCTCTAAGAGGTGGTTGGTTTACCTCCTGAAACTCTTTGTCCTCATTTGATCTATTTCTCTGGCTCCCAGAAAATGACACCTCCTACACACTCGAAGAGCGAGTTTGCGATGGCATGGATGATGCTTCCTCTACCCTTTGAGGTACCGGCTGGACTTGCACTTCTCTCTATGGTTCTGAAGCTTGGGTGGCTTGTTTTCCTTTCCTAGCTGTTGGCGGCCTCTAGTCACCCATTAAATTATAAGCGAGGGGGATTGATCTGCTTTTAACTCTACTCACATGCCTCTCCACCCAATTCCTCGTGAATGTTAAAACCGGTATGCATAATGTGTCTAAGTCCGTAATCTCCAGTTCTGACCAATCTGGTAGTGGGACCACTGTGTTTCTTACTAATTCAAAATCCGGCTACATAACATTCATGTCCTCATCTACCTGATATGGAATTGGAATAATCTCACATTCTCTAATCATCTTTAGGGGTATTCTGGTAAACATTATTCTTCTAACTTTAGCATCATACACTGCATTAGCCCACAAGTTCTCAATATGTTCCTTGTGCCTATACGCCACACCCTACACCTTTCTTATATTGTTCTAAGGATCAAAATCCTGCCTACCGGTGTGGTATGAAAGGTGGAAAAACTGTAGCTCATCTTTAGCTTCTTTGGCTGCCTGCAAGGATGTACAAACTTCATTTGAATTACCTATGGTGATAAGGAAGTCCAACCCTCCTTTCTTCTTCATTTTCTGAATTCTATCATTGGCAGTGAGTTTCCTAGATACTTCTAACATTACCATTCTGTCTGTGGGGTATCATGGTAATCTATATGGATATGATGTGAACCCCTGTAGCCTAATATAAGTGAATTTTGGAAATTGGATAAACCAATATCCATATTCTTCGATCAACTCCTGAGCCTCTTTAGATATCCTCTGTTGAGTCCTCTGTTGAAGAGTCCTGGCTATGTGCATGGTGAAGATGTCATTCACTCTTTTGTAGTTGGAGGTGTTGCTTAGGTGCAATTGTGGGAAAGCCTCGTAAATTTTGATTTGTTCAGGACCACATCCAATCATCTCCTTATAGGTTATTCCCCTTTACTTAGTCATTTGATCCAACATATATATTACATATGAGCTCATGTAGAACGTCTTAGTTCTCCTCAAATTCTTGAATTGCTCATCCAAATTGTCACTTATCATTCTTGCCCAGTCTACATAGTATTTCCCTTCTAGCGCAATCCCAATGTAGTAAAACATCCATGGCTCGAAGATGTATGATTGAGGGATTCCACTCACTCGGCTGAGCATCATTATTAAATCATAATACTCTTGCTTCACATCATCCGAGATAATCTGCTTGGAGAGCCTAGTGCGAGGAGGCCTGGGATTCTACATCCAAACAAAATTTATCATTGCAGCACATCTCTCGAAAGAAGCGTACATCCTTTCATCACTCTCCCTTGTTCTATATACCATCCTATCGGAAGTAGGAATTCAAAATGCCTCTCTGATGGCTTCAGGCGTGAGATTGGCAAACAATTTTCCATCAGGGGAAATAATAGTCCTTCACTCTGGCATGTAGTAGTTGGTGCATTCCATGATCAACTTTGGATACTGGATGGCTGGTGGAAAACTAGCAGCTACATAAAGTCCACTCTTCATAATTTGATGCACCGTGATTGATGGAGGATGACTACCTAGCCCATACATTCAACCTCTATGTGCTCCAAGGTTGTATGAACCAAGATTTGTATCATTCAGCTCTCCCAACTTTGATGTGAACTTGGATTCAGGAAGAAATGTCTTGCTCAACTTCTTTATCACCACCTGCCTGGATACGTTGGCTTTGCTTGACTCAACATTGGCAGCCTTTCTTGTAGCTTTGTTGACCCTTGCAACTCCTCTTGTGCCAGCTTCAGCCATCCTGCAAAATAAAAGATAGGAATTAAAAATTTAAACTTAGAAAATAAATCACCTCGGGATAGCTAAAATGCGGAGCAAACTTCGAAAATATGGAGTTTCAGCATCTTTAACTTCACACCTCAACACTTTTCAGCAATATAACTTCTGCCACTTAAAATTTTCACCCTTAGCCTGGTGATTTGACTTGCTCACTTCAGCAGCTTCACCTCAACACTTTTCCTCTCTCTCGGAGCCACAACTTTGCACTTGCAAATGTTGAGAAGAAATGAAAACTTTGTGGCTTAAATAATTGTGTGAGAGTTTATTTTAGCAAGTTCATTAAAAATTTAAATGTCTCCTTCCACTACTTGGCAATTTCTAACTCTGGAGAGGTGATGGGCGAGTTGCCACCAAGATGGGCCCCAATTGTCATAAACTTTTCCTTTGTTGAAGATTCTTTCCCATGCAAAATTTGAATTTTGCCCTTTTAACTCCTTGCTAATACTTTGTTATCTTAAACATTCATGGGAAAAATTATTTAACTATTTTAATGTTTTCAACATTTAAAAAAATTTCTTTACATGGGCGTACTTCATCATCTTCCTTGCCAGGTGCATATCACATCTTGGGAAAAGGGCACATTTTTCTATCTTGAGTGCTAGACATCCTCATACCTCTTGTCTTAGGGCGCATTTTATACCTCTTGTCTTAGGGCGCATTTTATACCTCTTGTCTATGTGCACACTTACCACCTTGTGTGTTTGATGTTTCACTTCATCTTCTCTAGAGCTCATTTACCACCCTGTGTTATGGAATTCGTGCCTTAGAAAAATCTCTATGTATTACTCCTTGGGCGGATTTAGGAGGTCTTACTTCACATTTCATTCCTTAGACAAATTTCCACCTCCTCTTCTTAAGGCGCATTTTACCCCTAGTGCTTCTTGTTTCAATGCCTTAGAATTTTTTTTTAAAGCTTCCTCCTCCTAGGGGGCATATTGTCATCTCCCTTTCAAGGCACATTTGAGGGGTCCTCTCTCATGTTTTTTGTCTTAGAACATTTTTCATCTTGCACTTGGGTTTGGGCGCACTTATCACATCTCCTTCATGGGCACATTTTAGCCTAGGTATTTGGAGTTTGTGCCTTAGAAACTTTCATGTTGTCTCCTCACACCTTGGGCGCATCTAGCCGTCTTTACTTTGAGGGTGCATTTGAGAGGTGTTGTGGTTGGGATATTTCATGCCTTAGAAAATATTCTATCTCAACTCACTTCTTGGGCACATTTGACAGGTGTTGCTTCACATTTTTATGCCTTAGAAAATATTTGACCTCTTGGATGCATCTAGACTTTAGTGTTCTCTTCAACTCTTCATCCTTGTTCACCTTTGGGCACACATGACCCCTTGTGTGCATGTTTCATTCCTTAGGAGTTTTTCCCTCATGGTGTTTGTTAATGAACTTTGTGCACTTAGTCAATTTTCGTCTGCTCACCCTCACTTTCCATTTTTAGCAACTTCTAAAGTTTTTTGTGATTTTCATAAATTTTCAGCTTGCTCAAGACTTGATATTTGCTCAACGTGGTCCTCATGACTTAACAGACCTGTTCACACCTACCATTTGCGCTCACCTACTATTTTAGGCCTTGTTTTGCAAGTGAATTACTAAAAATAGTAAGTGTGTGGATCACACTCAAATTTTACTAGTAGATTCCTTGAAAAATTCTGATTGCAGTGGGATACCTCAATTTTTAGTTTTTCTTGAGTTTTTCCCTTCATTTTAGGTATAAAAATAGGAAACCCTAATTTCATTGCATGCACATCTGTAGACCTCCATTTAATGCCATTTTTGTTGCATAATGCTCTGTTCTGGAAACTAAAGATCTGGAGTTATTCTAGTGACATCATACCTGCCAAAAGTGGACCTGCTAAAAATAGATTTGCTAAAAATAGTAAGTTCTCAGAATTCATTCAAATTTTGCATGCAATCCCTCTGAAAGGGTTTAAGTTCAGTGGTGTGATCAAAATTTCCAAAACCCTAGGGGAAAGGTCCCAAATGGGGTACTTACTAAAAATAGTAATTTATCAAAATTTAGTTAAATTTTAATACCTGAAGCCTCCTGATTGCAATGCCAAGCTCAGAGTTCAATTTGCTCACTCAATTTAACCCCAAACCAAGCCTGAAGTATAAAAACCCTAATCTGACAAAACATACTCCAGACTTAGCCAAAATTTAAAATTGGGCCAAAAGACGAGTACAACCCCGGAAAGATATAAAGGACTAGGAGAGACTGCCGCAAAACCACCCAAAACCAAAGTCAAAAGACCCGAAAGGGGAAAAAAATAGGGGGTACCCATTTTGAATGGGGTGATGTGTGAAAAGGTCACAACATCTGGCGACTCCATGAGAAAGTGTTGAAAAACACTTTAAGAATAGAACCTCAGCTAATTTTTCTCAAACCATCATACAAAGAGGAAACTTACTTAAAAGGGGAGAAGAATCTGATATTGGATAAAAACACCTTCATCCAAGATCCTTCGAGCATATGTATATGCATTCATTCTATCTCTAAATCATCCTAATCTCTGAAATTGGCCATGGAAAGCTATATAACTATCTTAACTTCAAAAGCATCCTGGACATTGCCTCACTGCCAGTCAAGCATCTATAGCCCTAACGTGGTTGTCGCTACAATTCTCACAGATATTGCTCCACTATCGGCTAGGTGTCTATAGCCTCGGTGGAGTTATCTGCATGTTCCCAAAACCAATATTCAAAGTTTAATATTTCTTTTATTGTTCCTTTTGAGATATTTCATTTTAGCACATTTTATCTTTTCTTTCATACTAATTTTCAGTCAGTTCCACAATCGGCTAGTAGGCAGTGAAGCCTCCAATGGGTTTGAGAATTGTAGTGGCACTGAAGCAAGACATAAAATTTTCACTTGCCATAGCCTTTCCCAAGAAACCAAAATGACTTAGAGTAGTTGTTAAATGGGCAGGGCATTATGATTCTTGGACTCATGTGTTAAGACACAATAACTGATTAACCTCCCGAGTCGAGCTTATTTCCACACTGGATGATGACAAGAGGAAAACAACCTTGGCTTTCAAAATTTGCACAAATCCATAAATCCCAATGGAAGGAAACTAGATTGTGCAAGGAAAACATCATCACCCCCTTTGCAACATGAAACTCCAAAAAATTTTCCCATTCCAAAACCAAACCAAAACCACTTGAGGGGACAACTCAAGGGAAGAAGAGCCAAACCAACCAAAAACCCAAAGGGCAAAAAACCAAAACCTAAATGAAATAAACCAAAACCAGAAGGAAAACAAAGCAACCTAAGCTAGCTATGTACAAACTAGGTTTGAGGAGGGAACCTATGCTTGGAAATAATGCTTGAGGAATTTCCCATTGACTGGCAATGGGATATCCTCTCATGTCAGTGTCCTCAACTTGAATGCATTATCTCCCAGGATCTCAGAAATTTGATAAGGGCCCAGCCACAACTTGTCAAACTTGTCATGATCACCTTTCTTTTCATGGGCCTTGTCCTAGCATAAGACCAAGTCAGAAATATTGAAGGACTTGATCTTAGCCTGCTTGTCGAGCCATCTCTTCACAACTCCTTGATGCTTATCCAAATTATCCAATGCTTCATCTCTCTTTTCCTCCAAATGCATCAAGTGGGACAACCTGGTTTGAATCTAGTCCTCTCCTTCAAGATATTCTTGAATAAATTGAAGAGTCAGGATCCTCAGTTGGACTGGGAAGATGGGGTCTTGTCCATAGATCAAGTGATAAGGAGATGTTCCCAAAGAACTCTTCGTTCTGGTCATGTCCACCCACAAAGAAAACCTCAGCTGTGTATGCCAATCCTTGGGGTTCTTATCTAGCAACTTATTTATAGCATTGAGCAAGTTCTTGTTTGTGGACTCAGCTAGTCCATTTCCCTATGGATAATAATTGGAAGAGAACTTCAAAGTGATCCCATACTCAAATTCCTAGTTGGAAAACTTCAAAGATGAAAAAGTTGGACCATTATCACAAACCAAAGCATGGGGGCATCTGAATCTTGTAATAGTATTCTCTTCAATGAACTTAATCACCATGTATGTCGTGCAAAGATTAAGAGCTTGAGCCTCTATCAACCTAGTGCAATAATCTATTGCTATCAAAATGTACCTGTTTTGTGACAAAGAAGGTGTATTAATCATCCCAATAAAATCCAATCTCCATTTTGCAAATGGCCTGACTTCAATCACTAGCTACAAAGGCATAGCTGGATTCTTCCCTCTATCTGCAACTGTCTAACAAATATGGCAAGCCCTCACATGTTCATAAGCATCTCTAAAAAGTGTAGGCTAGTAATATCCAGTCCTTGAAATCTAACGAGTTGTGGCTAAACTGCCTCCGTGACCTATTCCAAATCTCTCGTGAAAATGCTCCATAAGTTGCTTGGCTTCCTCTTTGCCTACACATCTTAAATAAATTCCCTCATGATTTCTTCTATAAAGTATCGACCCCTAGAGCATAAACCTCTGGCTCTTCATCCTTAGCGCTCTTCGTTGCACCGGATTCAAATGTGGAGGGCATCTATGATTCAACAAATAATAAACTGTGTTGTCATACCATTCCCCTGGAGACACTTCTTCCAATACATATATCTGCTACACAAGTCATAGTCCAGTCATTGCGATTGTTTGCACCAAAGCCTGCCCTCAGACCAACTTCATAGGTTGTATCTCCATATCATATTCTTGCAAAGTGGCCACCCACTTGCCTCTCCTTTCTCCCAATTCATTCTGCATCAATAATGTCTTTACTGTGGCATCTGGAACTATAGCGTAGACTTTTCTCCTTAGGATGTAGTGTCTGAATTTCTTAACTACTTTCACCAAAGCATAAGCCTATTTTTCCACACTAGGATACCCCAACTTTGCATCCTTTAAAGGTGCACTCATGAAAGCTATTGGATGCTCATCCTTTTCCTCTGTCCTCTAGGTCAGCACTGTCGTGCAAGTATGTTCTGAAGCAAAGGAGTACAAATAGAATGGCTTGGAATAATCAGGACAGACTAATACTGGGGCATCCAATATTGCCTTCTTAATTTCATCAAATTCTCTCCTAGCTTGAAGAGTCCAATCAACCTTCGCATTTTTCTTCAACATTTCATTCAATGGTCTGACAATCTTGGCAAACCTAGTTATAAAATTCCTCCCAAAAATTGATCTTGCCAAAGAATGATCTCAACTCCTTTTGGCTCCTTGGCAAACCAATCTTTGAAATTTCCTCAATACTGTCTGGGTCGATTGAGATTCCCTTTTCTGAGATAACATGTCCCAACAACTTTCCTTTAGTAACACTGAATATGCATTTCTTCGAATTGAGCGAAATGCCATATCTCCTACATCTCTGGAAAATCTTCCTCAGATCCTCAATGTGGTCTTATCTTCTTTTGAGAAACACGATCAAATCATCCATATATATAATTATACATTTTCCAACTAAATCCTGGAAAGCAATGTCCATGGCCTGCTAAAATGTGGCTCTAGCGTTGATTAGGCCAAAAGGAATTCTTTTGTATGCAAAATTTCCCCATTTGGTGGTGAAGTTTTTCTTCAGTTTGTCTACCTCTTCTACCATCACCTGGTTGTATCCAGAGCAAACATCTAGGAAGGACATCATTTGGGAGCCATTAACAATCTGCAATACTTCATCCAATGAGGGCAAGGGATAATTGTCCTTTTAGAAGCCCTATTCAAATTGCGAAAATCAACGCACAACCTTATTTCACCATTCTTCTTCTTGACTGGGACTAGATTGGCAACCCACGTCAAGTGTCTTATAGGAAAGATCATCCTAGCTGAAAGAAGCTTCCTGACTTCCTAGTAAATTAATGGTTCCAGCAGTGAGTTCTCGGGCCTCTGCCTCTATCTGAATGTCTTACTTCCTGGCTTTAATGGGATCGTGTGTGTAATCAAGGAAGTATCATATGTTTTCAAATCTTCATAACCCCAAGCTATCAAATCTGAGAATTCTTTCATGGCCTGTAAGATGCCTTCTTTCTCTTCTGGTGTACAAACCTTACCAACAAAAACATTCTTTATTTGCTCATTTGTCCCCAAATTGATGGCTTTGCATTCATTTCCCTGAGTGCTTTGATCTCTACTCAATCTCTCAAGATCAAAAGGTCTCTCCAATTCAACCATACCTCTGGGAATAACATTTGTCTTCAAATTCAGGATCCCTTTGGCATCAAACTCAACTTCTTCAGTTTCTGCTTCATCTATGATTTGTGCCTCGAGCATACCAGAGCACGTTAGGAAATCCAGAATCTGCTTCTCATCATCAAACACTTGAAAATTCTTTATATTATCAGGGATTGAGGGTGTAGAGACCAATTCCACTATAAAAATTTTCAAACCCTCCATGGCCAAAGGCTCTAATAAACTAACTGCTTGCACGAGAGAGTTGGCAACCGGATTCTTAGACCGGTAGACCTGCTTGATGTTGAATGCATTGAAGCTCTTGATCAGGTCCCATACTCTATTGCGGTAATGATTTAATCTCCTATCATGGCAAAAGTATTGATTTCTCACTTGGCAGACCATTATATCTAAGTCTCCATAGGCATGCACAATATTGGCTCATTTCTGGATTGCGAGGATCAACCCATGAATCAATGATTCATATTAAGTGACATTGTTAGTGCAGGAGAATTGGAGTCTACAAGCACCCAAATATGCTTCCCCTGTTGGGCTGATAAGCTCAAATCCAGCTCCATTTCCTTTCTGTTGATGTGAATTTTGTGACCGCACCAATCAAAAGAACAAAGTAATCCGAAGGCTTCTCCATTCTCTCTTGATCAAAGAATTCCATGCGCTAAGATTGCAAGAAAGATTGCACGTTCAAATCCAAGGTTCCGAAATGCTATGGAATACCCTTAGTCGATTCAGTGTGATTTGTTGTTTTTACGAGGGGACTTACACAATTGTTCAGGATGTTTGCAGTTAACCGTAGATCGATGATTGGAAGGGAATGCAATGCGGATGATTTAGAAATAAGGTATGAATTTTCCTAAGACTAACCAGAAATAAACTGAATTGAATGGCTACAGAGATTAGAAAATTATGTTCTATCTAAAGGTGTGATACGGGATCAATTTCGGCAAACTTCAACCAGACTTTGCTTTGCCTCACGCTGGACAACCTACACGAAGCTGGTGCAATCTTCAAAGGGATGGCAAGAAATTTTCAAGTTACAATCTAGCATCAAGATACGGTCAAGAAGACGCATACCAAGACGTGAATCATAACTGAAGTTAGGCTTATAAAATTCTCCACTTGACCACACAAGGAAAACTTTCCGTCAGCAAGCTGCTAGTCGTATGGAATAAAATGAAGTTGCCTTGATTAACACCACAAATCCACAGCTAACATCTACTTGCATGAAATGAAAACTACGCTACTTTAAGCTACTTTACGCTACTTGACGCTACTTGAAGTAGAAGGGGTGAAGAAATCTCGATAGCTATTCATAACAAAGACGAATTTCACCATCAATGAAAGATCTCTTATTATGTGTTATCACGGAATCTAGCAGCGCTCGTTCCACAGATAACCCCCCTACGAAACTTGTCCGTTTCCTAGGATTCGTGAAGTTCAGGTACACATAACGAAGTGATTTTCAATCCACCTCTAAATGCATTCCAAAGTCTCGAATAGTCAATTCGAGCATTCCCCCATGTTCGCCTCGCGAAGACCTTCGAAACGAGCTCCTTCGCGAAGTCTCACTATTCGTACTTAGCGAATTGCGAAAAATGCAGTGGCACTGAAAAAGTGCGCTCCTGCTCTGAAGGCCAAAATTTGGCTAAGTCTGAAAAGTGCAAGGGCGCTAAAATTTAGCGCCTCTGCATGAAAGTGAACTTTTTCCAAAATGTAATAGCTCTAAATTTTAGCGCCATTACACTTTTTTCTGACACTTAAACTTTTTTGGCCCTGGCACGTTTCTTCATGATTTTCGCGTTTTTCGTCAATCGTGCCACTTTTCGTGCCTAAATTTATTGCTCGACTTGAGTTAGATTTTCGATTTTCTCTTTCACTTAAAGGTGTTTTAATTCACCATTTTCATTGTTATGATCTTTTGCTTTCTTTTCTTCATGCTGGGCGAGTTTTCTTCAAACTGCAAATACGTTTTTTGAGTTTTTCGACATCCCTCTCCAGCGTTTTTCGCGTTTCATCTTTGTAAGTTGTTACCCTTGATTTCTCTTTATTCTCCAATTTCAATGGCAACTCCATGTAGACAAACACTTTGCAAACCTCGAGCGCCGTTTTCATTCACCATTACATCCATTTTCCAAAATCATGTCTCAGATGCAGAAGTGCTAAAATTTAGCGCCCTGACATGTTGAACATGTTGAAATAAATTCTAACTCTAAAAAGTGCAAGGGCGCTAAAATTTAGCGCCCCTGCATCAAAGACTGAAATCTCCAAAAATGTAAGGGCGCTGAATTTTAGCACCTTTACACTTTTGGTAGTTTTTATCTTAGTCTCTTCAAACTCGCTCTATTTCCATTCTGAACCCCATTTCTTCGCTCCTGCATCGTTTTTCATGCCTAGTTGCTCGTTTCATGCTTGCTCAACATTGTTTCTCGCTTCACGCTTCCCAATGCTGCTTTTTCTACTAACGCCTGTTGATTCACCATCCTTGCAGTTTCTCTCCAGATCTCGTCAAGTGATTCCGAAGGTGATGTCCTTTGATCGTGGTTCTTCCAAATAAAAAGTTCATGCAGGAGACCAGGAAGAAGTATGAAGACTCCGCGCCCGAGCAAAGAAACATGAAGAAGCTTCATGTTCTCCAGTGTTAGACATTTTCGGTGCATCCCATTATGCATCTTGTAAATATTTCTCGACATTTTCGAATGTCTTTTTGTAAATTGTAATTACACCAAGATCAAAGATGTAATATTTTGAAAACAAATTACACTTTGACTTTGGTCAAAGTTAGGTGAGATCTCCTAAAATCGCTCACCTAACTTTCCCTGATTTTCTCAATCTCTTTCCTTATTTTGCTCATCCCTCTTTCTATATAATGTGAGGGATTTTCATTGTCAATGATCTTTTAGCCTTTTGCAACGAAGTGCTGCCCTTTTGTAAGCAAATTTGTGAAACTTTGCGTTCATGCTTTGTGAATGAGATTCGATTAATAAAGAAAAGGATTGCAAGCCAAACTTTGCGTTGGATTCGATACTTTTGTGAGTTAATCTGATTTGGTAGTGATTAGTTCAAAGAATCTGAAAGACTCTAAGTAGTTTATGTAAACTTTGTGTTACATCTATTATTTAGATTGCATTGTTATTTTTTTATCATTGGTTGAATGATCTACAAGACTTTGTGCTTGTAATCATTTATGCTCTTGCATGTTTTGGTTGAGTGATCTACAAGACTTTGTGCTTGTAATTATTCATACTCTTGGATACTCTTGTCGAAGGATCTACAAGACTTTGTGCTTGTAATCGTTCGTGCTCATTGATACTTTTGTTGGATGATCTACAAGACTTTGTGCTTGTAATCGTTCATGCTGTTCGAAGAATTGTTGCGTCTAAGAAGACTTTGTGCTTCTAATGTAGCAAATGATACATCTACAGATCCAACACTGATAAAGCTACGGAACGACTTTTTGCCTTCGTGAGCTTTCTCTTTTTACTTTATTTTTGTTTGTTATTAATTACTTCTGGTATCTCTACGCTTCGCTTTGATGAGATAGAGATATTGGTATTACTGCTAGTTGTTCGTTTCAAGTTATCAAGAATTCTGAACTTCCAACACGTGAAGCATTGTAAACATCTTCTCTGAAAAAAGAGAGAAGGATGAATGTAACACACCCCCCCCACTCCGTGAATTTCATGTACATTTTGTAATTACTTGTTTGATTTACGATCGCTTCTGTTAGCAGTAAGAAGGGCGCCTCCCCTTTCCGAGAGGAGAGATTCACATCTCACATAGCTGTGGCTGAAGTCCAAGTTGTGTAATCTATCGAAAGTTGATTACATAATTTTCACCCAACATTATGATAGTTTTCACAACAATCTCTTACAAAGTTTTCAAAGGAAAACTTTCCTTCTTCTTCAAACTATGCTAACCTATGAAACTATCTCTTTGCTCTAGTCTCTAGTTTGATTCAGTCTCTACTGTCTAATGATCTAATCTAATCAGTACAAATGAGGGGGGATGCCCTGTTTATAGGTGGCCCAGTCAAATGGATGACTCAGATTACAATCACATGAAGGGCTTAGATTAAGCCACCTCAGCCCTAACCCTAAAAACAACCAGAATGGGGAGTGGTACAATAAATGAATCAAAGATTCCCACTCACTCCCAAAATAGCAAAAGCAATTAATGTCCACTATCAGTCCTCTAGAAGGTCATCATCCAGAAGTGCATTTCCATTCTCCTTCTCCTTGGCTCCAAAATCAATGAACCTGACAAGCACAGCCTCAACCTCCTGAACTGAGATAGGTGGAATATGATTTAGCTGAGACTCTAACACCTTGACCGCCTGTCCATGCCATGTGCAGGATTTTCTCCAGGAAACCAAGGCATCCTGTTTATTCTAAATTAAGTTGGAGAAAGTTGAAATATTTTCAAAGTCATCATGCACAAAAGTCTTCACCTCCGAAAAGAAAGTTGGTAGCCTACTCAATCCATCAGTAGTCACCTCATCAGAATTCAGCCTCCTAGCAAATATCACCTCTAAAGTGTTCAGCACTCCATCAAGAATGTTCGTCATAGCTTTTCTGACTCTGGCCGAATCTGCCTGTGTTGCATCAAACAATCTAAGACCTGTCACTACTGAAAAGTACCAGCCAATAAAGTCATACCTATCACCTTCCTAAATTACTCCTCCATCAACCAACATCTGCAAGAGAGCATGCATCAAGGCCTTCAGACGCTGAATAACTTTGCTATGATAGACACGAGCATCGCCCCAGGCCTGATCAATTTCCTCCATTCGTGCCATAATGTCCAAAGCTTGCTGGTAAGCATGAGCAAGATCTTCCATTAACATTTCTGTCTCGACACGAACACCTACAACCCATTTGTCTGCCTCTTGTGCCATTTCCTCAAATCCTCCAAGCCACTAACTGATTCTCTAGACAACTCGGTTAGAAGCTCGAGTGTTGGAATCTCCTACCCACAAGGATGAGACAAATGTTGCATATAACCTATCAACGTATTATGCTCCTTTTTCAATTTCTTGTACTTTCCTTCAGTCCTGAGCAATATGTCCTTAAGTGCCTGATAAGAGTTATCACACTCCTCAATGATCTGTGCTCCTGTGGGGCAACCTAACTCCATGGTTGTGATCACATAATTCTCTGATACAACCTCATCTCAATCACAATCAACCCTAGGCACAACCATGTGAAGGGTGCGATAGCCATCCTCATCTGTTGAGATCTTCAAAAACTTCCTAGCTCTCTTCTTTGTTGGAGGCACACTGATCCTACTCAAAAATTCCTCTATCTCTACCACTGGATCAGCCTCTTCACTAGGGCTCCTTCTCATTCTATCTTTCAGCCAATCAGGTACCACCTGCTGTATGTCAAATGGTTGCTCATCTCTTGCTTCCTCTTCACGAACTTCTTCTCTAATTTCATTCTGGCGAGGCTCATCGCCCTCTATGGGCTGAGTATCTCCTGAAACTGCATCATCCTCTACAGCCACCTCAAGCTCATGCTGGAAGTGTGTGTCAGTAGCAGTTTCCTCATCTTCCTCTTGCTGATCATCTCTAGTGGGTGCATTAAAACTCTGGCCAACTAATTCTCTTTGTGGTGGCTGATTTTCCTCATGTAATTCCTGTTCCTGATTCAATACATTTTTCTGATCAGTGAAAAGTGAAACCTCCTATATGCTTGGAGAACATGTCTCCAATGGCATGGGTGACTCTAACACAACTCTTGGAGGCCCCGGCTGAACTGGATCCTTCCTTTGAGATTTTGGACCTCAAGTAACCTGTTTCCTCCTGCTGGCAGTGGGCATCCTGTGATCTCCCATCAAGTTGTAAGTCAAAGGAATTGACCTACTCTTCAATCTTCTCACATGCCTTTCAACCCATGCCCTGGTGAAAGTCATGACTGGGATACAAAGCATTTCCAAATAAGCAATATCTGGCTCCAACCAATCTGGAAGTGGAAGTGGAGTATCTCTTACTGCCTCATAATCTGGATGGAGAACATTCATGTCCTCATCCACCTGGTCTGGTACTGGAATAATTGCACACTCCCTAATGATGCTCAACGGAAGCCTCGAGAACATTCTTTTTCTGACTTCAGCCTCATCTGATGCACCAGCCCAATAATCTTCAATATTTTCCTTATGGTTGAACTCTTCTGAAAGTATCCATCTGATATTGTTATGGGGGTCATAATGTTGTTTGCTGGTGTGATAAGAAAAATGAAAAAACTGAAGCTCATTTTGAGCTTCCCTAGCTGCCTGAAGTGAAGGACATACTTCATCTAAATTCCCCATGATGATTGGGAAGTCAATTCCTTCCTTCTTCTTTCTCTTCTAAATCTTATCATAGGCAACAAGTTGCCTAGATATCTCTAACATCAAGATTCTATTGGTTGGGTCCTTAGGCAATCTACAAGGATAGGAAGAAAACCCTTGCAGCCTGATATAAGAAAATTTTGGAAACTGAATAAACCAACACCCATACCTTTCAACTAATTCTTGAGCTTCCCTCAAGATCCTATGATGAGTTCTTTGTTGAAGTGATCTTGTTATATGCATGGTAAAGGCATCATTGACCCGCTTGTAATGGGAGGTTCCTGTCAGGTGCAGCTGTGAACAAGCCTCATGAAATATGAACTGATGAGATCCACAACCAACTAGCTCCTTATATGAAATTCCCCTATACTTCATCATACGAGCCAACATGTAAACAATATAGGAGCCCATGTAAAAAGTCTTCCTCCTCCTCAAACTCTGGAGCTGCTCATGCAAATTGTCACTAATCATCACCGCCCAGTTGATGTGCTCTTTCCCTTCCAGCACGAGGTTGATGTAATAGAACATCCATGGCTCAATGATAAACGCCTGGGGGCAGCCTCCAACCCTACTAAGCATCATGATCAGGTCACAGTAATCCTGCTTCAAATCATCTGATATAATCTACTTTGGGAATTTCGTGCGAGAGGGCTTGGGCTTGTTCATCCAGCGAGAGTTGATCATCTCCGCACATCTCTCGAACGTTGAAGCATACATTCACTCAACACGCTCTCTCGTCTTATAAATTATCCTCTCATGTGATGGGATTCTGAATGCTTCACCAATAGCCGTAGGAGTGAGGTTGGCGAACAATCTACCATCAGGTGAAACTATAGACTTGTGATCCGAGTTGTAGCGGTTTGCACACTCCCTCATTAGCTCTGGACACTGAATAGTTGGCAGAAAACCAACAGCTGCATATAGCCCACTCCAAACAATATTGTGCAAAGTGACTGAAGGACGGTGACTGCCAACTCCCATCATTCAACTTTTGAAAGCTTTCATGTTGAAAGAACCCAAATTTGTGTCAGCCAGCTTGCCCAAATTGGAAGTGAATTTCGACTCAAGCAGGAAAGGCTTGCTCAGCTTCTTGATAACAGCCTGCCTGAATGCAAATTACTATCTCTGCAAGTTGCTCTTACTTTAGACATCCTGCAAAATAACAAACAACCATCAGCAAATTAACTTAGAAAAATAAAATAACATGGGGCTGCCAGTCGACTTCTAGAATTGAGAAGCTACAACATTATATTTCATCTGCAAACCTCAACTTCTCCTCTAGCAACTTCGAACTTTCAACACTTAGAAATTTTTTTAGTAAGCTTCAACAACTTCAACTCTTTGAGAAATCAGCCAACTTCAGCACTTCTCAGCACTTAAACTCTTTCCGAACTTTACCTTCAATAATCCTCCTCTACTTAAAGTTGAACTTCCTCAACACTCAGCTAGTCACTTGCACTGCAATCTTCACTTCAGAGTTAGAATCAAACTTCTTCAACCGATGGAGAAAAAATGAAACAAAGTTCAGCTCAAATAGTTGAGTCGAATTCTAGAAGAGGCTATCTTTAGCCAGTTCATTAAATCTCCACTACTACATAGCAGGAATTCGAATTTCCCTCCTCTGGAAATTGCAACACTTGTCATTTGGCATCTCGAATCTTGACCTTCTAGAATTTCAAAATATTTATCTTGACTGGCCAAAGCGTACTTCACTTGGTATTTTAAATTCATTTTTCTAAGTTCAATTGCATCTTAAAAATTCACTTCACCAGCTGAAGCTTTGACAACTTGATTTTATTCATCTCTTGCTTGAGAGAATTCACCTTCATGAAGAATTTTGATCAAAATAACCTAGGAAAACCACTTTAAATTCGTCATCTGAGGCATTTTATTTCAACAACACATTTTATTCCTTGCCTTAGAATTTTTTTTTTAGATTTTTCCTAGGAAAACTCATTATTCAAGTGTCGATCAAAAATCTTTATCCTAAAAGCCCTGGCAAAGTGTAGAATACTTTAAAATCTATTCCTTGTCGAAGATCTTCAATACCCAGAAGAAAATTCCCTTCAAAAAGTGTCGAATCCATGGGTCTACAAACAAAGGGGTACATTTAATTTTTGAATTTTAAACCTTACAAAAATATTTTTAAACAAATTTATTCTAATTCTTCATCTGTGGGCGTATTTTCTTGCTCAACTTTAAAAAATTTCATCATCCTCGCGAAGCTGTCACCCTCTGACATTTCTTTGTCAACTTTATTCATGGCTCTATAAATTTCCTCACCCCTTCAAGTCTAGGCGTATTTTCTTCTAGGAATGTGGAATTAAATATCAACACTTAGAAAAATATTCAATCAATATCATCAGTATTAGGCATCAAGGAGGAATTTTCCTTAGAAAATTTTCTTTCATTCATCTTCAATTATGGCGCATTTTGCTTGTGGTGAGGAATTAAATTCATGCCTTAGAATTTTTCCTCAGTTTAAATTTTACCCCTAGCATGTACTTTGGGCGCATATATCACATCATGGAGGATATTTTTATTTCAACGCTTTCCTTAGTCACCTTTTATTCACCTCACGTTGGGCGCATTTCATATGTTGAGAAGGACTTAGCTTTCAATGCCTTAGCCATTTCATCACCATCACTTCACCTTGTACTTGGGCGCATTTAGCCTATGGAGGAGGAATTTACTTCACTTAACAACTTTTACTTTCATCTTGGACTTGGTGCATTCAAAGGGTGGTGAAGAATTCAACACTTGGAACATTCTCTATTGCATGCACAAAGCCCTTTGACTTGCCTTGACCCTCTCTTGGGTGCATTTCACATAGGTAGAAGGATGGGCGCATATCACATGTGGTGAAGGATGAACGCCTTTGACCTCTTTGACTCCTCTTCAAGCATGGGCGCATTTTGGACCCCAAGGAGGATTTAAAACCCTTTGTCTTTTCCTAGCTTGCTTTGGGCGCATTTAGCATATGCAGGAGGATGAACTTCAATACTTAGAATTTTTTTCCTATCATCTTGACTTTGCATGGGCGCATTTGGGTTATGGAGGCGGATAAACTTCAACACTTAGCCATTTTTCTATCACCTTCTTAGCATGGGGGCACATTTGAGGGGGTGAGGTGGATATCTTCATGCCTTAGAAAAACTTTCTATCTTCTGCCAGTCATTTGAGGATGAGGGCGCATTTAGGGGGTCAAGGTAGACAAACTCAATGCCTTAGGCAATTTTTCTTTCCTTCTGCCAACTTCTCCACGCCCTGCTATATATAGTAAGTCCTTTGATTTTCATATCTCTGAAGCTCGGATCGATTTAAAATTTTAATCACTAGATCTTCATGACCTTGTTAGCCTGTTCACACTGCCATCTCGAGCTAACCTACTATTTATAGCATGTTTCTGAAGGTGGTTTACTATTTATGGCATGTTTCTGAAGGTGGTTTACTATTTATAACAATTGCCTAATTCTGGCACTTCCCAAACTCTGTTTTACTTGAAATTTGAATGTCGTGAGCCTCATCGGTAGACCTACTTGTTCACAGTGGCGCCTGATGTTGATTTACTATTTTTAGCCATTTTTTGGAACACCTTACTATAAATAGTAAGTGCCCTGTTTGCCTTCAAATTTTACCGTTGGATAGCTTGAAAGATGTTGATCGCAATGGGATACACCGATTTTCGAAAATCCTAGCATTTTACCCCTCATTTTGGGTCCTGAAGCTCGAAACCCTAATTTGACTTGCATGTATATAAAATGACCTGCGTTTGACCCCATTTTTGTTGCACTTTTCTTTGTTCGTGATACTAATGTGCTGGGAGGGAATTGCCAGAGGGAACCTGCTAAAAATAGTAAGTCTCTGAAAATTGATCATCTCGCTTTGCATGTCACATCACCACGTAGCTCCTGAAAAACCCATAAAGAATCCCCCAACATGTGTTGAAAACTCTGACATGCAAACCCTAAAGATAGCCTGAAAAAGTCTTGATCCTGGTTTGCATGTTATACCGTTACGAAGCCCTCGGAAAACCCACAAGGAATATTCAGACATGCGAAGAAAATCTCAACATGAAAACCCTAAAAATAGCCTGTGAAGGCTGAATTCTAAAAATCATCGTCTCATTTTGCATGTTATATCACTGTGTAGGTCTTAGAAAACCCATAAAGGATCTCCAAACATGCATTGAAGAACTTTTCATATAAACCCTAAAATCTGCTCTAGAAGTTGAACTTGTTAAAAATAGACAGTTGTCAGTTTCAGCTCAAAATTTGCAGATGAGCAACTTGATGTGTTATGGGTGCAGTGTAATGATAGAAACTTCAAAAGTGCTAAGGAAACGCCCTGAATTGAACACTTACTAAAAATAGTAAGTTGTTAGAATTTGATGAAATTTTGCTGAGAACCTGTTGGAAGCACACTGACTGCAACGTGAAGCTTAGATTCCAATTTATTCACTTCATTTCACCCTAAATTGACCAGAGAAATACAAACCCTAATTTTACAGACTTGGCCAAAATTTCCCATTTAAGCTCACAGACGGGCACATCCCCAGAAAACAGATAGCATAAAAGAGACAGAAAGAGAGAGAGAGAGAAAACCAAAGCCAAAAGACCAGAATGGAGCAAAAATTAGGGGGTCCCCATTTTGAATGGGGTGATGTGTGAAAAGGTGACAACATCTGGCGACTCCACTAGAAAGTGTTGAAAAACACTTTAAGAATTGAACCTTGATTAATCTTTCTCAAACCATCATACAAAAGGATACTTACTCAAAAGGGGAGAAGAATCCGCTATTGGATAAGAACACTCTCATTCAAGACCCTGTGAGTGTGTGCATGTTCGTTCCATCTCTAAACCAACTTGACTTCCAGAATCAGCCGCAGCAAGTTATATAAATATCTTAACTTCAAAAGCATCCTGGACATTGCCTCACTATCAATCGGGCATCCATAGCCCCGACGAGGTTGTCGCTACAATTCTCACGAATATTTCTCCACTGCCAACCATGCATCCATAGCCCCGGTGGAGTTACTCGCATGTTCCCAAAACCAATATTTCATAATATTTTTCTTTCATTTTTCTCATTTCTTGTTTCTCAGATATTTCTTTTAAGCACATTTTCTTTTCCTTTTCATTTTCCATCAATTCCACAATTGGCTAGTAGGCAGTGAAGCCTCTGATGGGTTTGAGAATTGTAGTGGCGCTGAAGCAAGATGTAAGATTTTCACCTGCCAATATCTTTCCCAAGAAACCAAAATGACTCAGAGTGGAGATAGGTAGGGTATTTAAGATCTTTAGACTCATGTGTTAAGACACAATAACAGGTTAACCTCCCGAGACAAGCTTATTCGCAAACTGGATGATGACAAGAGGAAATCAACCTTGGTTTTTCAAAATTTGCACAAAGTCCAGTGGAAAGAAACCACGTTGTGAAAATAAAACCATCATCACCCCCTTCGCCATGGGAAACCCTAAAATCCTTGCCCATTCCAAACCAAAACCACTTGAGTGGAAAACTCAAGGGACGGAAATGCCAAACCAAAAACCTAGAGGGAAACAAACCAAAACCAAAACGGAAAGCAAGAAAAATAAAACAGGAAAGCAAACGAGAAAACAAAACCTAATCTAACTATGTTACAAAGTAGGCTCCCGGAGGAAACCTGGGACTGGAAATAATGCTTGAGGAATTTCCCATTGACAGGCAATGGGACATCCTCTCCTGTTAGTGTACGTAATCTAAATGCATTATCTCCCAGGATTTCAACAATTTGATATGGGCCCAACCACAATTTATCGAACTTGTCATGATCTCCTTTCTTCTCGTGCGCCTTGTCCCAGTATAAAACCAAATCAAAAATCCGGAAAGACTTGATCTTAGCTTGCTTTTCGAACCATCTTTTCAACACTACTTGGTGCTTTGCAAGATTTTCTAAAGCTTCATCTCTTTTCTCTTCTAAGTGCATCAACTGAGACAACCTTGTTTGAATTTGATCTTCTCCTTCGAGATACTCTTGAATGAACTGAAGAGTCGGGATCCTTAGTTGAACTGGAAAAACAAGATTCTGTCCATAAACCAAGTGATAGGGAGATGTTCCTAATGAGCTCTTTGTCCTAATCCTATCTACCCATAGAGAAAACCTCAGTTGTGTGTGCCAATCCTTAGGATTTTTATCCAACACCTTCTTGATGGAATTCAGTAAATTCTTATTCGTGGACTCTGCAAGTCCATTCCCTTATGGATAATAGTTGGAAGAAAATTTCAATGCAATTCCATATTCAAATGCCTAATTGGAAAAATGGGGACCCCCTAATTTTTGCTCCATTCCTCATTTTTTGGCTTTGGTTTTGTCTCTCTCTCTGTCTCTCTTTTCTATTGTCTACCTTTCCGGGGATGTGCCTGTCTGTGAGCTTAAACATGAAATTTTGGCTAAGTCTATAGAATTAGGGTTTTGAGTTTTTTGATCAATTTAAAGTCAAATGGAGTGAATAAGTTGGAATCTGAGCTTCACGTTGCAGTCAGTATGCTTCTGGTAGGCTCCCTCTGAATTTTCACTGAATTCTACCAATTTTCTATTTTTAGTAAGTGTCAATTTGGGGTTTATTTTCTCGAGATTTTCACATTCTGACAACTGCACTACATTTTGAGCACTTTGAACTCATCACTGGAAAAATTTGAGCAGAAACGGACAACTTGCTATTTTTAGCAGTCCTGCCTTCGAGGTCCATTTTTAGGGTTTGCATGTTGAATTTTCAGATGCATGTCTGAGGTTTCTTTGTGGTTTTTTCGAGACCATTACAGTGATGTGACATGCAAAACAGGACAACAACTTTCAATACTTGGCCTTCAGAGGTAGATATTAGGGTTTGCATGTAAGTTTTCTCAGCGCATGTTGGCATAATCTTTCTGGGTTTTCCGAGAGCTTCGTAACGGTGTAACATGCAAGCAAAACTGGTCACTCTTCAAAAACTTGTTATTTTTAGCCAATGCTTGCATGTTGATGATTTTTCTGGGTTTTTCAAGATCTCTCGGGCAGTATGACATGCAAAATCATCTAGCAGCTGGTTGATCACTTTTTCAGCCACTTACTATTTTTAGCAAGTACACTCTAGCAGCTGCCCAACACTTCAGAATCACAAACACAGTGACATGAAACAGAAGGGGAGTTGAACTGAGGTCATTCAAGGCACATGCAAGATGAATTAGGGTTTCAAGCTTTGGGACCCAAAAAGAGGGGAAAAATGCTAGAATTTTTGAAAACTGGTGTATCCCACTACGATCAACATCTTTCGAGCTATCCACCGGTAAAATTTGAAGGAAATCGAAGCACTTACTATTTATAGTAAGGCATTTTAGAAACTGGCTAAAAATAGTAAACTAGCAGTAGGTGCCAGTGTCAATAGGTAGGTCATCGGATGAGGAGCACGCCATTCAAATTTCAAGTCAAACGGAGTTGCAGAGGATGGAAAATCAGACACTTACTATTTTTAGCGGGTTGGTGCAGAGGAATTAGGGTTTCCTAAATTCAAGGGCGAAACACGACGATCATGCAAAGGCAGCATCTAGCCATGATCACTACTCTTCGGGCAATCAGCATGCAAATTTTGAGCACATTATGAGCAATTGCTATTTTTGGTAAGTTGCTAAAAATGGCAGGTGCAAGGCAGGTATCAGGTATCGGTAGCTTAACCACATCCCAAGGTTCAAGTCAAAGCAAAATCAGGCCTTTCAGAGTCAGAAGTCAGTTAAAAGCACAAAATGTGGAGAACTTTCTAAAAATAGAAATTTAGGGCAAGCTAGTGTCAGCATGAACGAGTCACTCCAAATCCGACAAAGAGCATGAAATTCACTGAAATTGATAAATTTTCAAGTCCAGCCAGAGAAAAGTGCCATTAAAGCTGAAGATTGATGAAAAATCTCTAAGTACTTCAAATTTGAGGCTTGATACTCCAAATGCGCCTTAAGAGGAAGATTGAAGCCTTAAAATTTTCTAAGGCAATAAAATTTGAAGCTACCCATGTGAAATGCGCCTAACCTTGCATGGGTGCTTGGAAATTTTTCTAAGTGTCATAAAATTGAAGTTCCAAGGGCAAAATGTGCCCAAGTTTGAAGAGATGCCATGAAGAAATTTTTCTAAGTGCAAAAATTTGAAGTAGCCCCTCTTGTTTGTGCCTTGGCTAGGGAGAGGACATGGAAAATATCCTAAGGCATAGAAATTGAAGGCTACCCAAGTGAAATGTGCCCCCCCAATTTGTAGTTCAACCTCTCATGTGCGCCCAAGCCTGGGAGATTGTGAAAATTTGACTAAGTCATTAAATTGAAACCTCAAGGGGTTATTTGCGCCCAAGGTCATGGAGGAGCAAGTTGATAATTGTCTAAGGCATAAAAAATAAAAGCTCAACACCTTATTTGCGCCCTTGACTTAGAGAAGCTTTGAGAATCCTCCAAGGCGTGGGAATTTGGAGTAAAGGCCCTCAAATGCGCCTTACTTTGGAGGAAGCACATAAAAAAATGCTAAGTGTTTCGAACTTGAAGTAAATGCCTTCATATGCGCCCAAGAAGTGAGAGGACTTGAAGGATTTTCCTAAGGCGTATGAAAGTTGGGAAGAGACCCCTCCAAGTGCGCCTTGCCTTGAGAGAGTGAGTTAAAAAAAATTCTAAGTGTGAAAACTCAAAGCTCACCCCTCCAGATGCACCTTGAGAAGGAGAAGGTGATTGAATATTTTCTAAGTGTCTAAACTGAAAGTAGATCCTTCCATATGTGCCATGGCTGAAGCTAAAGGTGGATGGAATGTTGAGAGAAACGCTTATGTCCTCAAAAATGAAACTTGGAACCACACATGAGAATGCACCTTGGGAGGAGGGTGATTTAAATTTTGACTAAGGCAAAAGAAATAAAAGCACAAGATCTGAAATGTGCCCCAAGCTAGAGTTGGATTGGAAAAGCGTCTAAGTGTTCAAGGTGAAAGTAGAGAGGTGGAGGTGTGCCCCACTTGAAGAATGGAGTAACAAAATATTTCTAATGTCTGTAGACTCAAAATCCACCACACCATATGTGCCTAGGAAAAGTGGGAGATGAAATTTTCTGAGTGATTTAAATTTGAAATTGCATACATCATATGCGCCATGCCTGGAAGGAGGAAATTGAGAAAATTTTCTAAGTTACCAAAACTGAAAGCTCCAACCATCATGTGCAAATGCTTGAAATTAAATTTCCAAAGGCATAGCAAAGTGAAAGATGACCCTCATATGTGCGCCCACCAAGTTGAAGAAGATAAGTTAAAAATTTCTAAGTGTTGGCAATTGGAGGTAGATACCCTCAAGTGCGCCCAGCTCAAGAAGGGAGATGGAAAAATATTCTAAGTGTATGGAATTTGAAGTGGAGAAGCAAGTTGATTGAAAATTTGTTTAAATGTTCAAAAATTGAAGTAAGACCCCTTGTTTATGCCCAAGAGGATTTTGATGTGGGAAATTTTGCTAAGGCATCTAAACTCAAAGCATGAAGGCTTAAATGCACCTAGACCAAGAAGGAAGACATGTTGAGATTATTTTGGCTAGGTGATGAAAATTGAAAGTTAGACCCTTGATTGTGCCTAGCATGAAGGATAAAATGGAAATTTTCTATGGAGCAAGGAAATACACTCAGAGATAAAGAATGAGAATAAAATTGTTGGCAAAATATTTTTCTTAGGTTAAAAATTCAAAAAAATTAAATGTACCCCTTCATTTGGAGACACATGAATTCAACGCTTTCTGAAGGGAATTTTCTTCTGGGTATTGGACGTCTGTGATTAGGAATGCATTTCAAGGTCTTCCACAGCTTGCCAAGGATTCTGAGGTGAATATTTTTGATGGGCACTAGGTTGGTAAATTTCCTAAAGGAAAATTTAAGAAAATTTCTAAGGCAAGGAACAAAGTGTGTTAGAAATGCCTTGGCGGATGAATTTGAAGCTGGATGCCTAGATAATTTTTGATCAAATTCTTGATGAAACATTTTGCTCGAGCCAGAGTTGGATAAAATGTCAACTGAAAAAGTGAAGAAGATGCAGTTGAAGCTAACACTTTTAAAAGATGATTTTGAGGAGATTGAAAATTTTGTCTAAGGCATTGAAATATGATGCACCGGTGTTATTTGCCCCAGCCTACAGATGTTAAAAAATTGTGAAGAAGGGAAAAATGTTGGCTAGAAAAATGTGATGAACTTTATCAGATGCAGAGATCAATTGGACATTACATGGATATTAGGTGAGTAAAGTGGATTTATATTATTAAGTGTTTTGATGGTCTTCTTTTTTTTGTTTTGCAGGAGGAACGTCGAGACCAAAGCGCGATGACTTGGAGTAATGAAGCAAGTAGTCCAAGAGGATAAATCACAAAGGAAGAAAAGTTGCAAGAAATGGCTAAGTGTTGGATTATTCTCCACAAAAACCTAGTATGTACCCGACGCAGTCAGGCGAATAGCAAGCGAGAATGATTGAATCCAAGAAAATATTTCAAGATCAGAACAAAGGAAACGATGAAGGCTCAGGTGTTGAAGGTTGAAGAACAACATTAAAGAGGAAAATCATCATCAAGCAGAAGAATGAGGTTGCAGTCTTGGAATTTCAAAATGAGAACGTGCCTGCCATGCCAGAAGTTGAAGCTATTTGATCAAGTCTGTAGTCAGGAACATGAACAGTGTGAACACATCTCTGGATTGGAATATTTTAGAAGGATGATGGACATTAATGGCTCATTTATTACCCCACTCCTCTCGGTGGCAGTTTTTAGGGTGAATCTTGTTTAGGGCTGAGGTGGCACAATCTGGGCCATCCACCCAATTGTAATCTGAGTCATCCATTAGACTTGGCCAGCTATATAAAGGGGCATCCCCGCCTCATTTGTACCAGTTAGACAGTAGAGCTTAGAGATCAAACTAGAGACTAGAGCAGAGAGATTGATAGCGTAGTTGATAGCTTAGCATAGTGTAGTTTCAAAAGGAAGGAAAGTCTTCCATTTGAATACTTTGTAAGAAGTTGTTGTGAACACTTTCATAATAAAAGAGTTTTTCATTGATGGTGATCTCCTCTTTGTTATGAGTAGCTAGCGAGGCTTCTTCGTCCTTCCAATTCACATAGAATCAAGAAGTAACCTAATATAGAGTAGTTTTCATTTTCATGCAAGTAGATGTTAGCTGTGGATTGGTGGTGTTAATCGAGGCAACTTCATTTTTATCCATACCACTAGCGGCTTGCTGATGGCAAGTTTGCCTTGTGTGGTCAACTGGAAAACATTACAAAATTAACTTCGATTGTGATTCAGGTGTTTGTATGTGTCATTATGATGGTACATACATGTTGAGTTATAATTTGAAAACCTCTTGTCACTCCCTTGAAGATTGCACCGACTTTGTGTAAGTTGTCCAATGTGAGGCGGAGCAGAGTCTGGTCGAAGTCTGTCGAAATTGATCCCACATCCCACGCCTTAGAGTAGAACATAAACTTCTTAGGCCCTACATTCATTTTAAACTCAGTTCATTTTTGGTTAGCGTTAGGAAATTTGCACTTACTTGCCAAATCATCCAAACCACATGAAAGCCCTTAATCCGCTGTCTGCTATCAACTGCTGAGCAATTGTGTAAGTCCCCTTGAAATACCAGCAAAAAACATCGAGCCAACTGAGGGTATTCTATTGCATGATCGGAACCTTGGAGTTGAAAGCATGAACTCACTCGCAATCTTAGCATGCTGAATATTTTGTTCAAGAGAGGGTAAAGTATCCGTTGGGAAAATTTATTCTGTGTTGGTGCAGTCATGAAAATCACATCAACAGATAATAGTTGGAAGAAAATTTCAATGTAATTCCATATTCAAATGCCTAATTGGAAAACTTCAGTGACGAGAAAGCTGAACCATTGTCGCACACTAGGGCATGGGGGAATCCAAATCTTGTGACAATATTCTCCTCAAGGAACTTGATCACCACATTTGTCGTGCACTGCTTCAAAGCTTGGGCCTCTGTCCACTTGGTGCAGTAGTCTGTTGCTATCAGGATGTACCTGTGCTAACTTGAAGAAGGTGGATTGATCATCCCAATGAAATCTAATCCCCATTTTGCAAAGGGCTTTACCTCAATTACCGGCTGCAAGGGCATAGCTGGATGCCTTCCTCTACCTACAGTTGTTTGACAAATGTGACAAGCCTTCACATGCTCATATGTATCCCTGAAAAGCATGGGCCAATAATATCCAGCCCTCAAAATTTGATGAGTTGTGGCTAGACTACCTCTGTGTCTGTTGTGACATTTTTTTCACACATCACCCCATTGCAAATGGGGACCCCCTAATTTTGGCTTTGCTTTTCGGTCGTTTTGGTTTGTCTCTCTTTTCTACTGTCTGTATTTTTGGGATCGTGTCCGCCTTTGAGCTTAAGTCTGAAATTGACCAAGTCTGAAAATTAGGGTTTCATCTTTCCTGGTCAGTCCAAGGTCGAACGAACTAAATGAATTGAAAATTGAGCTTAACATTGTTGTCAGTATGCTTTCAACAGGTTTCCACAGAAATTTCATCGAATTCTGGCAACTTACTATTTTTAGTAAGTGTGCAATTACATGCAATCCTTCAGCATTTTTGAGATTCCGACAATCACCCTGCGTCCAGAGCACATCAGGCTACTCATAGGTTAAATTTGAACTAAAACGGACAACTTGCTATTTTTAGCAGTTCTGCCTTCGGAGGCAATTTTCAGGGCTTAGATGCAGAGTTTTTCAACGCATGTCTGGAGATTCCTTGTGGGTTTTTCGAGACCTTCACAGTGATATGACATGCAAAACATGACGACAACTTTCAGCGTTCGGCCTTCGGAGGCCGATATTAGGGTTTGCATGTAGACTTTTTCAGCGCATGTCGGCATATTCTTTCTGGGTTTTCAAAGAGCTTCGCGATGGTGTAACGTGCAAGTGGAACCGGTGACTTTTCTGAGACTTGCTATTTTTAGCCAGAGCTTGCATGTTGAGGATTTTTCTGGGTTTTTCGAGATTTTTTTGGGCAGTATGACATGCAAAATCATCCAGCAGCCGGACGGTCACTTTTTCGGCCACTTTCTATTTTTAGCAGGTACCACTTGGACAGCTACTCAGCACTTTGGAGCGGCGAACTGATCGTCATGCAACTGAAACGAGGTCAAACGGAGCTCATTTGAGGAACATGCAGAAAATTAGGGTTTCGAGCTTAAGGGCTAAAAATGAGGAATCAGACGACAAAATGCCCAAAACTGAAGTATTCACCACGATCAGTGTCCTTCAGGGGGTCTGCTGGCAAAATTTGAAGGCAATCGGAGCACTTACTATTTTTAGTAAGGTATTCTCGACGTAGGCTATAAATAGAAAGTCAATCTCAGGCGCCAGCACAGATAGGCATGTTCACCGACAAGGAGCACGCTGTCCAAATTTCAAATCAAACGGAGCTAAGGAAGTCTCAGAAACAAGCACTTACTATAAATAGTAAGTCACTTCAAAAGCGGCTATAAAAGGCAGGTCGGCATCAAATCTCAGCAGGAACAAGTCAAACATGTGATAAGGGATCCTTGGCGCGAATTTCAAGACAAACAGAGTTGCAAAGAATGAGAATCAGATAATTGCTATTTTTAGCAGGTCAAGACAGAGAAATTAGGGTTTCCTAAGATCAAGGGCAGAACAGGACTGTCAAGCAAAAACAGCATCCAGTTACGATCACCATGCTTCAGGCATTCAACACATGAAATTTGGAGACTTTCTGAATAATTTCTATTTTTAGCAGGTTGCTAAAAATAGCAGGTGTAAACAGACATCAGGCCCCGACAGCTCAACCACATCCCGAGGTTCAGAACAAAGCAAAATCCAACGTTTTTGGAGCTTGGAATTAGCTTGGAGTGCAAAAATTGACAAACTTTCTAAAAATATCAAATTAGGGTTAGCGTGATCGAGTCACTCCAAATTTGACAAATGGCATAAAATTCACTGAAATTGATGAATTTTCAGGTCCAGCTAGTGAAAAATGCCTTTAAAAGCCAAAGGCAGGTTGAAAATCTTCTGAGTGCTACAAATTGGAAGCTCTGGGGTCAAAATGCGCCTTGAGGAGGAGAGGAGATGGAAAAAGTTTCTAAGTGTCAAAATTGAAAGTGC
This sequence comes from Sequoia sempervirens, assembly GCA_007258455.2. Lineage (NCBI taxonomy): Eukaryota > Viridiplantae > Streptophyta > Pinopsida > Cupressales > Cupressaceae > Sequoia > Sequoia sempervirens. The sequence goes on along the minus strand of VDFB02000363.1, from coordinate 130,005,385 downwards.
AACCTCCTAAATGCGCCCCAAATTAGATGTCCAACCTATGATATGCGCCCTCAACTGGAACTAGGCATGGTCATATGCGCCCTTGGCAAGAAAAAGTTGGAAATTGTCTAAGTATAGAAAATTTGAAGCAAATGCCTCTATATGCGCCCTTGCCAAATGGAAGTCAAGTGAAAATTTCTAAGAGGACCTCATTTGCGCCCAAGAGGGAAGTATAAAATATTCTAAGTCGTGGGAATTTGATGTTCAAGGAGTCAAACGTGCCTAAAGGTCATGAGAGGAGGTCTTGAAAATTTCCAAGCATTGCAAATTTGAGGGCAACATGCCCCATATGCGCCATGGTTAGCAAGATGCTTGAAATTATTCTAAGGCATCGAAAGTGAAAGTCACCCTTGCCAGATGCGCCCAAGAAGAAAAGAGGAAAATTTGAGCGCTTGAAATTAAAAGCTCAATCTGCTATTTGCGCCCCACTTTAAATTGAAACCCGACCCTTGCATATGCACCTAGGAACTTTAACTCCCAAGTGCGCTTTCAAAAGGAATGTTGAAAAAATGAAATTTGTCCAAGTAAAGGGATTGAAAGCCCGGGCTATGATTTGCGCCCAAGTTAGATGAGTGAACTTAAAGTATTCTAAATTTGAAAGCCTTGTATGTGATATGCGCCTTGAAGAAGAGGAATTATTTGAAAATACACTAAGGCGTGGAATTAGAAGCTCGAGCTGTGATTTGCGTCCAGGTTAGCTGAATAAAGAAAAGTCTCAAATGCGCTCCAAATTGAAGGCTTGACACATGATTTGCGCCTTCAAGAATGAGATAGAATATTAAGAGTGAAAACACACGGATCCAATGAGCTCCCAAGTGGAAGTTAATCACCCAAAATGCGCTTTAGAGGAGGTATGACCCGAAATTTGTCCAAGTCAAAAAAACTGAAAGCTCAGGGTATAATACACGCCTGGCAGGGAAGAAATTAGAAAGCATTGAAAGTTTGACACATAATATGCGCCCAGCTTTGTGACTCCAAAATGTTCTGCGTGTGGAAGATTAGAAGTAAAAGGTCCAAAATGTGCCTGGAAGAGGAGAAAGGAGCTCAAATTTTTTTTCAGAGCTAGAGTTGAATACCTCAGCCACGCCTTGAAGGGAGAATTTAAAATTTTTTTAAGTGTTATAAAATTCGAAGTTCCCCCTGTAATTTGCGCCCCTGAGCATTAAAGAGTTGAAAATTTGTCTAAACTGGAAGCTCATGCCTCCAAATGCGCCTTTGAGGGAAGAAAGCATGAAAAATTTACCAAGTCTTTTAAAATGGAAATAGCCCCCCCAAAATGCGCCCAAAGAGGTTGGAGGAGGAATGTGTGCCCATGCTGCCAGGAGGTCAAAAGTCAAAGAAGGTTTCATTTCAAACAAATGCGCCCTCAAGATAATAGTATGTTAAGAAATTTCCTAAGGCAAATATTTTATCCTCCTCTAAGTGTGATATGCGCCCATGTTAGTGGTCAAATGTCACAAGTTGGGCGTTGAAATTATTTGATCTCCCTCACCTATTGAAATGCGCCTATCTTGAAGGGTGCTACTAATGCATTGGAGGCGAAGATGGTAAAATAAAGTGACTTAGGCGTTAAAAGTTGAATATTCCCCATAAAGTATCATATGCGCCCAAGACATGGGGTGGTGAAATAAAGTTGATAAGTGAATGATGTTAGGCGTTGGGAATATTGAGCCTATAGGGGATGAAAAATAAAACATGTTGGGTGTGATAAATTCTTTCAAGACAAAATTTTTTTCAAGTGACTTGAAATTTTCCTCACCACAGGCAGAGGGATTTGAAGATGATTTAAAATTGGATGATGAAATTTCTTAAGACATGAGTAAATTGCCAGGCGAGGAGTCCGATGATGCTAGCTTTGCGGGGTTGATGAATGTTTTCAAGTCAGAGCAGGGAAATGCGCCTAGAGTTGAAGAAATGAAATAAATTTGATGAGAAATTATTTTTCTAAGGTTCAAAATTAAAAAATTAAATGAACCCGTTCGTTGCATACCCATGAATTTGATGCGTTCTGAGGGAAATTTTATTCTGGGTATTAAAGATTGTTGATGAGGAAGGGGTTTTAAAATCTTCTACACTTTGTCGAGGCCTCCAGGGTGAATATTTTTGATGGGCACCAGGTTGATGAATTTTCCTAAAGGAAAATTTGAAAATTTTCTAAGGCAAATACTCCAGACGCTGAATTTGAAAGGAACTGCCTAGGTGAATTTGCTCAAGTTCTTCGTGAAGATAATTTTCCTGAGCCAGAGTTGAATGAGATCAAAGTTGCGAGCACCTCAGCTGGAAAAGTAAAGGGGAATACAGTTGAAGTCAAGATGTTGGAAAATCATGAAGAAAGCAAAGTTGTGCTAGGGGAAAATGATGAACTCTTGGAAGTTAGAACGTGAGAATCCTGGTAAGTAAAGTGAATTTATATTATTAAATGTTTTAATACTCTTCTCCTTGCTTGTTTTGCAGGAGGAACGTCGAGGCCGGGCGGTGATGACTTAAGTGATGAAGCAAATACTCCAAGACTACATTTCAACCTCAAAGGGGAGAAAGTTGCAAGAAATTGGCTAAGTGTTAGCTCAAGTGACAAAGAAGTCAAAGAACAACGCCAAGAAAGAAGATCGAGAACAGTGTGAACGCGTTTCAAAATTGGAATCTTCTAGAAGGATGGTGGATATTATGGCTCATTTATTACCCCACTCCTCTTGGTGGCGGTTTTTAGGGCAAATCTTGTTTAGGGCTGAGGTGGCACGATCTGGGCCATCCAGCCGATTGTAATCTGAGCCGTCCATTGGACTTGGCCAGCTATATAAAGGGGGAGTCCCCCTCATTTGTAGAGGTCATTAGACAGTAGAATTAGAGTAGAAGTTAGGATAGAGAGACAAGTTAGAAGTAGCTTAGTATAGATTGATAGTGTAGTTTGAAGAAGAGGGAAAGTTTTCCCTTTGAAAGCTTTGTAAGAAATTGTTGTGAACACTCTCTCAATAAAAGAGTTTTTCATTGATGGTGAATTTCGTCTTTGTTGTGAGTAGCTAGCAAGGTTTCTTCGTCCTTCGGATTCAAATGGTAGTTCTAAGTAGTATAATTTTTATTCCATGCAAGTAGACATTAACTGTGGAATGTGGTGTTTGATCTAAGCAACTTCGTCTATCCATACCACTAGTGTATTTGCTGATGGTGAATGCGCCTTGTGTGGTCAACTGGAATATCGTGTACTTAACTTCAATCACAATTTGAATAATGGTATGCGTCGTTGTGATGGTATCTTTATGTCAAGTGGTGGTTTGAACATCTTTAGTCATCTCCCTTGAAGATTGCACCAACTCCGTGGAAGCTGTCCGATGCGAGGCAAAGCGAAGTTTGGTTGAAGTTTGCTGAAGTTGAGCTCCATATCCCGCACTTAGAATAGATTTAGACTCTCTAAACCCTACCCCATTTCAATTCAGTACTTTCTGGTTAGAATAGGAAACCTGCGCTTCATAGACAAATCTTTCGAGCATTTGAATTCCTTTCTCCACTGCCGAACAATTCCGTAAGTCCCCTTGAAATACTAGCAAATCACATCAAGCCAACTGAGCCTATTCGCACTAAAAGAACCTTGGAGTTGAACGCATGAACTTTCTGGCAATCTTAGCATGCGGAACACTTTGATCAAGAGAGAATAGGGTAGCCGTTGGCGACTTTATTCTGCGTTGGTGCAGTCACAAAAAACACATCAACAGTGTCCAATTCCAAACTTCTCGTGAAAACCCTCCATCAATTGTTTGGCTTCTTGTTTTCCTACACATCTTAGATAAATTCCTTCATAATTTCTTCTATAAAGAACTGACCCTTGGAGCATGAATCTCTGAATTTTCATTCTTAGGGCTCTCCGTTGGACTGGATTCAAGTGATGTGGGAATCTGTGATTCAACAGGTAATAAACTGTGTCATCATACCATTCCCTCGGAGACACTTCTTCCAATACATACATTTGTTGAACTAATTCTGGACCAGTCATTGCAATCGTCTGAGCCAAAGCCTATCCTTAGACCAATTTCATAGGTTGTATCTCTATATCATATTCTTGCAAAGTGGCGACCCACTTGCCTCTTCTTTCTCCTAACTCCTTTTGCATCAGTAAATTTTTTACTGTGGCATCTAGAACAATAGCGTAGACCTTGCTTCTCAAGACATAATGTCTAAATTTCTTAACAGCCTTTACCAGAGCATAAGCTTGCTTCTCAATATTGGGATACCTTAGCTCTGCCTCCTTTAAAGGTGCACTCATAAAAGCAATTGGGTGCTCATCTTTCTCTTTTGTTCTTTGTGTTAGCACTGCCGCGCATGTATGCTCTGAGGAAAATGAATGCAAATAGAAAGGCTTGGTGTAATCTAGACTAACCAGTACTGGAGAATCTACTATTGCTTGTTTGATCTCATGAAAAGCCTTCCTAGTCTAAGGAGTCCATTCCACCTTTGCATTTTTCTTCAGCATCTCATTCAATGGCCTCACGATCTCGGCAAATCCGGTTATAAATTTTCTGACAAAATTAATTTTGCCAAAGAATGATCTTAATTCCTTCTGACTACCTGGAAAACCAATCCTTGAAATGGCTTTAATACGCTTTGAGTCAATTGAAATACCCTTCTCCGAGATGACATGACCTAGCAACTTCCCTTCGGTGACACCAAATATACATTTCTTTGAATTGAGAGAAACATCGAATCTTCTGCATCTTTGAAAAATATTTCTTAAGTCTTCTACATGATCTCCTCTTCTTTTTTAAAACACTGTCAGGTCATCCATGTATATGATTATGCACTTTCCTACCAAATCTCGAAAAGCGATATCCATGGCTCGTTCAAAAATGGCTCCTGCATTGATCAAACCAAAAGGCATTCTCCTGTATGCGAAAGTTTCCCATTTTGTGGTGAATGTTGTCTTCAATCTGTTTGCTTGCTCCACCATTACCAGATTATAGCCCAAGTAGCTGTCCAAGAAGGACATCATTTGCAAACCATTCACAATTTGTAACACTTCATCTAATGAGGGCAACAGATAGTTATCTTTTTCGGAAGCCCTATTCAAATTGCGGAAATCTACACACAACATTATTTCTCCGTTCTTCTTTTTGACTGGAACTAGATGGGCGACCCACGAAGAGTGCCTCACTGGAAAGATGATACGAGCAGAAAGAAGCTTCTTGACTTCTTCATATATCAATGGTTCTAACAGTGGATTTATGGACCTCTGCCTTTGTCTGAATGGCTTACTGGCTGGTTTTAGCAGAATCATGTGTGTAATCAATGAAGTATCATATGTTTTCAAATCTTCATATACCCAGGCTATTACATCTGGAAATTCTTTCATGACCTGTAAGATGCCTTCTCTTTCTTCAGGTGTGCAAAATTTTCCAATAAAAACATTCTTCACTTGCTCTTCTGTTCCCATATTGATGGCTTCATAGTCATTTCCTTGGGTACTCTGGTTTCTACTCAGTCTATTAGGATCAAACAATATTTCCAATTCAACCATACCTCTTGGAATAACATTTGTCTTCAAATTCAGGATCCCTTCGGTATCAAATTCTGCTTCCTCAATTTCTTCTTCATCGATGATCTATGCTTCGAACACACCAGAGCATGTGAGAAAATCTAGAATTTGTTTATCATCATCAAACACTTGGAAATTTTTTATATTATTTGGAATTGAAGGTGTTGAAACTAACTCCACTATGAACTTCTTCAATCCTTCCATAGCCAAAGGTTCCAACGAACTAGCAGCTTGTAAAAGAGAGTTCGCAACTGGGTTCTTGGACCTATACACCTGCTTGGTATTGAATGCATCAAAGCTCTCTATCAAATCCCACACTTTTTTGTGGTAACGACCAAGCCTTTTATCATGACAAGCATACTATTTTCTCACTTGGTGGACCACAATGTCTGAGTCTCCATAGGTGTGCACAATCTTGGCTCCCTTTTGAATTGCAAGGATCAAGCCATGAATCAAAGACTCATACTCAGTAACATTGTTAGTGCATGAAAATTGGATCCTGTAGGCACCTAAGTATGCCTCTCTCGTTGGGCTAATAAGCTCAAATCCTGCTCCATTTCCTTTCTTTGAATTTGATCCATTGAACCTCAAGGTCCATACTTGGTCTTCTATGAGAACATTGAGAGGCTGAACATGTGCGTCTTCTTGATTACACGCTTCTAGAACCTTTTCTTCAATCATTGGCTAAACTTTATCATCTTTCACAAGTCTCTCTATTAAAACATCCTTTTCTTCATTTATCTTCTAATATTTTTCTTGCAATGAGGCTTGTGGAACGTGCTTTGTGACTTGCTCTAGGGCCACCCTGCACATGGCACAAGTGATCTCAGAGTGAAATGCCTCATGGATTCTGCACCAATTAGGAAGCAGCAAATTCTTGACAGAGGCATCTTTTCCTAGGTCTGCTTCTTGTTTTACACTTTTCAGGACAAAATCTCTAAAATTTTCAAATGTTCCTCCACCCTCACTATCACTTGAATCACTCTCGATCAAAACTTTAGTGGAAGTCATGGCATCCTCTAAAGATTCCCCTTCATTTGATCTTTGCAACATCAACACTTCTTGTTTGACGGGCTTATATGAGCCCAAATCAGTCTCTACAAACATAATTTCATTACCTTCACCATATTCAGTGATCATCAATCTAAGCCTAGGTGTGCTTTCAACCTTAATCTGATTCAGAACTCCTCTCCACGGAAGCCACATGTGGGAGAAATCTATTGCAATATATCTGTTCAACTTCTTGGCCCAATCTTTGCTTAGCAACATGCCATAACCATCAGGTATGTCGACTACTGATATATGAATAGAGCTCTAGATTCAAGGATCAGCAACCAACTAAATGTGAATGTTGTTCAACTCTCCAACAACTAGAACCTCTTTCTTGTCCAACTGGGTTACCTTCTTGGTGGTTTGAAGTGGCACTATATTGAACCTTTCGCACACCTTCAATGACATGACGTTGCTGGAAGCACTAGAATCAATCAAGCAGTTGTGCAATAATTTTCCAAAAATTCTAACTGACATGAGGAATGGGGTTGGTTCATCTTTCCCCTGATAAAATACTACTGGTTTTCTTCTTTCCTCTATTACAGTATCTTTCTTTTCATCCTTTCTATCCAATGGAACTTGATTATCTTGGGCAACCTTCTATGTTTCCTCTTGCTTTTGCTTTTTCTCCGTAGGTAGATTGAACCTAACTCTTCTTTTATCTTCAGTCTTTGGCTTCTCAGGCTCACTCTAAGATTCTTGTACCATCCCCACAAAACCTTGAGACTATTGCGGAGTCTCCCAAGTGTTGAATGGTGCATGAAACACTTCTTCCACTACATTCGCGCTCTACATGGGTCGAGGTTGGGTGTTTACAGGAGGATTCCTTGATGAACTAGGTACTTCTTGAGAAGCATTCTTTGCAACAGGTGTCTCATACAGGCTTCCTAGAATAGTATCTCTGACTTCTAAAATCTTCATTAATTCATACAAGGGAAGACTGACTTTCATCTTCTTGACTTCTTCCAGCACATAAGAACTTAGCCTCTTCATATCTTCTTTTAGAATACTGTCTTTCTGTGGGCATTGCACTTGGTGGATAGGTTGTTGGACAGTTTGTTGTCCATTTCTATTTTGCATTGCACTTTGCTGTCTGTACTCTGGAGAATCCTTAGGTACATTGGGATTATTGCTTGCATTAGGATTCGGTGGAGTTGTGAAATTATTAGGAGGAATTGATGACGTCAGAGGCTCTTTGTGATGGTAACTCCTCTGATAAACTTTGGGGGTTGTTTCTCCAGATGTCTGAAACGCTTGTACCTCTCTTCTTCCTTCTACCAAAATGATGTTATAGAGGGGTGGAAAAATATAATTGTCCTGACCAAGAGGCTCCTCTGAATAGGTGTCCTGAACCTTTGAATATACTTGAGCTTTTGAATATACTTGAGCCTCTTCTTCTTGATAGTCTGGCATCCCCACGGGACCATTTGTTGATGCTAGTGGAAATATGTGATTAATTGATGGTGGCGTGTAGCTCTGGCACTTAGGTAGGACATTAAAATCTTCTAAAATTAGCACCTGGTCATATCGTTGGATTGGGACTATCTCATATCCAGTAGTAGGAGGATTCTCGATACCCTCCATGCTCTTTACTTCTCTTTTGAAAATATCAGCAGCTACTAGAAATTCATGACATTGGAGCTCTAAATGTTGATTCGTATTATGTAACCTACACCATCCTGACATGGAAGCCTTTGCCAAATAAACTCTATCGGTAGGATGGTTCTCTGGAGGTGGCGGATTATCCAGCGGTGACAGAACTCCTCCGTTGTTGGGCCCCATGTTCGAGGACCTTTCCTGAAATCCTTGGTTATTATTTCAATACCCATGACTATTTTCCTAATGGTGTCCTTGGTGGGCATCTTAATGATGTGGAGGATTACTCTAGTATCCTTGATTGGCACCTTGATGCGATTGATAATTCTTTAATGTAGATTGCATCTAGTTGTTTTTATTTTTGAGGTAGGTCACCTCAGTTGATAGCCTTTTCATCTATTCAACTAACTCTTTCATTTCTTCTTTCTCCTCTTGAGTCCTCGTTGGTGGCATTGTGTTCTAGAGATGGACAGGCTGTGTTGCTTGAGTTTGGGAAAAAGGTATCCCAGGATGGAGAACTAATTGATTGGATGGTGTTTGTATCTGGCTAGCCGGCTGAGGAATTGGATTCAACGTTGGAACTTGTTGGTTCCATGTTGAGCTGAGTGTTTGCATCTGATTATTTGTCGTAGCTAGGCTAGTGTATAGTGCGGGCCCAGTTATGTTCTGACCTAAACCTTGACTCACTTCAATAGCCTTAGCATAAGCTTGATTCATATTAGCCTGTGTGGGGTGAGACTTCACAAACATTGCAATCAAGGGATCCAAGGTTGAATAGTAGTTTTCCCTGGCATGAGCAATAACGTAGGGAGTGCGTAGCCTTGTGAGATCCTTCTGGAATCTATTGTTGAATGCATGGATGGGCTCTTTTTCCTACCTTCTCAATTCTATAAACTGGCAGAAAAGCTCCACAGGAGTCATGGGGATACCAAACTTTCTAACGAAGGCCTCCTTCATTTGTTCTCATGACCGTATTGATCTAATTGGCAAGTGAATGAACCAATGATGAGCTTCCTCTCCTAAAGAATATGGAAAGAGTCTACAAGCCACGTCTACATATGCAATCTTCCTATTGCGTAGGTGATCTTCGAACATCTTGACGTGGTCCTCAACAGTACGGTTAACATCATTGACTTGGAACTTTGTGTAGAAATGCTCTGGATTCTTTGGCATGTCATGGTAATCAGAAAACACAAGTGGAGATGGATTAGTAAGCAACCAAGTAGAACCATTTGGAGCTGGTTGACCTCCTGGTTGAGCCATTGATTGAATTGGCTGCCGCCGCTAATAAATGATAACTTGGGTTGGCTGTTGTTGAGGTGTAGTAACCTGAATCAGTTTTTGTTGTACGGGTTGCTATTGCTGGATAAACACTGGTGTTTGTACTTGTCTTGGTTGAGCAAACCTTGAAGCACTTGGTGGAGTCCTGAACAAACTTAAAATTTCTTCTCTGCTTTCTTCACTTGATTGAACCTCTTCATTTGACAACACTTCTTCACTTGACTTAGCCTCTTTACTTGAATGACTTTCTTTCCTTTTCCTCGCTCGATTAGGTATCTCTACCTCCACAAACTCCTTGGATGAACTAGGTGTGGACCTCAAGATTCTTTTCAACTTATCAGGCAAGAACGAACTGATGTGATCCAGTATGTAGCCGATTACTGGCGAGGTGCAGGAGCAGGAGTGAGTGGTTTCTTTGATTCAAAAAATCTCTTTCAATTGCAACTTGAATCTTAATAGCCTTCTCCTCTTCTTCTTCCAATACGAAGCAAGTTCGCATATACTCAACGTAGCTCCTTTTTGTCCTCCACGTGAGATTGTTCAAACCTAAGAGGATGTCTTCTTGATCATCGTTAAATCCCAAATTTGGCTGCAACACTGGAAATATCTCTTTATGAGGTAGTACCATCTTGATTCATGATAATTTTTTCTCCAAGGAATTTCTTTTTGATAAAAATACCTTCTTTACTTCAATGTGGTTGTTAAATGCAAGGAATCCTTGGAAGGCCCTCCTTCTAGAGCCAATTCATGTTAACGTGCTGGAGGAGGGTAAAAGAGTCTCTAAGATCATCTTCATAGATAATAATATTTGATAGAATCTGGAGTTCAACTGCTCGGTTGTTCGCGTTCAGCCCTCCTAGTGCCAGTTCCTATTGATGTGATTTTTGTAACCACACCAATCAAAAGAACAAAGTAATCTGAAGGCTACTCCATTCTCTCTTGATCAAAGAATTTTGTGAGCTAAGATTGCAAGAAAGATCGCACGTTCAACTCCAAGGTTCCGAAATGCTATGGAATACCCTCAGTTGGTTCGTTGTGATTTGTTGTTTTTACAAGGGGACTTACACAGTTGTTCAAGATGTTTGTAGTTAACCGCAGATCGATGATTGGAAGGGAATGCAATGCGGATGATTTAGCAATAAGGTATGAATTTTCCTAAAACTAACCAGAAATAAACTAAATTGAATGGCCGCATAAATTAGAAAATTATGTTCTATCTAAAGGTGGGATACGAGATCAATTTCAGCAAACTTCAACCAGACTCTACTTCACCTCACACTGGACAGCCTACACAAAGCCGGTGCAATCTTCAAGGCGATGGCAAGAAATTTTCAAGTTACAATCCGGCATCAAGATACCATCTAGATGACGCATACCAAGACATGAATCATAACTGAAGTTAGGCTTATTAAATTCTCCAGTTAACCACACAAGGAAAACTTGCCATCAGCAAGATGCTAGTGGTACGGACTAAAATGAAGTTGCCTTGATTAACACCACAAATCCACAACTAACATCTACTTGCATGAAATGAAAACTATGCTACTTTAAGCTACTTTACGCTACTTGACGCTACTTGAAGTAGAAGGGGTGAAGAAATCTCGCTAGCTATTCATAACAAAGACGAATTTCACCATCAATGAAAGATATTTTATTATGATAGTTTTCAAAACAATCTCTTACAAAGTTTTCAAAGGAAAACTTTCCTTCTTCTCCAAACTATGCTAAGCTATCAAACTATCTCTCTGCTCTAGTCTCTAGTCTAATTTAGTCTCTATTGTCTAATGATCTAATCTAATCAGTACAAATGAGGGGGGATGGCCCTTTTATAGGTGGCCTAGTCCAATGGATGGCTCAGATTACAATCAAATGAATGGCTTAAATTAAGCCACCTCAGCCCTAACCCTAAAAACAACCAGAATGGGGAGTGGTACAATAAATGAATCAAAGATTCCCACTCACTCCCAAAATAGCAAAACCAATTAGTGTCCACTATCAGTCCTCTAGAAGGTCATCATCCAGGAGTGCATTTCCATTCTCCTTCTCCTTGGCTCCAAAATCAATGAACCTGGAAAGCACAGCCTCAACCATCTGAATTGAGATAGGCGGAATATGATCTAGCTGAAACTCTAACACCGTGACCGCCTGTCCATGTCGTGTGCAATATTTTCTCCAGGCAACCAAGACATCCTGTTTATTCTGAATTAAGTTGGAGAAAGTCGAAATATTTTCAAAGTCATCATGCACAAAAGTCTTCACCTCTGAAAAGAAAGGTGGCAGCCTACTCCTCAATCCATCAGTAGTCACCTCATCAGATTTCAGCCTCCTAGCAAATATTTCCTCTAAAGTGTTCAGGACTCAATCAAGAATGTTCGTCATAGCTTTTTTGACTCTGGCTGAATCTTCCTATGCTGCATCAAAGAATCTACATCTTGTCGCTACTAAAGAGTACCAGCCAATAAAGTCGTACCTATCACCTTCCTGAATTACTCCTCCATCAACCAACATCTACAAGGGAGCATGCATCAAGGCCTTCAGACGCTGAATAACTTTGTTATGATAGACATGAGCATCGCCCCAGGCCTGATCAACTGCCTCCATTCGTGCCATAATGTCTAAAGCTTGCTGGTAAGCATGAGCAAGATCTTCCATGAACTTTTTTGTCTCGGCACGAACACCTGCAACCCATTTGTTTGCCTTTTGTGCCATCTTCCTCAAATCCTCCAAGCCACTAATTGATTCTGTAGACAACTCGGCCAGAAGCTCAAGTGCAAGAATCTCCTGCCCACAAGGACAAGACAAATGCTGCATATAACCTATCAACGTCTGATGCTCCTTTTTCAATTTCTTGTACTTTCCTTCAGTCCTAAGCAATCTGTCCTTAAGTGCCTGATAGGAGTTATCACACTACTCAATGATTTGTGCTCCTGTGGGGCGACCTAACTCCATGGTTGCGATCACATAATTCTCCAGTATAGCCTCATCTCAATCACAATCAACCCTAGGCACAACCACGTGAAGGGTGCGAGAGCCATCCTCATATGTTGAGATCTTCGAAAATTTCCTAGCTCTCTTCTTTGTTGGAGGCGCGCTAATCCTACTCAAGAATTCCTCCATCTCTACCGCTGGATCAACCTCTTCACTGGGGATCCTTCTCATTCTATCTCTGAGCCAATCAGGTACCACCTGTCGTATGTCAAATGGTTGCTCGTCTCTTGCCTCCTCTTCATAAACTTCTCTACTTTCATTCTGGCGAGGCTCATCGGCCTCTATGGGCTGAGTATCTTCTGAAACTGTATCATCCTCTAAAGCTGCCACAAGTTCATGCTAGAAGTGTGTGTCCGTAGCAGTTTCCTTATCTTCCTCTTGCTGATCATCTCTAGTGGGTGCATTAACACTTTGGCCAACTAATTCTCTTCATGGTGGCTGATATTCCTTATGTTATTCCTGCTTCTTATTCAATACATTTTTCTGATCAGCGAAAAGTGAAACCTCCTGTATGCTTGGAGAACGTGTCTCCAATGGCGTAGGTGACTCTAACACAACTCTTGGAGGCCTCGGCTGAACTGGCTCCTTCCTTCAAGATTCTGGACCTCGAGTAACCTGTTTCTTCCTACTGGCAGTGGGCGTACAATAATCTCCCATCAAGTTGTAAGTCAAAGGAATTGACCTACTCTTCAATCTTCTCACATGCCTTTCAACCCATTCCCTTGTGAAAGTCATGACTGGGATACAAAATGTGTCAAAATCAGCAATCTCCGGCTCTGACCAATCTGGAAGTGGAAGTGGTGTATCTCTTACTGCCTCATAATCTAGATGGAGAACATTCATTTCCTCGTCCACCTGGTTTGGTATTGGAATAATTTCACACTCCCTGATCATGCTCAATAGAAGCCTCAAGAACATTCTTTTTCTAACTTCAGTCTCATCTGATGCACCAGCCTAGTAATCTTCAATATTTTCCTTATGCTTGAACTCTTTTGACATTATCCATCTGATATTGTTGTGGCGGTCATAATGTTGTCTACTGGTGTGATAAGAAAAATGAAAGAACTGAAGCTCATTTTCAACTTCCCTGGCTGCTTGAAGTGAAGGACATACTTCATCTAAATTCCCCATGATGATTGGGAATTCAATTCCTCCCTTCTTCTTTCTCTTCGGAATCTTATCATAGGCAACAAGTTTCCTAGATATCTCTAACATCAAGATTCTATTGGTTGGGTACTTAGGAAATCTATACGGATAGGAAGAAAACCCTTTCAGCATGATATAAGAAAATTTTGGAAACTGAATAAACCAGCACCCATGCCTTTCAATTAATTCTTGAGCTTCCCTCGAGATCCTATGATGAGTTCTTTGCTAAATTGATCTTCTTATATGCATGGTAAAGGAATCATTGACCTGCTTGTAATGGGAGGTGCCTGCCAGGTGCAGCTGTGGACAAGCCTAATAAATTCTGAACTAATGAGAGCCACAACCAATTGGCTCCTTATACGAAATTCCACTATACTTTGTCATACGAGCCAACATGTAAACAATATAGGATCCCATGTAAAAAGTCTTCCTCCTCATCAAACTCTGGAGCTGCTCATGCAAATTGTCACTAATCATCACCACCCAGTTGATGTGCTCTTTCCCTTCCAGCAAGAGGTTGATGTAAGAGAACATCCATGGCTCAAAGATAAACACCTAGGGGTAGCCTCCAACCCTAGTGACCATCATGATCAGGTCATAGTAATCCTACTTCAAATCATCTGATATAATCTGCTTTGGGAATTTCATGCGAGAGGGATTGGGCTTGTTCATCCAGGGAGAGTTGATCATCTTCGCACATCTCTCGAATGTTGAAGCATACGTTCACTCAACATGCTCTCTCATCTTGTAAATTATCCTCTCGCGTGATGGGATTTTGAATGCTTCACCGATAGTCGCAGGAGTGAGGTTGGCGAACAATCTACCATTAGGTGAAAATATAGACTTGTGATCCGAGTCGTAGCGGTTTGCACACTCCATCATCAGCTCTGGACACTGAATAGCTGGCGAAAAACCAGCAGCTGCATATAGCCCACTCCAAACAATATTGTGCAAAGTGACTGAAGGACAATGACTGCCAACTCCCATCATTTGACTTTTAAAAGCCTCCATGTTGAAAGAACCCAAATTTGTGTCAGCCAGCTTGCCCAACTTGGAAGTGAATTTCGACTCCAGCAGGAAAGGCTTGCTCAGCTTCTTGATAACAGCCTGCCTGCATGCAACATTACTATCTCTGCCAGTTGCTCTTACTTCAGACATCCTACAAAATAACAAACAACCATCAGCAAATTAACTTAGAAAAATAAAATAACATGGGGCTGCAAGTCGACTTCTAGAATTGAGAAGCTGCAACATTATATTTCATCTGCAAACCTCAACTTCTCCTCTAGCAACTTCAAACTTTCAACATTTAGCAATTTTTTTAGTAAGCTTCAGCAACTTCAACTCTTTGAGAAATCAGCCAACTTCACCACTTCTCAGCACTTAAACTCTTTCCGAACTTCGGCTTCAAGAATCCTCCTCTACTTCATGTTGAACTTCCTCAACACTCAGCTATTCACTTGCACTGCAATCTTCACTTCAGAGCTGGAATCAAACTTCTTCAACCGATGGAGAAAAAATGAAACAAAGTTCAGCTCAAATAGTTGCGTCGAATTCTAGAAGAGGCTATCTTTAGCCAGTTCATTAAATCTCCACTACTACACAGCAGGAATTCGAATTTCCCTCCTCTGGAAATTGCAACACTTGTCATTTGGCGTCTCGAATCTTGACCTTCTAGAATTTCAAAAGATTTATCTTGACTGCCCAAGGCGTACTTCACTTGGTATTTTAAATTCATTTTTCTAACTTCAATTGCATTTTAAAAATTCACTTCACCAGCTGAAGCTCTGACAACTTGATTTTATTCATCTCTTGCTTGAGAGAATTCACCTTCATGAAGAATTTCGATCAAAATCACCTAGGAAAACCACTTTAAATTCGTCATTTGAGCCATTTTATTTCAACAACACATTTTATTCCTTGCCTTAGAAATTTTTTTTTAGATTTTTCCTAGGAAAACTCATTATTCAAGTTTCAATCAAAAATAGTTATCCTGAAAGCCCTGGCGAAGTGTAGAAGACTTTAAAATCTATTCCTTGTCGAAGATCTTCAATACCAAGAAGAAAATTCCCTTCAAAAAGTGTTGAATCCATGGGTCTACAAACAAAGGGGTACATTTAATTTTTCAATTTTAAACCTTAGAAAAATAGTTTTAAACAAATTTATTCCAATTCTTCATATGTGGGCATATTTTCTTGCTCAACTTTACAAAAATTCATCATCCTCACGAAGCTGGCACCCTCTGACATGTCTTTGTCAACTTTATTCATGCCTCTAAAAATTTCCTCACCCCTTCAAGTCTAGGCGTATTTTCTTCTAGGAATGTGGAATTAAATATCAACACTTAGAAATATATTCAATCAATATCATCAGTATTAGGCATCAAGGAGGAATTTTCCTTAGAAAATTTTCTTTCATTCATCTTCAATTATGGCGCATTTTTCCTGTGGTGAGGAATTAACTTTCATGCCTTAGAATATTTCCTCAGTTTAAATTTTACCCCTAGCATGTACTTTGGGCACATATATCACATCATGGAGGATATTTTTATTTCAACGCCTTCCTTAGTCACCTTTTATTCACCTCATGTTGGGCGCATTTCATATGTTGAGGACTTAGCTTCCAACACCTTAGCCATTTCATCACCATCACTTCACCTTGTACTTGGGCGCAATAAGACTATGGAGGAGGAATTTACTTCACTTAACAACTTTTACTTTCATCTTGGAGTTGGCGCATTCAAAGGGTGGTGAAGAATTCAACACCTGGAACATTCTCTATTGCATGCACAACGCCCTTTGACTTGCCTTGACCCTCTCTATGGCACATTTCACATAGGTAGAAGGATGGATGCATATCACATGTGGTGAAGGATGAACGCCTTTGACCTCTTTGACTCCTCTTCAAGCATGGGCGCATTTTGGACCCCAAGGAGGATTTAAAATCCTTTGTCTTTTCCTAGCTTGCTTTGGGCGCATTTAGCATATGCAGGAGGATGAACTTCATTACTTAGAATTTTTTTCCTATCATCTTGACTTTGCATGGGCACATTTGGGGTATGGAGGCGGATAAACTTCAACATTTAGCCATTTTTCTATCACCTTCTTAGAATGGGAGCGCATTTGAGGGGGTGAGGTGGATATCTTCATGCCTTAGAAAAAAATTCTATCTTCTGCCAGTCATCTGAGGATGAGGGCGCATTTAGGGGGTCAAGGTGGGAAAACTCAATGCCTTAGGTGATTTTTCTTTCCTTCTGCCAACTTCTCCACGCCCTGCTATATATAGTAAGTCCTTTGATTTTCATATCTCTGAAGCTCGGATCGATTTGAAATTTTAATCACTGGATCTTCATGACCTTGTTAGCTTGTTCACACTACCATCTCGAGCTAACCTACTATTTATAGCATGTTTCTGAAGGTGGTTTACTATTTATAGCAACTGCCGATTCTGACACTTCCCAAACTCCGTTTTACTTGAAATTTGAATGTCGTGACCCTCATCGGTAGACCTGCTTGTTCACACTGGCGCTTGATGCCGATTTACTATTTTTAGCCAATTTCTGGAATGCCTTACTATAAATAGTAAGTGTTTCGTTTTCCTTCAAATTTTACCGGTGGATAGCTTGAAAGATGTTGATCGCAGTGGGATACACTAGTTTTCAAAAATTCTGGCATTTTACCCCTCATTTCGAGTCTCGAAGCTCGAAACCCTAATTCGACTTGCATGTATATCAAATGACCTCCGTTTGACCCCGTTTCTATTGCACTTTGCTCTTTTCATGATACTGATGTGCTGGGAGGGAGCTACCAGAGTGGACTTGCTAAAAATAGTAAGTCTCTAAAACTTGATCATCTTGCTTTGCATGTCACATCACCGCGTAGTTCCTGAAAAACCCATAAAGAATCACTGGACATGCCCTGAAAACTCTAACATGCAAACCCTAAAGATAGCCTCTGAGGGCGGTTTCTTAAAAAGTCCTGATCCTGGTTTGCATGTTATACCGTTGCGAAGCCCTCGGAAAACCCACAAGTAATGTTCAGACATGCGAAGAAAGTCTCAACACGCAAACCCTCAAAATAGCCTGTGAAGGCTGAATTATGAAAATCATCATCTCATTTTGCATGCTATATCACTACGCAGGTCTTAGAAAACCCATAAACGATCTCCAGACATGCATTGAAGAACTTTGCATATAAACCCTAAAATCTGCTCCAGAATCTAAACTTGCTAAAAATAGATAGTTGTATGTTTCAGCTCAAAATTTGCAGATGAGCAGCTTGATGTGTTTTGGATGCAGTGTAACGATAGAAACTTCAAAAGTGTTGAGGAAACGCCCTAAATTGAACACTTACTAAAAATAGTAACTTGCTAGAATTTGATGAAATTTTATTGAGAACCTATTGGAAGCACACTGACTGCAATGTGATGCTCAGATTCCAATTTATTCACTTCATTTGACCTCAAATTGACCAGAGAAATACAAACCCTAATTATTTAGACTTGGCCAAAATTTCCCGTTTAAGCTTGCAGAGGGGCACATCCCTGGAAAGCAGACAACAAAAAAGAGACAAAAAGAGAGAGAGACAAAACCAAAGCCAAAAGACCAGAATGGAGCAAAAATTAGGGGGTCCCCATTTTGAATGGGGCGATGTGTGAAAAGGTCACAACACCTTCTTAGACTTTGATCCATCAAATCTCAATGTCCACACTCGATTTTCCACGTGAGTACTGGAAGGTTGGATAGGTGCACCCTCTTGATCACATTCTTTTTGGATGTTCTTTTCCACCACTAGCTTGATTTTCTCATCCTTCACCAATTTCTCCATGGAAGAGCCTTCTTCTTTATTAACTTCTTCAGGTTCTTCTTCTAAAGAGACTTGGGGAACCATTTTTGAAACTTGCTCTACGACGATCTTGCACATAGCACATGTGATTTCTTAATGGAAAGTCTTGTGAATTCTACACCAATTAGGCAGTAGCAAGTTTTTGATGGAGGCATCCTTTCCCAATTCTATCTCTTGCTTTACACTTTTTAACACAAAATCTATGAAATTCTCGAACATTCCTTTACTATCGCTTGAATCATCTTCAATTAACACTTTGATAGAGGCAAGTGCATCTTCTAAAAATTTTTCTTTATTCGAACTCTGCAACATGAGGACTTCTTGCTTAACGGGCTTATACAAGCCCAAATCAATTTCCACAAACAAAATCTCATTGTCTTCACCATATTTCATGATCATTAGTCCAGGTCGTGGTGTGCTTTCAACTTTTATTGCATTTGGAATCCCTCTCCAAGGTAGCCACATGTGAGATAAGTCAGTTGAAATGTATCCATTTAGCTTTCTAGACCAATCTCTGCTCAACAACATGCCATAACCATCTGGTATATCCACAACTGATATGTCAATACAGCTCTGAACTCTAGAATCCACTGCCAACTATATATGGATATTATTCAACTCTCCCACAACTAGAACTTCAGTCTTATCCAACTGAGTCACCTTCTTGTTGGTTTGGAGTGGAATCAAACCCAACCTCTTGTTTGCTCTCAAAATTTGCACCCTAAACTGAACTATGCAAGTTTCAGCAATCTTGGAGAAACATTGGATTCACTTCTATGTGGGACTATTGAAATGAAGTGAAACCTCCGGATTCTAGGCCGGTTCCTACTGGTAATATCACCTAAACTACAGACTTGATGAGAAAAGGGTAAGATTATGACTGTGTAAAATAGTAAAATACTGAAAATATAAAATGGAAAGGGTGATACACCGAACTAATGAGAGCAATGGAATACTTTGATTTACACTTGAAAATTGACAATGAACATAAGATTACACATCAAATTTATGTAAGCTTTGCATTAATGTTTCACAAACAAGTTTGATTCACTCACTTTTTCAAGAAAGGAAAATATTTTCACATATTAGAATCCATGTGTAATTCTGCGAACACAGTTTGTAATTCATATAATGCTACTTTTGCAAAAGAAGGCATGAAAACAAAAGATAAAGTTATAAGGGAATAGAAGAAATTCACAAAATAACTTGATCATTAACCTGAAATGCTCAACACTTTGCAAGAACAAGATGGTAATTTGAATCATCAACAGTGACCAAGGTAAACTCTGTATATTATGCTCCAAATGAGTTACAAAACCTGCAAAATATATGACAAGGGACTCTCAAAGTCACAAAGTCTCTTTCTTCCTATTCAGAACTGCCTCCAAAATGAGCTTCAAAACTCATAAGTACAACTCACAACCACCCAGGGTCGGATCTAGAAAAATAGCCCCCAAAATAGGACACCCCACTTTCCAAAAGAAAGTCAGATACATGGAAAAGTATCCCCAAGTCATTAACCACCCTATGACTCAACAAAACAACCTCTAAAAGCACTCCAACCGACAATAGAAGCATCCTAACTATTTGAAAGAAGACAAATCCGACCCCCTGAATCTTCTCTAACATCCCTAGATACCCTCCTGATGTTTGTAAACTGTAAATAACTTCCCAAGATGGTCTCCAAGTCATAAATTAAGATCTATCTTTTCTTCTTAATGGCATACATGAGTGACCCCTTTATTTTACAAATAAAAATATCACACTTTAAGTGATTTATATCATATCACTAAAGTGGATTTACATTTTATGCAAAATATGACAATATGAATCGGCTCTAAAGGGAAGTCAACATGCTAAAAGTCTTAAAGACTTTTGATGTGGCAAATGGGAGTAGAAAATGAAGATTTCAAAGCATAAAAGATTTTGTATCCTAATGATTCATTTTTTGGAATTTTAAAAAGATAATGATCAAAATACCATTATTCATCATTTGCCTTAGGGTACCGAACCCTAAATGAAAGACAAAGAATGAAAGCTATCATTCATTTCAAGTCTTCTCACTGAAGCTTGACCGCCGCCAGCAAACCCTTATCAGCCTCAATCTTGGAAATCTTTGTTGTGGATATTATTTCCAAGAACTTCAGGAGATTGAAACTGACATTTGAAGGTAAGTTGATTTGTATTCAAATCTGGAAGATTTTCAATTTTGAAAGCATTTAAATGCTTTCAGGCCACGGCCATACTACTATTTTTTTTTTTTTTTAATCTCCTCTGATAACCCTTAATTTATGTTGATATTCTTGCTTTGGCCACCATTATCAAACTTTCTGACCGAGCTTATGCTTGAAATGTCTTCCATTTTTGCCATTTTCTGAGGATATAAAACAGGGTAAGTTTAATCTTGTCTTCAAATGTTTTTTCCCTGTAGAAACTCTGTGCATTTTACTTATTCTGTAGTAAAAGCTCAAAAGAGTTGTCTCCATAAAACTCCATCCTGAGTATTTCTTTATTCTAAATCCAACCACCATGTAAAATGTGAGAAACTCTTGCTGTAGCTGCCATTAAGAAACTCCAGAACTCCTTTCACTTTGGCCACAACCATACTTGTTCAGCAGATACAAAGGTTCGATGCATTTCTCCTCTACTTTTCATGAACTTCATTCTTACTGTATGCAGACTGTGAAATCTTACTATAGCCTTTTTTTTCTATACTTTTTGTTAAGAATGTCTTTGAACAAGCCACGAGCTCAAGCTCTCTCCATTATAAATCACTTGTTTTGTTCTTTTCATAGTCGACCAGGGTTTACTGTCTTTATGATTTCCATATACAGGAGGAAACTATATACAAGAGGAAAACACTAAGCTGAGACTCATTCTGAATTTGATTTCCTTTGGCTGAAACTTCCTTGTTTGTAGATCTGGGTTTAAATTGTTGTTATTACTCATGAGCTAGAGCTGTTGCAGAAATAGACATCTCTCTTGCATTTATGTTGGTACCCATTTATTCCTAGTTTACCGTAGCATTATACACCGTTCACTGTTGTATCTCTATCATGCATAGCTATGGATTGGCCCTGATGATTTTTTTATTTCAACTTCATTTTGTGGATAATACACTTTACCATATAGAAAATAGTGAAAACATTTCAATTTTTGTACTCCTCTTTACCAAATTGTGCTTTCATTTTCTGCTTTTCTTCCCGTTGATGATATTGCATTATGACATTGTTATTATGACTCCTCCATGGTTCTGTCTCTCATTAGAAAACCCTCATGCCACTGCCTCATTTCTAGATTGTCACCAAATATTTCATTGTGCTCCTAAATTATGTTTTGTTCTTGCTATTTATGTGGCCATCAGTCTTCAATAATGAACACAAATTCTCATTTTTCCTTGGAAATGGTAGCAACCTAGAATAAATATCAGATGTGCAGGGGTATATGAGTAAATGCTATACCAAATGCTCGACCATTCATTATAATTATAACTATTCTGTAGCTCACTGTGTTATTGACTATGAGAATTAGTGCATTCAAATCCATTATGCATTTGTCATCATTATACTTCATATTGAAGTCATATATATAACATTTAGCCCGAATATGTTTCTCCAGGGCTTCAAACTTTAGCCAGTTCCTGACCCACAAGTATCTTTTCTTTTTTAAGGTCTTTAATGGCCATCTAGTCTTGATGTATGCAGCTTACTGGTAGACCAATCATTTTCTCAGAGCATAAGATTTTTTGTTTCACAGAGCATAAGATTTGTTCACACCTGGATCCTCTGAAACTATGGCAGTGATTTCTCCTCTTATGCATGTTGTTGAATAATGCTTGTGTTCTGCCATTTAATACTCAACAATGCACATCTGAATTCATGATTATTTCTTTTTTCTTGATTGTAACTCTGCATCATGCATAAAGCTTCATGGTATTATGCTTCCAACTGAATGATCATGTTATTTTATGCTCTTTCACTGCTTCAATAAACAAATATCTACTAGTGACATATTATAATTGCAATCTAAATTGAATAGACTAAAGTGTACTTCATGATTTGAGCATAAATAATGAGTTGGGATCAACCCTCATGGGAGCCACATTTATCTCCACTCATTTAATCTGAAAATAATTGCACTTGTAGTTGTACAAGGAACAAACAAGTTAGAAAAATGACTGTCTTTTGTGTGTATGTCGACCAAATGGTTTTCCTAGACACCTGAGGCATTTATTGATCTTTTGATGCACATGCAGACAAATTGATACATGCATAGGTGAATTACATGAATAATTGTGTATAGCTATGACCTTCCATTGCTTAGAGTATAACTCTAACAAATTGCTTTAACTGCTGCAGGGACAGGAGCGCATGGAAAATATGAACGACAAGCGACGAGGACAACATCAGAATGAGACAAACCTGAACCAGTCATTCAGGCAATGACTGGTCATCCCTTTTACATGCTTATTTATTTCCTTCATTTATTCATGTATCGACTTATCTTTATTTGCATCAAATAAAAGTCAGTCTCACGGCTTGCTGTGTGAGACACATGTACCCTATCACATTCAATAAAGATTGCTTTTTCATAAATATGTAATTATTTCTCTATAATGTGCACATGTATGAATGTAATGGTCTGTAGTTGTAATTTTTCAGATTTTTTTCATTTATAAATTTGAATGTGATGAAGAAGGATAATAAAATGTACCATACTCTCTCTAGTTTAAAACAAACTCTACCCTTTTGAACCAGTAGGTGAAAAATGGGTAACACCTCTCACATAACTTCAAAGGCATGACATTACTTGATGCATCAGAATCGATCAAACAATTATGTAATAGCTTCCCAAAAATTCTGATGGAGACAAGGAATGGGGTTGGTTCATCTTTCCCTTGATAAAACACCACTAGCTTTCTCCTTTTGTCTGCCAAACTATTTTCTTTCTCATCTTTTTTGTTCATCTGAATTTGATTGTCTTGAGTAACATCTTTTGAATTATGTTTTTGTTCTGCGAGAGTATCAAGCTGAGCACTTCTCTCAATCTTGGCCTTTGACTTCCCAGAAGCATTTGAAGAATCTTGCACCATACCCACAAAATTTGGGGACTGTTGTTGAGCCTCCCAAGCATTAAAGGGTATCTGGGGCACATCCTGTACCACATTCATGTTTTGTGCGGGAGGAGATTGCGTGACAACAAGAGGATTTCTCGGTACATTGAGTGCTTCTTGGGAAGTACTTCTCACGACAGGAGATTCATTTAAAATTACCAACAGAGTGTCCCTAACCTCTGGAATCTTCATCATCTCATAGAGGGGAAGACTAACCTTTATCTTCTTGAATTCTTCTAACACGTAGGAGCTAAGTTTCTTCACATCTTCTCTAGGAGAATTATCCTTTTGTCTGCATTCAGCTTGGTGAGCAAGTTGTTGAGTAGCTTGTTGTCCACTTCTACCTTGTGTTGCATTCTGCTGCCTGTACTCAAGAGAATCTCTTGGAAAACTCAGAGTATTACTCATGTTTGGATGTGGGGGAGTTGTAAAATTATTTGGAGGCATTGTTGTAGTCAGAGGTTCATTTTGCTGATAGTTCCTCTAATAAACTCTAGGAGCTCCACCTCCAGTTGACTGAAAAGTTTGCACCTCTCTTCTTCCTTCTACCAAGATGCTATTGTTGAGAGGCAGAAAAATATAACCATCTCTGCTAAGAGGCTCCTCTGGTGATGCATACGTGGCATGAGCCTCTGAAGGAATTTAAAATTTTAGCATCCCCATGGGTCCATTTGTTGAAGCTGGTGGAAATTTATGATTAACTGGTGGGGGCATATAACTTTGAAACTCGGGCGGGAAGTGGAAATCTTCTAAGATCAATGCTTGATCATATCAGGGTGTTGGGACTAACTCATATCCCATAATCGGGGGATTCTCTGTGGCCTCCGCATTCTTTGCTTCTCTCTTAAAAATATTAGTTGCAACTTGGAATTCATGGCATTGAACCTCAGAGTGCTGATTGGTGTTATGTAGCCTACACCATCTTGACAAGGCAACCTTAGCCAAGTAGACTCTATCTGCAAGACGGTTCTCGAGAGGTGGAATATTTTCCAATGATGAAGGAACACCTCCATTGTTAGGCCTTGTATTCCAGGGTCTCTTCTAAAATACTTGGTTATTGTTTCTATAGCCATGACTATTTTCATGATAGTGTCTTTGATGGGTTTCTTGATGACTGGGAGGATTTTTTGGATATCCTCGGCTACCACCTTGATGTGCTTGATAATTTTGCTACATGGCTTGAATCTGATTGTTCTGATTTCTGAGGTAAGTCGCCTCAATTGACAGTCTTTTCACTTGCTCTACTAATTCTTTCATTTCATCTTTCTCCTCTTGGGTTTTCGTTGGTGGCACTGTGTTTTGGAGATAAACAGACTATGTTGTTTGTGCCTGGGACAAAGGCATCCCAGGGTGGAGAACTAACTGATATGATGGTGTTGTTACTTGATAAGCTAGCTAAGGAATCGCATTTAGCACTAGAGCTTGTTGAATCCATGTCGAGCCGAGCATTTGCATTCGATTTTTTGTCATAGTTAGGCTAGTATATAGTCAGGGCCCAGTTATGTTTTGCCCCAAACTTTGACTCACTTCAACAACTTTAGCATAAGCTTGATTCATATTAGCCGGTGCGGGGTGAGATTGCCTCACAAACATTGCAGTCAAAGGATCCAAAGCTGAATAGTAATTATCCTTGGCATCAGCAATAACATAGGGGGCACACAACCTTGTGAGAGCCTTCTGAAACCTATTGTTGAATGCATGAATGGGCTCTTTGTCCTGCCTTCTCACTTCTACAAACTGAAAATAGAGCTCTACAGGAGTAACAAGTCTACCAAACTTTCCAATGAAGGAATCTTTCATTTTCTCCCATGACCTTATCGATCCAACTGGTAGTTGAATAAACCAATAATGAGCTTCCTCTCCCAAGGAATATGGAAATAGCCTGCAAGCCACGTCCCCATATGCAATCTTCTTATTGCATAAATGATCTTCAAACATCTTGATGTGGTCCTTAGCAGTGCAATTCACATCATTGACATGGGACTTAGTGCAAAAATTCTCTGGATTCTTCGGCATGTCATGGTAATCAGCAAATTCCAATGGAAACGGGTTGTTAACCAACCAAGTAGCACCATTTGGAGCCGGTTGAGCCATCGCTTGAACTAGTTGTTGTTGATGTACAGTAGCTTGGACTGGTTGTTGTTGCTGAATAATCATTGGTACAATAGCTTGAATTGATCTCAGTTGAGCAAACCTTGAAGCGCTAGGTGGAAAACTGAATAAACTTTAAATTTCTTCTCCACTTGGTACTTCATTGCTTGATGGAACTTCTTTGCTTGATTGAAGTTCTTTCTTCTTCTGTCTTGCCTTCTTTGCTTGATTGAAATTCTTTCTTCTTCTGTCTTGCTCTAGTAGGTAGCTCTAACTCCACAAAATCCTTGGATGAACTAGGCATAGACCTCAAAATTCTTTTAAACTTGTCTGACAAGAATGAACTAATACGCTCTAGGATGTAGCTGCTTCTTCTATTGGCGACGTGTGAGAGAGAGTGGTTGTCTCTGATTAAGCAAATATCTTTCAATAGAAACTTGAATCTCAATAGCCTTTTCTTCTTCCTCTTCCAACACAAAAGGTCACTTGCATAAACTAAGTTGTGCTCCTCTTCAATTTCCACTTGAGACTGTTCAATCCTAGAAGAATATCCTCCTAATCGCCATTGAATCCCAAATTTGGTTGTAACACTGAAAATATATCTTTATGCAGTAGCACCATCTTGATTCATGATACTCTTCTCCAATCAAACCATTTCTATTTCAATATAGCCCTCCTTCTAGCGCCAATTCTATTGACGGGTGTTTTATGACTATACCAACACAGAATAAAGTTTCCAACGGTCACTCTATCTACTCTTGATCAAAATATCATACATGATAAGATTGCGAAAGATCATGCATTAACCTCAAAGGTTCCTTCATGCAATGGACATAGACTTAGTTGGCTTGATGTGATTTGCTAGTATTTCATGGGGACTTACACAATCATTCACTGAAAGAGAAAGGGATTTGGAAGATTTGGAAGATTTGTCAATGCAGCTCAAGTTTCCTAAGCTAACCAGAAAGTACTAAATTTTGAATGGCTGAAGGGATTAAAAATCCTATAATATACTCTAGGTGCGGGGTATGGCAATCAACTCTCACAGACTTCAACCAAGCTTTGCTTTGCCTCACCTCGGACAACTTCCACAAAACTGGTGCAATCTACAAAGGGGAGAACTAGAGATATTCAAATTACAATTCAACATCAAGACACCATCACAACGATGCATACCAACATGTAAATCATAACCAAAGTTAAGTTCAAACTATTCCAGTTGACCATACAAGCCGAACCCACCATCAGTGAGCCTACTAGTGGTATGGATTCACAAAGCTTGCTCAAATCAACCACCACATTCCACAACTATGTACTTGCATGAAATAAAATATATTTTACTCTATCCAAGTTCTATTTTAAGATTCTATGTGAATTATAAGGATGAAGAAATCTTGCTAGCTACCCACAACAAAAGATGATCACAAGCAATGACAACTTGTTTTTTTTTGGTACTGTTCACAACAATCTCTTACAAAGTATTCAAGTGAAAACTTTCATTCCTATTCCTATCAATCTATGCTATGCTATGTCAATCTCTCATCCTTTTATGCTATCAACTCCTATCTATATGCACAAATGAGGGGGGACACCCCTTTTATAGTTGGCCTAGTCCAACGAACGACTCAGATTGAATTACAATGAAGGGCTCAAATTGAGCCACATAAGCCCTAGTCAAGATTTTCCCTAAAAACTACTAGAAAGTGGAGGAGTGGGGTAATAAATGAGCACATAATGCCCACTCTCTCCCTTTGACCACTATGATCCTTTAATTCCCACCATCTTCTATAAGATCCTCATCCAAAAATGTGTTCCCATTGTCCTTCTCTTTGACTGCAAACTCGATGAATCTGGCAAACACTGCCTCAACCTCCTAAATTGAGATGGGTGGAATATGGTTGACCTTAAATTCAAGCACCGTAACTGCTTGCCCATGCCGAGTACATGATTTTCCCCAAGAAACCAAGGCATCCTGAGTGTTCTGAATGATATTGGATAAGGTCGAAATATTCTCAAAATCTACCTAGGCAAATGACCTTACATCAGAAAAGAAAGGCTCCAATCTGCTCTTCAGGCCATCTGTAGTCACTTCATCTAGAGTCAACCTTTTAGCAAATAATGCTTCAAGTGTGTTCAAGACTCCCTCCTGAATATTTCCCATGGCCTTTCTAACTCTGGCTGATTCTTCCTAAGCTGCATTGAAGAAGCCTCGACCTATGACTGCTAAGGAATATCAACTGACGAAGTCATACCTATCTCCCTCTTGAATCACTCCTCCTTCTAATAGAGTCTGTACAGGCATATGAATTAAGGCCGCCAAGCAAGGGACAAGTTTATCCTGATAAATGTGGGTTTCACTCCAGGTCAGATCAACATTACCCACATGCATCAGAATACTGGAGGTCTGCTGAAAGGAATGGGCGAGGTTCTCCATGAACTTTTCTGCCTCCACGCGAACATTACCAACCCATTTATTTGCTTCCTAAGCCATCTTCTTCAAATCTTCCAGGCCACTGACTGATTCCCTCGGAAGCTCAGCTGGAAGATAAACTGCTAGATTGTCCTGTCCACGTCGACAAGCTAAGTGTTGCACATAATCAATCATCATATGTTCTTTCTTCAATCTTTTGTACTTTCCTTCCATCTGGAGCAACCTATCCTTCAAAGCCTGATAGGAGCTATCACACTCAATTATTTTAGTTCTTGTAGGGTGGCCTAACTCCACAGTAGTGACCACATAATTTTCAAGTACAGCTTCATCTCAGTCGCACTCCTCTCTAGGAACAACCACATGGAGTGTGCAAGAACCAGAGTTATCTGTGGATATCTTCAAGAACTTCCTAGCCCTCTTCTTTTCCAGTGGCCTGCCAATTCTGTTGAGGAATTCTTCCATCTCGATTGTCAGGTTAGTCTCTTCCTTAGGATCCTTTCTCATTCTCTCCCTGAGCCAATCTAGCACTACCTATAGAAGGTAATAAACAATAAGCGATTGTTCCTCTCTTGCTCCTGCTTCACACATTTCTTCTCTAATAATGTTCTACTGAGCCTCATTAGTCTCCATCTACTGAACATTTTATCATGAACCTCGTGCCTCCTGCCCTATAGTATTCTCATCTTCTAACACTGTCTCAATCATCTGCTAGAAGATAGTGTCTGTTGTCGTCTCCTCTTCTTCTTCATGTTGATTTCCTCTCCTAGGGGTGTTGACACTTAGATTATCTGGCTCTCTAAGAGGTGGTTGGTTTACCTCCTGAAGCTCTTGCTCCTCGTTTGGTCTATTTCTTTGGCTCCAAAATAATGACACCTCCTGCACACTCGAAGAGCGAGTCTTTGACGACATGGGTGATACTTCCTCTACCTTCTGAGGTACTAGTTGGACATGCACTTCTCTCCATGGTTTTGAAGCTTGGGCTACCTGTTTTCCTTTTCTAGCTGTTGGTGGCCTCTGGTCACACATTAAATTATAAGTGAGGAGGATTGATATGCTATTAAGTCTACTCATGTGCCTCTCCACCCAATTCCTTGTGAATGTCAAAATTGGTATGCATAATGTGTCTCAGTCTGTAATCTCTGGTTGTGACCAATCCGGTAGTGGGACCATTGTGTTTCTTACGGATTCAAAATTCGGCTGCATAACATTCACGTCATCATCTACCTGATTTGGAACCAGAATAATCTCACATTCTCTAATCATCTTCAGGGGTATTCTGGTAAACATTCTTCTTCTAACTTCAGCATCATGCACTGCATTAGCCAAGAAGTCCTCAATATGTTCCTTTTTCCTATACTCCACACCCTGCACCATTCTAATATTGTTGTAAGGATCAAAATCTTGCCTACTGGTGTGATATGAAAGGTGGAAAAACTGCAGCTCATCTTCAGCTTCTTTGGCTGCCTGCAAGGATGGACAAACCTCATTTGAATTCCTTATGGTGATCAGGAAGTCCAACCCTCCTTTCTTCTTCTTTTTCTGAATTCTATCATAGGCAATGAGCTTCCTAGATACTTCTAACATTACCATTATGTCTATGGGGTATCTTGGTAATCTATATGGATATGAGGTGAACCCCTGCAGCCTGATATAAGTGAACTTTGGAAGTTGGATAAAACAATATCCATATTCTTCAATCAACTCCTAAGCCTCTTTAGATATCCTCTGTTGAGTCCTCCGTTGAAGACTCCTAGCTATGGGCATGGCGAAGGTGTCGTTCACTCTTTTGTAGTTGGAGGCGTTGCTCAGGTGTAATTGTGGGCAGGCCTCGTAAAGTTTGAACTATTCAGGACCACATCCAATTGGATCCTTATAGGTTATTCCCCTATACTTAGTCATTCGAGCCAGCATATATATTACATATGAGCTCATGTAGAACGTCTTAGTTCTCCTCAAATTCCTAAATTGATCATCCAAATTGTCACTTATCATTCTTGCCCAGTCTACACAATCTCTCCCTTCCAGCACAATCCCGATGTAGTAAAACATCCATGGCTCGAAAATGTATGATTGAGGGCTTCCACTCACTCGACTGAGCATCATTATCAAATCACAATACTCTTGCTTCACATCATCCAAGATAATCTACTTGGGGAGCCTGGTGCGAGGAGGTCTGGGCTTTTGCATCTAAACAAAATTTATCGTTCCAGCACATCTCTTGAAAGAAGAAGCGTACATCCTTTCAACCCTCTCCCTTGTTCTGTATACCATCCTATTGGAAGCAGGAATTCCAAATGCTTCTCCGATGGCTTCAAGCATGCGATTGGTAAACAATTTTCCATCAGGGAAAACAATAGTCCTTCACTCTAGCCTGTAGCAGTTGGTGCATTCCATGATAAACTCTGGACACTGGATGGCTGGTGGGAAACCAACAACTGCATAAAGTCCACTCTTCATAATTTGATGCGCTGTGATTGATGGAGGATGACTACCTAGCCCATACATTCAACCTCTGAGTGCTCCAAGGTTGTATGAACCCATATTTGTATCATTCATCTCTCCCAACTTTGATGTGAACTTGGATTCAGGAAGAAATGTCTTGCTCAACTTCTCTATCACCGCCTACCTGGATACGTTGGCTTTGCTTGACTCAACATTGGCAGCCTTGCCTATAGCTTTGTTGACCCTTGCAGATGCTCCTGCGTCGGCTTCATCCATCCTGCAAAATAAAAGATAGGCATTAAAATTTAAACTTAGAAAATAAATCACCTCAGGATAGCTAAAATGTGGAGCAAACTTCGAAAATATGGAGCTTCAGCATCTTTAACTTCAAACCTTAACACTTTTCAGCAATATAACTTTTGGCACTTAAAATTTTCACCCTTACCTTGCTGATTTGACTTGCTTACTTCAGCAGCTTCACCTCAACACTTTTCTTCTCTCTTGGAGCCACAACTTCACACTTGCAAATGGTGAGAAGAAATGAAAAATTTGTGGCTTAAATAATTCTGTGAGAGAGTTTATTTTATCAAGTTCATTAAATTTCTCCTTCCACTACTTGGAAATTTAACTTTGGAGAGGTGATGGGTGAGTTGTCACCAAGATGGGCCCCAGTCATCATAAACTTTTTCTTTGTTGAAGATTCTTTCGCATGCAAAATTTGAATTTTCCCCTTTTAACTCCTTGCTAATACTTTGTTATCTCAAACACTCGTGGGAAAAATTATTTAACTCTTAATATTTCCAACATTTAAAAAATTTCTTTACATGGGCGTACTTCATCATCTTCCTTGCCAGGCGCATATCACATCTTGAGCAAAGGGTGCATTTTTCTATCTTGAGTGCTAGACATCCTCATACCTCTTGTCTATGGTCGCACTTAACACCTTGTGTGTCTGATGTTTCACTTCATCTTCTCTAGAGCGCATTTACCACCTTGTATAATGGAATTCATTCCTTAGAAAAATCTCTATGTATTCCTCCTTGGGTGCATTTAGTAGGTCTTACTTCACATTTCATACCTTAGACAAATTTCCACCACCTCTTCTTAAGGCACATTTTACCCCTAGTGCTTCTTGTTTCAACACCTTAGAATTTTTTTTGAAAGCTTCTCCTCCTAGGGCGCATATTGTCATCTCCCTTTCAAGGCTTATTTGAGGGGTCCTCTCTCATGTTTTTTTCCTTAGAACATTTTTCATCTTGCACTTGGGTGCATTTGGAGACTTGAGTTTGGGCGCACTTATCACATCTCCTTCATGGGTGCATTTTAGCCTAGGTATTTGGAGTTTGTGCCTTAGAAACTTTCATGTTGTCTCCTCACACCTTGGGTGCATTTTAGAGGTGTTGTGGTTGGGATATTTCATGCCCTAGAAAATATTCTATCTCAACTCACTTCTTGGGCGCATTTGACAGGTGTTGCCTCACGTTTTTATGCCTTAGAAAATATTTGACCTCCCACCTCTTGGGTGCATCTTGACTTATGTGTTGACTTCAACTCTTCATCCTTGTTCACCTTTGGGCACACATGACCCCTTGTGTGCATGTTTCATGCATTAGGCATTTTTCATTCATGGTGTTTGTTAATGAAATTTGAACACTTAGTCAATTTTCATCTGCTCACCCTCTCTTTCCATTTTTAGCAACTTATGAAGCTTTTGTGATTTTCATGAATTTTCAACTTCCTCAAAACTTGATATTTGTTGAACGTGGTCCTCATGACTTGACTGACCTGTTCACACCTGCCATTTGAGCTCACCTGCTATTTTAGGCCCTATTTTAGAAGTGACTAAAAATAGTAATTGTGCGGATCACGCTCAAATTTTACCAGTAGATTCCTTGAAGGATTCTGATCACAATGGAATACCTCAGTTTTTAGTTTTTCTCAAGTTTTCCCCTTCATTTTAGGAATAAAAGTAGGAAACCCTAATTTCATTGCATGTGCCTTTGTAGACCTCCATTTGATGTTGTTTATGTTGCATACTGCTCTATTCTAGAAACTGAAGATCTAGAGTTGTTTTGGTGACATCATACCTACCAAAAGTTGACCTGCTAAAAATAGTAAGTTCTCAGAATTCATTCAGATTTTGTATGCAAGACCTCTGAAAGGGTTTAAACGCAGTGGTGTGATCAAAATTTCCAAAACCCTAGGGTAAAGGTCCCAAATGGGGTACTTACTAAAAATAGTAAGTTATCAAAATTCAATGAAATTTTAATGGGAACTTGCCTGAAGCCTCCTTATTGCAATGCCAAGCTCAAATTTCAATTTTCTCTCTCAATTTAACCCCAAACCAAGCCCGAAGAATAAAAACCCTAATCTGAAAAAACGTACTCCAGACTTAGCCAAAATTTCAAATTGGGCCAAAAGACGGGTACAACCCCAGAAAGATATAAAGGATTAGGAGAGACTACCACAAAACCACTCAAAACCAAAGCCAAAAGACCCGAAAGGGGAAAAAATTAGGGGGTACCCATTTTGAATGGGGTGATGTGTGAAAAGGTCTCAACATGATTGATTCACCGAAGGTGGCAAATGAGTCCCAATATGGATTTTGTTTTAAAATTCTGAATTTTTTAGTTGATTTTTATGTTTTATATGTTGTACGACCTAGATCTAAGATACAAATGTATATTTTGAATTATTTTCAAGAAATTAGATGCAAAAATGCAAGCTATATGAGCTTTTACTAATGCAAAATTTTAAACCCTAGAATGCAAATCCTAATGCAAAGTTAATGCAACCTAAATCTAGGATGATGGACTCGAAATCAAAAAAGAAGGTATTTTAAATGCAGGTTCACCAAAATGGAACCTATGAAAAATGGGAGAATGAATGATAATGTATTTGCACCCACTTTCAAAGAGATTCCACTCAAGGATAACCCTAGAGATCTCAATGCAAAAGAGAAAGAGATCTTGCAATAGGGCTATCCTAGGGAATGAAAATGATCTAATGAGGGGTTCACCACCAAGTTCAGACTTGGAAAAGACAATGAAATGTAAGATGTAATGAAAAACCCTAATTTAATGCAATGACCTATAAAATGGCTTAAAAGTGCAAAAAAAAAAGAATAGAGGCAAACAGATGAATAGTGTGCACCTAGAAATTTGGAAGTGACTAAAAGGAGCTCTGAAATTTTGGAAATCTTGACTTTTTGACCTAGTGGGACTCATTTACCAGTCTGGGTGAATCATTCCCAGTTCTATATTTTTACACAAAAACAAGTTTCGGGCAAATGGATATCCAAATCTACAAAAATATCTAAAAAACATCTACAGTGTAACTCATTCGCCACTTGTGGAGAATGAGTCCAGTTTAGATTTTCTAGAACTTCAAAGTTCTGATCTACACCTCTCAATCTGCTCAATTTGGTCCTCCAAGTTTTCAGATCTGAAACTCCAATTTTGGGGCTATAGATGACCTTTTAGTGAATATTATGACCTTGTGAATGGGGAAACATCTCCAATAAGCTTGTAACCTAATCTTCAATGATCTTCAAGTCTTCAAAGCACCTAAATCTGCAATCAAACAAAGAGAGAGAGAGAGAGAGAGAGAGAGAGAGAGAGAGAGAGAGAGAGTTGATTGTTAGGGAATAGGGGTTTACCTTGGTGAAACCCCTTCTAGGTAATTAAACCAAATGATGAAATAAGATAATGAAGCATGAACATGAAATAATGTAATTAGAACCTTGCCATGATGATGGATCTTGAATTGCTGCAACAATTGATGAAGAATCTTCCCTTGAATGATCTTGAAAGCTATCTTGATGGCCTTGTGGAGACTTGGAATGCTTAATTCTTGAATGCTTGACTTGATGACATGAATGCTTATGATGAAATAATGATTTGAGAGCTCAATTATATAGGCAATCCACTCAAATGACCACTAATTTGATCCCCAAGGCCAAAATAGGAGAAATTTGAACTTAAAACCCAGTTTTTCCCACTTAAACCTCAAAAATATCTCAAATGGGACTCATTTACCATCCTAGGCTAATGAGTCCCACCTCGATGGGACTCATTTTCCCAAGGTGGCGAATGGATCCCACAAGGGCTATTTTTCCTGCTAGAATGTTGGGGAGTGAAGAAATTAAGCTTAAATATTGATTTTGTCAGGTTTTTGATTAAAATATGCCTTGGGATGCACAATATGGGGTCATAAGGGCCTATTAATAAAGATATAAAGGTTATAAATGCAAGAGGGCCCAAAATCCAATGTGAAAGTGTAAGTAAATACACTTTACAACACTAAATTAAGGTAGAATTGGGTCTATTTAGCTTAGAAGGGCCCTAAATCCCATGTGAATGTGTAGAACACATTACAACATTAGATTAGGTCCACTTGGTTTACAAGCCTTCCAAATTCAATGTGAAAATATAAATAAATACATTTTACAACATTAAATTAGGGAAAAATTAAGTTTATTTAAATTAAAAAGGGTCCAAGACCTAATATGGATGTGTAAAACTCACAACACTAGATCAAGGCAATATAAAGTCCTATTTGTTATTAATTATTCCAAAATCAAGCATGGAAAAGGTAACTTTTTCCGATGTTCCAGTAGGAAACACTGAGGAGCATGATGGGCCGCCAGTTGCAAATATCCTTGGGATCACCAGACTTAGGTATGAATTTAATATTTCCTTTGTTGATGAGATTACTTAGGGAATTAGAATGAAAGCTTCAAGATAAGCTTTACACAGATCACTTTGCACACAATCCCAAAGGGATTTGTAAAACTCAAATGAGAACCCATCAATTCTCAGAGCTTTGTCATCAGCCATTGTGCTCATAGCTTCTTGAGGTCTTCAATCATGAGTAATTGCTCATAGAAGGCTTGCTGGGCTGTAGAAAGCCTATTTGGCACAACAACAAGGCATTCCTGAAGCACATTATTGCACTCTGGTGTGTAATCTTGGGCTGTGAAAACTTGCTCATAGTTCCTAACAAATGCTTGGAGAATGTCAGGCAGCTCAAAGAGCACATTATTACCATCTTTGATATGCTTGATGTCAGGCGAAGAGTGTTAGGCACAAAGAACCAGAAAGAACTCCTTCGAGGCACAGTCCCCAATCTTGAGATAGTGTAATCTGACTTTGATTTTGTGCTCCTCTAGCTGCATAATTATTAGCCACTTGCTTTTCATGTCTCAACTCCGCAACCCTAACTTACAAAGAAGGGGAGAAAGAGCTAGCCACTAAAGCCTCAATGGATTTACAAAGATCAAATGTGGTCACTTCATAAGGCCGTCTGTGAAAGTGATCTGAATCGAAGTGAGGATTCAATTTACAATATCTAGCATATAAGAAACCTACGATATTGTGTTCAATTTGGATAAAATTGTAAACTTGTAAAAAGAGTTGTATACACCAAATCATCGTTTTATTCAAAATTACAAGAGTATATACAAACTGGAGAATGCCAAAAGTCACCACAACCCCAAGAATTTGAAATGAATAGCTAGCATTGAGAAAATACAAACAAAATTACAAAAAATTCAAAAAACTAGGAATTTATTTACCCCAACTTGGTGGGGTCATAACTTTTTGCTCGGTGCTCAGAATTCAAATATGTTTACATTGTTGGAAAGGTCTCCAAGAGTACTAAGTCAATCCCTAAAATATAGTGCCTTTGGTAGCCAATTTTTAAGGACTAACGCAGGTTTTGAACCCAAATTCTGCTCTGAAGACCTTTAAAAATGCAATTTACTAGAACTTAGAAAATACCGAAAAAAATCCAAAAAATTAGAGTTTCAGTTTTTCTCAGTTTCGTCACCTCTGGATTGCTCTAGATCAAATAGCTAGTTGGCATCCATAGATGTGAAGAAACCTCGCAATACAAGTGATGGCATCATTCCACCCTTTGATCCATCCAATTGAGTGGACAACTCGACATTCAAGATTTTAGATAGTTCTGATGTGGGCCAACGTGGGGCTAGTGACGTAGCAAAGAGGTGTTTAAAAAGAACTAGGTCCTACTGGCATGATTTTACCCCACTTATCATTCAATGCAAAAATGAATGGGAAAGTGGTTTGATAGCATGATGTCCACTAACGGTTTAACCAAAAGTGGGGAAGAGCTAGAAAAAGAAAAGAAAGATTGCACGGAGATCATGGAACAATCAAGATGCTAAGTTACCAGAATAGGCAATTTTACCTATCGTATCTAGGTACAAGACGTATTGAAACGGATACATCCTGGAATCCCTGCGGAAGCAACCAGGAGTCAGATTTTTTGACGTCTAAAACGGATCACGATTTTTTGGAAAATCCAAACATTTTCAAAATGACGTGGCATTTTTTGTAGGGCTTTCAAGGTGTTTGGCACAAAAATTGAAACCTTTTGGAAACTTTTTCGAATGAAATGGAACCCGAATAAACCCTAAATCATTCATTTCTCGTCTTCAGCTACCGTTTTTTTGTTTTCTCCTTCTGAGGAAAAAACCTAAGGCAGTCGATTTTATCTGGACCTCCATTTGTTCTTGGCTTCTCCAGACAATTCCAGGTGCGTCGCCACTGGTTGCAGGAAGGCGAGGAATGCGTGAGGCGTGGTTGCAGGTAGCACACGATATCTTGGTCTCCATTGATGTGGCTGCAAAAACTCCAAGTTTCGATGTTTTTTTCATTTATATTTGTTTATAATGTTGGTAATGTTAATAAATCAAAGATTAAATAATTAAAGTTATATAGATTATAGTTATAAATTCATAGGTTTATTATTGTTTATAAATTTTATTTTTATTTTATAATATATTTCACTATTTAGCTAATAATAAATATTATAATATATTTCCTAAGAATTTATAATTGTTTTTAAGTTTTTTAATATGAATGAATCATTTGAAATTAATTATTAACTATTTAATATTATTATTAATTAACTATTATATTATTAATTTTTTATTTTTCATTAATCTATTAATATATTAAGAATTATCTATTATTAATTTATTATTAAAATATTAATAACTTAATAATTCTAAGTCTTTATTTATTATTTTAATTATTAATATCTATATTTTAGTTATTACTTATTATTTAATTTAATTTATATTAATAATAAATAATAATATATTACATTATTAATAAATTAATGTAATCAAATTTAATATACTAGATGTAAAATTGAAAATTATAGAATTGCAATTGAAATTCAAATATGAATATATTGCTAGTAGTCTTACTAATTGTAGTTTACTAAACATGTATTCTTCAATAATTGTTTTTTTAATTTTTTGTAGCTGCATAATGGCAACCAGTTCTACTTCTATTGCTCGACCCAGCTTTAAAACCGACCCAAATTCACCTTTATGGAAACATGTGCAAATGATACAACAATTGAAAGGGGGAGGAACATTTGTTTGGATATACAATCATTGTAAAGTTCAGTATACTAGCTCATACAGTCGTGTGAAATGCCATTTATGTGTCATTCCTAAACAAGGAATTGTAGTATGTACAGGAGAAAATGGTAAAGAGTTACATCCTGACAAAGTAGCAGCATATATTAAAGAGCAAGAGGAAGCAGATGCAAGACTTGGTTGTGCCACAAACCATCCTTTATTGAGAGGAAGAGGAGGTGGAAGGGGATCAAAGAGGCCTCCTCCTTCTCCAACACATAGTGACTTTGTTGATGTTGTAGTAGTGAGCCACCCATTTTTGGGTAGAAGTGAAGATCCTGTTGGTGTGAAGAGAAGCAAGGGGGCATTAGAAAGAGCATTTAAGCTTGAAACTAGAGAGCTTGCAGATCAAGCCATTGCAAGATGTCTATATGCAAACGGTTTGGCATTTAATGTTGTAAGATCACCATATTGGCAAGATATGTTGAGAAAGGCAAGTGATTGTCCACAAGGGTACACAGGGCCAGGTTATGAGAAGGTGTGTACCACCTTACTAGCAAAGGAGGTAAAAAGCATAAACAATGCATTGGCTCCCATTAGAAGTTCATGGAAAAAAATAGGGGTGTCAATTGTTTCTGATGGATGGAAGGATGCCAAAAATTGGCCATTAATCAATGTGATTACAGTGTGCCCTAAAGGGGTAATGTTTTTGAAAGTCGTGGATTGTGAAGGATAAGTGAAGGATGCACAATTTATTGCTAACATCCTTATACAATGCATTCAGGATGTGCATCCTGAAAAATGTTGTCCAAGTAATAACAGACAATGCAAAGAATTGTAGAGCTGCAAGTATGTTGATTGAGACATGATTTGAGCACATATTTTGGACACCTTGTGTTGTTCACTCTCTCAATCTCATGCTACAAAAGTTGGGTGTGAAAATAAATTGGATCAAACAAATGTATGCTGACGCTGAAGAGATCCAAATGTTCATCACAAACCATCAAATGCCACAGGCCATTTTTAGATTATTTTTAGTGTTGGAGTTCTTGAAGGTAATTGAAACACTTCAACTTTTAAATTTTACATTTCACTTTAGTAATTACTAATTACTAATTTATTTTTTAAACTCAAGCATGCCTTCTTTATATTTTAATTTTAATTTTAAATTTTTGAATAGTTTGCCGAAACCAAATTTGCATCAAACACGATTGTATTGAGGTGACTTATGAAGGTGCAGGGGGCACTTTCTAGCATGGTTATTAGTCAAAGTTGGTCCCTATGGAAGCAATACAATACTGAAAGGGAAACAAATGTAAAACAGATGATCCTAGATGACACTTGGTGGGAACAAGCAGAATATCTTCTTAGATTCACTGAGCCCATCATGAGTATGATCCATTTTACTGACATGGATAAGCCATGTTTGGAAAAGGTATATGATGGCATTGATTCAATGATTGAGAAAATGAAAATTGTCATCAATGAAAAAGAGCAAGATCCCGAAGAAACTTTCTTTAATGAGGTGCAAACAATTTGTGTTGAGCGGTGGAACAAAATGACCACCCCACTACATCTTCTTGCATTTGCATTGACTCCCAAGTTTTATAGTGATGAGATTCTTTCTTTGCTAAGTGCAACCATATTCAAATCTATAAGTTGGTGTTGGGTGTAGGAAAGCACTTAGTAGACTCTTCCCCGATCAAGAAACAAAGTATTTAGTTAGAGTTGAGTTTGCTGATTTTGTAGCCGGCGAAAATAAAAGTATTGGTGCTTCAATTGACAAGTATAGGATGGATGCTCATTCTTTGTGGTATATCAATGGCTTTATAACACCACATCTCCAATCTCTTGCGATCAAATTTTTATCACAAGTTACTTAGTTTTTATTGCACTCTCTAAATTTATTTTGTTTACTATTTTAAAAATAATCAAATGGTTAACTTCAAATTTAAAGCTTGATTTACAATTTTATAATTGTAAGTTCCTCTCACTTTGTTTCAATAGGTTGCTAGTTCCTTTTCAGTTGAGCGAAATTGGATTACATACTCCTTTATCCACTCAGTGAAATGCAACCGATTGGCAGCAAGTAAGGCGGAAAAGCTTGTTTATGTGCATTCCAACTTGCTCCTTCTTACTCATAAAAAGAATGAGTATAAGGAAGGAGGCACGAGGTTTGGGATGTAGATCCAGAGTGAACTGATTTGGATTTTTCAGCTGCAACACAATCTTTACTTTCTGTGGAGTCGGATACCCAGCATGCTTCCAATGAGAGTGCTAGTGGGGCTGCATGTGGTTCTACTCATTTACCTACATCATCTAATGTCAATGATGACATTGATCTTAATCTTCTTGATGAGCCATATGATGCCTATCATTAATTGTATTACTTTGTTTTGAATGTTGAACCGATGAACAATGAATTCAATATAATTATATACCTATTGTAACATTCAATTTTTGAAAAATTGATATGAAATTAATTTAGTATAATTGTATTTCAGATTTGTTATATTTATGGTAGTTCTAACAACTTTTTAGCATATGCATAATATGTGGTAATATTCTAAATTTAATTCTTGTTTTTACTTTCTAGGCTGCAAATATGTCTATATCTATGATTTTTATATGTTTTATGTATGGACATACCCAAACGTACCCACCCCCAAAAAAAAAAATTGTCATACCGACGTATCGTACCCATACCCGTACCCGATTCAACAACTTAGTCAAGATGCTTAAAGACTCTGTCAGATCTAGCTAAAAAATTGCACCAATTGTTCCAGAAAGAATTAGAATAAGTGGTGGCCAATATTGGAGTTGAAAAAACCCAATTTATTGCGCATGTAAAACCATGCCTCTCTTTTGCCTACTGCCCATCTAAAAGGAAAAGTACCCTCTTTTTCGTACATCACCTCAACCATATGAAAGTCTCCACAAAGGAGCCAAGTAGCTACATGCAATGAGTCAACAATCCATTGCCAGAGGGGAGATCTTTCAACCGCATCGTTAGAGGCATAAACATTAATAATCCCAAAGGAATGATTATCAATATTTAGCAAAACCAAAATGAGCTGGTGTGTGGGGTTAGACCCATAGTCAACCACACAAGTGTGCCACCATGGAGAAATAAGGGTGACAACATCACCACACCCAGCCTCATGCTTAGAAAAAATAAATTTACTGGCTAGCCAAATAGTTCGACAAGCTAACAAGCAAATACCTAGCAACTTTAACTTCTTGAAGATAGAAAACATCAATACTAGAACATTTCTGAAGAGTATCTCTAACATAATACTTCCTAGGGAGGTCTGTCAGACCTCAAACATTCCAAGAAAGAAAATTCATGTTAAGGACTCGATCATATCAATGGAGTTCAACTCTTCCAAAAAGGAAAAGCAATTCTACAAAAAATTTGGTGGTACTATCCCAATCTGAATTGAGGGAGATGAATGCCTCCTTTTTTCTAGTACAAATTCCCATTCTTAAAGAGGACGAGATGGACTGAGAGACCTTCTGTGAATTCCCAACATGGGAGAAGATGCAGCTGACTAGTCTA
This sequence comes from Sequoia sempervirens, assembly GCA_007258455.2. Lineage (NCBI taxonomy): Eukaryota > Viridiplantae > Streptophyta > Pinopsida > Cupressales > Cupressaceae > Sequoia > Sequoia sempervirens. The sequence goes on along the minus strand of VDFB02000363.1, from coordinate 129,963,891 downwards.
TCATAACAGAGGTAGGCTGAGGAATGGTGAAGGGCCACAGCCGAGTTGGCACACTACTAGAAGGAGCTTGAGTCTCTTTCCCTTTGTTGAATGGTTTGAAATTTTAGCAAATGGCTCAAGAGACTTGGAAACCACCCCTATGCCGTTGGACTTGTTTTTCCAATTGGTAACCATTGTCCATTTCTCCTTTGGTTTGGTGGCAGAACCTTCTGCCTGTCGGGGCTTTTCAGCTTCCCATGGCGGAGATTGAGTGTTGGGAAAATGAAAATATGTCACCTTTTGGGTATGCCTGAAGCTACCAGTTAAAAATATCAATGGACTCTTTCAAGTCCTATCAGAGGTCATCCTCAACACAAACTTGCTTTTGAGGGTGATCTTGAAAGAACCTATCAAGTTCGACATAAACAACCCTCCCAACGGAGGAGGCGATATGCTGTAAAAAGTGAAGACAAGGCAAGGGAAAACCAGGAAATTCAATCCAAAATGGAACATGTAACTTTCTGTCATCAAAGACAATGAATTCCCAAAACCAAGGCTACAAAACCAATAAAGAAGACCAGACATACAAGGGACCGACCATGGTTCAAGATAACCAAAACATGACTGACCTCTGCAAAGCGAAAAAGAAAAACCCTTAGTCAAATTTTGGACTATATCAAGACAGACCCTATGAGGCACTTGGGCCTTTTGAACTCATTCTTTAAGCACACTTCTAGGTGGATTTGTCCCAAAAAAATAACCAATAAGAGTATGCTTCTCTAACCATTGGCATGCAGAATCAAAATTCGAGATGGTCAAGACCATATCCATTGGAGAATCAAAAGATTTACCTCATGGAATACTTTCAGAACAAATTTTTGGGGTTGTTTGTTCGAAGGAGGGGCCATTATGCAAAGCCATTGAACTGCCAACACCGGTAAGATCTGTTAGGTTGGAGTCAGTCGTAGGCATAATAAAATAACTAAAAAAATGTAGTAAATGGGGTCGTACAACACAAACTTAATGAAAATTCCTACTCCTAAGGTGCGGTATGACATGGGAAAGGCCAAGAGAGACTGCAGAAACAAAAAACCCTAGCAGAGCTCATTCACCTCGACTCATCACACTTCCTCTATTATAAGAATTTGATTGTATCTACAGTCTTTGACATCTATTTTATTATACTTATTATATAAGTAAACATTTTAATTAATTTTTCTTAAAAATCTAATTAAAGTTCAACCCCCATTATCATGTCCCAAACCTCTCAAATCACTTGTGAAGAATGACTTCCCATAGTACAATTATACAATTATAATAAATATATCAGATATTTAATATTTATATCTATTTATTATTTAATTATAAATCATCTTTATAAAAAATTATATAATGATCATCTTTTATTATATAGTATAAAATTTAAAATATATTATTAATATAATATAATAAAAATTATAAAGTGTTTTTGAACATAACAAGTAATAGAAGAGTGAAATGATAGCATGACTAGCTCTAGTGACTGCGGCCCTTCCTTTCCAACAACAAGTTTGAATGCCTCTTGCTCCCACTCCCCCGTTTGCTACTCCCACTTGGCTATGGTGGCCCAACCAATCTCTTCTACATCTGGGTGTTACTTTGTTGTGGATATCACACCAACTATTTCACAGATCTATCCACCATTTGTGGGTGAGGCTACCGCTACACCTAAATCTCATTTCCACAGGATTCATGAGAGTTCAAGATTCTTTTACGGATGTTGTGTGGAACAGGAAGTTTGGGGTGGGCTCTGTGCAACCTTTATGGTGTGCTAGTGCTGCCCCTTTTATCTCTCTTGGCAAGGAAGTCTCTGACCATATTGACTTCTACTCCAAAAAGGCTCTTATCTGCAAGTTTTTTCATTTGTGGCCTTCCCTCCCTAATCTTTACTTCTAGATCTCCAATCATTGGTCTACTTAGGTGGAAGGTATGATGGAGATTTATCCTTCAGCTAGGGGTTTTTTTGTTCTTGGATTTTATTCTCTTGAAGATAAACAATTTTAGATCATGGATTGTGGGAATGAGACTCTCATCCCCTATCCATGAGGCCTTGAGTTCATTCCTTCAACCCTTTGAAGGAACCCATTGATGTAATACCTATTTGGGTGATATTGTCATATCACCCCTTACAATTCTAGTGATCCTTTGCTTATGAGGATATTAGAAATGCTCTTGGTAGATTCTTGAAAGTAGACATTGCTTCCTTTACTCACACCTCTTGGATTTTGGTGGAGGTCGATTTATGTTAGGCTTTAGCTAGTGAGTTAGTGCTTTCGGTTAATGAACGGTCTTGGTCTCTGCTGGTGGATTATGAAGGTATTCCTTTTTGTTGTAGATGGTATTTTGCTATTGGACACCTGGCTCATGATTTTCCTCATCGCTCTCATCCTGTTTCTTCCTCCACTTGGTGAAAGAATGCTCTCTAAGAACATTTAACAGTGTTCCCTGATACTGATTCTTCTTTGAGTGCAAGGATTCCAGGCCTCCTCCTTCTGTGCAAAAGAATAATTCTGCTGCTGATGGTGCCGCTTCTCCTAAGGCTTCTGTCATTTTGTTTCTAGATAGGGCTTCTCCTCCTACTGTGTGTGCTGCCTCCCTTGAGGCCACTACTACCCCCATTTTGAGAAAGGTTGGCTTAACTACAAATCATAATGCTTCGATCTTGGGTTAGGATGCTTCACCTAAAGCATCTTTTGTTCTAATTTTTAGTTATTCCGAAGGGGATTCTTCCCTTTCTAATCCAAATATTCTCAATCATGATATGTCTTGGACAATAGTACAACATAAGAAGAAATCTCAAAAGGTCTCTCTTTTGTTTAACAAGCCCTTGGTAGCTTTGTCGTTGGATCCAATATCTAGTGCTTGAGCTATTTCTCTTTAGCTGTTTTTGGTCTATCTTTTGTTGGTAGCTCTTATTTTGCTACTGGTTTGTTTGTTTTCATTGTTCTAGCCCCATTGTTTCTAAAGTTCATGATTGTGTTTAGCCAGTTTGTTTTGTTGGGTTGTTCAACCCTATTGTTTGCTTTGTATGGCATCAGGGCCCTTACCTGCTAATCTAATAAAAAACATAATATATAGTTGTATTAATATATTTAATTATATATTTTATACAGTAAAATTTCCCTAATAATTATCATTATTATTTATTTTATATTTTATATAATATAAATTATTAAAAGTAAATATATTATATTATATATTTTTTAATATATGTAATTGCACTTGCATTTGTCAAGGAGGTCTCTGGTTTTTTGTAAGGCTCTTCTTCATTTAGAAAGCTAGCCTACTGGTTTTAACATTACCAAGGTTAACATGCCTCCTATTTGGGTGCATCTCTGAGAGCTCCCTTTAGAATATAGGGATGAATATATTCTACAAGAAATTGCTAATATTATTGATCAATTTATTACCTTAGATAATGTCACTAAATCTAGATCCATTTTTTCTATATTTTGTATCTTGCTCGAGCCTAGTTCAAAGTTGCCCAAAAGTGTGAAACTTTGCTCCAAGTTTGAGGTTTGGCAATAGGAACTTCAGTATGAAACTTCTCGATTGCGCCATGATAATGTGTATTTTAACGAGACCACACCTGATGTGTAGTGTCCTCAGCCTCATTATGATAGGAAAGTATTGGATACTACAATGTTTCTACAATGGTAAGATTCTTGATCAAACTGTTGTAAACCCTTCTTTGGAAATACCATGATGATGGAAAAGGATCCTTGTACAAGATAAAAAGGAAACTCGATGTTGTACTTGGTAATCATTCTACTAAGTTGCATTGCATGAATATTGGAATAAATTTCCACTCCAGTCCTTCCCCTTATTTGAGGCCTCTCCAAAATTTTGGTTTCAAATCGCCTTTATCTATCTATTGTTGTTCGTTTTTGGGTTCTTTCCAAAACCATCTTCTGGTTCCTTGCTCCGCTCAAAAGATTTTGTTGGTCTTTTCTTTTTGGTTTATTTTTTCTTTTTGATGTCTCTTTCCTTGTGCAACTCCTCTCTTTTGCCTCAATGGCTGGTTTGTAATAGGTTCGGATCCTTCCCACTTTATCTAATCAAAACAACCATATAACTATTCATTCCAACACATAAAAATACAATCTCTTTACCTATGAAAAGGCAATTACTTTCCATAATATGATTAAAAATAGTCATTGTGATGTTACTGACTTTACTTTTTTCATGGTACAAACATTTATGATAAATAGGTTTATTTTCCTCGTTTTCTACAACTTCACATAAACAATTTTCTTGGTATTTAAAAACCTTGTGATATTTTTAATTTTGGTCCCATCTACCAACGATGCAACTTGCAACAAGTTTGGCTGCAAGAGTGTACAAAGTATTTATATGTTCTCCATTTTACTAAAATTTGTTGTAAATGTGAAATTCCTATAGCAATATTTGAAAACACCCTATTGCTAGCCCCAAAGAAACCCGGGCACCAAAAATGAAGAATAAAAAACTGAACATCTACATATAAGGTTGCAATGCATTACATCAACTTGTATGCCTCTATGGAACTTTATACAGTCGATCCCTCAATCTAAGTCACTTCCTCACATAGAGATAATTATTTTTTCCATTTAAAAAAAAAAAAAAAGATTAAGGTAGGAAAATGTGATAAAAGATCCCCAAAGTGGGATTTTCGTCTCATATCCCAATTTTATATAGCAAGAGTTCCTCAAGCATTTACTTTTCCACTCATATCTGAATTTCACATTGCATGGGTTCCTCACATATGAACTTTTCCACTCATATCCAAATTTAACATGATGAGTTCCTCAAGCACACCCTTTGTCAATAATAACCCATTTTTATATGGCAAGCACCCCTTAGAAGCATATTTTTGAGATTAGATGTAACTTTTCAGTCATAAAAAGCATAATTTATAAAGGTTCCTTTAATCATCATTTTCCTTGTTGCACACTTTCCTCCATAGTCACCATTAAGCTAATTATTCATTCAAAATAGTGATTCTATAAAGATTGTTACCAAGTCAAGAATGCTCTAATAAAGGGATAGAAGGTATTTTTAGCATAATTTTCTTTCCTACTCAATTGTTTAAGGTTTATAGAAAATTTCACACAATTTCTTCTTTTTATCTGAAGTTAAAAACTAGTGATTTTTCAATACATCCCAAGGTTTCAAAGTAACTTTAGATTACATGGGTTACTAAAAAGTATCATTTTAGATATATATTAAGATATTAAGTTATTTTGGTTGTATATTGTGGAAGAAGATGAGTACATAATTAAATTATATATATATATATATATATATCATTCACATATAATTGATCAAATTAGGTTTGTCAACATGAGTCTTGGCAATCTCTTATGAAACTTGGTAGGAGACAAACTTCTATAAGATGATTCATATTGGTAGAAGATAAATTTCCTTTCAATAACTCCCTAAAATTTCTATAGGAAAAAAACCATTTTAGATTGTATAGAGGGCATCTGCTAAGTGTCTTGCACATCTAGTAAAGATTGTAGATGATATATACGTTAGTGTATGTATTGTCGTAAAATTGAACCTCGGGAAATTTCACTTTACATAACCTTCCCTTTAGCCAAATAAAACATGATAATGCAAATTCTCCCTTTCACTTACCTCTAATTCCATCCTTACACCATGTGAACATCCCGAAAAGATTCCCGACTCTATGGTCATCAAGATGTTACACTTCTGCCTACTCACGAAGTGTAACACCTCTATGGTTGCAAACGCACTCAAAAACTACTTGCATGCTATTCTTCCATTCAAACTCACATTATTTCATTCTCTCAGCCAATTTCTTGCAACCTTTCATTCTAGCTCTCTTTCTCATTCTAAACCACCTCTAATCTGCTTTCTCAAGCTTTCTTGCATGTCTAGGTTTCTGCATCAAGGTCTCAGCTCTCTCTCAAGTCATCGAGAGTGTTGCATGCTCTCCTTCGACATTGTTAGCTTGCTTAAGGGGAGGTATCTTCATTCTTTTTATTGCATTATTGTGTTTTATATCAAGTAGCATATTAATATTTTTGCTTGTTAGTTTGTGTATCTTGTTAATCTATCTAGCTATTATCTAAATCTTTTCTATTTGTCTATTTAGTTGTCCATAGAGGTGGAAAAACCAAAATGGGGGTTTGATTGAGGCAAGCCTCGTAACAACCCCAACATTTTTCCTTATTTCTATGTGTGTAGGTTGTCCATTTAGAGTGTTGCAAGAGGTTGTGTTGCAAGGGGTGGCCTTGGTCTCCTTGACATGGGCTAGCACGATGCTTGGGCTTCGTGACATGGTTTAATTGCCTCATGTGGATATTGGATCTTGTATAAATCCAATGGTTGTATCAGGCATTAACAAGTAGATCTTTTGGTGCAACGACAACCACCTTTGCAACAATTGGTATTAGAGCCGAGGTCACAGGTTCGAACCCCTCACTTGCGCTAGGGGGATTATTGTAAGGTGTCATCCTTGGTCTCCTCAGCATGGACCAACACAGTGATTGGGCTTTGTGACATGGTTTAACCACCTCCTATGGAACTTGGATCTTGTATAAATCCAATGGTTGTATCAAGCATTCACAAGTCAATCTTTTGGTGCAACGACAACCGCCTTTGTAATAGGTTGCATAGCATTGGACCTCTTGTGAGTTTTTTTCTCTCTTCTCTCTCGTTATTCTATTTCATTTAGTTTAAATCCTTGCATGGTACTTTTCTCTTTTTGTTATTTTTATTATTTTAGTATTATGTTAGTTTAGTAAAACATTCAGACTTTAGTTTCTAGATAGAAAATAGACTTTGTGTGTTTCTTGAGCATTTTCTATTCTCAAACCATATGAGATCACAACACACTGTGGGGATGTTTGTGTGTTGTGCTATTATCCTTTGCCGAGAGCTAGCCAATTTGATTTGAGACCTCTAAAGTTTTCTCTTTCAATCCCTAAAGTCCTTTTTCCAAAATCTATCCTAAAATATAAATTACAATAAAAGCTCCTTATCTTTTTGCCTTTGTCACCTGAGCATTGCCTTTGAGGTAGTTGAGGATCATTTGCTCCCTATAGACTCTTCTTGTCCTAAAGACTCGGGAGTAGCAAATATCCTCTACATTTTGGTGAACCTAATGTGAACCTATTCTTCCCTTTATCTTTTTATCAAAATATTTCTTCTCTCTTATCGATATGTGTATTGATAGAGCGTTGTGATGTTTTTTATGAGCTTCCCAACCCAATCTACTACGTTAGGGCACGTAGTTAGAAGGAGTTATTGACATCTTGATATGGGGTCTAGAAGACAATTCAACCCTCCTCGTCAAGGTCTAGATTTTGAAGAGTTCTCCACGGAACTCTCTACTGGTTTCTTCCCTCCTTGTGTTGGAGTTGAAATGCATACCCCACTAACCTCTCCTTCTAACTCTTCCTCTCCCATAGCTAAAGAATCTTCTCTTATGGTTCCTATTGATCAAATTCACTCTTTGGAAGTAAGACTTGGAGAGTTCAAATATTTTTCAATAAAATAAAACTCATACTCCCAAGTAGCTCCTCTCAACAGTTTGAGAAATTTACTTATTTCTGATTGTAGACGTTTGGATTTACTTTGAGGGATTGAAAATATTGTGGAAGAGGATCCCACAATATTGGTTTACAATTTTTGGCCAAATTGGACATTGAACTAATTTTTTTTAACTAAATTTTCACTTCCGGGCACCTATAGCTACTAAACTATGAGGAATTTGAAGAAGATGCAAACTAGTGATTTGTGACATTTTTTTGTAGATTCTAAATCTTTTTTTTTTAAAATAGGAATCAAATTTTATTTCTTTTTCCATCTCCTTCAAAAACTAGTCTTTAATAGTAAACAACATTTTTAAAGAGTGACGTGTACTTGCTAACACATAACTTTTCTTCTATGAAGGATAAAATTATATTTTTTCTAATTTAGATTTGTAACTACAATATCTATTGTGTGCAATTAGTTTGATAGTGTTTTACTAAAATACTTTTTTCTTAATTAAGTTTTGAAGTCAGACTAGTTACAATTCAAACATAGGTTTACTTGCTAACACAACTTTTTTTGTATGTATCAAAATTCATTTTTTTATTTTTTTGTTGGATCAAGGACATTAATATCTAGTGCATAGATATTTTTTAGAATTTTTTTTTGATAATCTACTATTTTTCCATGTGTAGAACAAGGAGTTTGATTTTTCGGTGAAAAACCTACATTCACAAAAAAAGAAAAAATAAACATAATAATCAAATTTTAAATATATTTAAAATTATACTTTTTGGGAAGCTAATAATAAGGCCGCATACTTGAAAAAATTAAATTTAAATGAATTCATTTGATCCCCCAAAAGGTAAATCAAAAGTGGTTTTTTAGCAACATTTTGATAGGTGTAAAGGAGATTCCATTATAGGTATGGTTTAAAACTAGCAGGGTTCTATCCAAGGGGGTTTGATCTAAGGTGGTTTGATCAAACCCTCTTCAAGTGGAATCCTTTAAATGGAGCTTTTCAATGCTTAAATCATTATATTTTCTAAAAATATGTGATTTCAGCAAAAATCAGGATGTTCCAAAAAGTGTAAACCACTGTTGTGGGATCTCCCAGAAACCCGTGTCCCTTCATACACTTTTGTCTTTGGTAACCCTCAATATTTTCAATATAAACTCATTTGTCATCAATTGACTGTTTCAATTCCAAGAGTTCCTATACATATGGTCAACATGGGTCCTTCTATATTGTTATTCTTGCTACTAATAATGCTACCACCGCGTCCATGGAAATTACTGCAATTAGAGTAAACTAAGTCCCCTTGAATTTCAATGTTCTTACATCTGAAACCTAAAACCCTTCCACCTCTGGTGCTGCAACTAGTCATGCTCCATCAACCAATGTCATCCTCAATACTTTATTACAGAACATGGGGCAAATGATATCATAGTTAGTGAACTTGGCTAGTTCTAGTTCTCAACCCATGTTTCCACCATATTATCATCATAGCTCTTTGTATTTTTCTATTGTGAATACCCACATCCCTCAAGGGGTAGAGATTCCTAAATTCAATAAGTATAGTGGTAGAGGAGATCTGCAAACACATGTCTCATCTTTTAAGGACATTGATTTGGAATGGTATTGATCACTTCTCAATAATTCTATCTTCTCTTCTGAGCAACTAGTAAATCAATTTTTACAACAAAATTTCTTTAAAAAAATTAAATGAATTCATAAAATATTCTCCCTTTTCATTATGCGATTCTAAGGAAAAGAATTGTATAATATATTTTATTCCTTCTAAACTAGATGCAAAAGAATAGTAACAATTTAAGTAAATACTTTTTAAAAGAATAAAATCGTTTGATATATATAAATATTTTCTTTAAAAGAAAATTATATGTTACCTTCATTTTTAGAGATCTAATATATTCGAGGGAGATTTTATCTTGCAAAATTTACATAACATCTCTATTAGACAATTTAAATTTAATTAAAATAATATACAATATTATAAATTGATTTTCTCTATTTAAATATTTTTTCTAACATACTACAATAGAAGTAAATATAAAATCTAAACAATAATAAAAATATTAAAAAAAATTAAATTAAATTTAAAAACTATTATAAATTACCTTTCTTGAACGTATCTTCCTAACACCGAAACTGATTTTTGTCTCGATACATTTGAGCTCCTCAAAATTTAGCAAATCTAAATGTTCACCATTCATATGTCTGTGTCATAAAAGTAATATTTCTTATAATCAAACTAGGTGTAAAAATTTGTTAAATATAAACATTAAATTATCATATATTTTGAAGTTCTTACTTGTACATTTTTTCTAAATTTGTGATCTCTTTTTGCAGGTTCTCCAGTTCCAAACGTAACGTCTATTGACACATGGAATGTTAGTAAAAAATAAGTTGTAACTATTTGATATCTTTCACATATATTTACACCACAAAATATTTGTAGTGAAGTGCACTCATTTATATGGGTAGGAAAAATATACATGATCTGAAGAGATTATTTAAAATTTCGGTAAATAGGTAGGATTCACATTATTATTTTATATTTTGGTCTTTCTGATTGAAACATTATATACAAAGTTCCAGAATCTTCACTAAATTTAAAGTGAAATACTTGTAAATTTGAAGAAACATAATTTAGCATGCTAAACTATAAGAATTTTCTACCAGCTTAAATATTTAAGATTTTTGGAAACAAATCTATATTATTTTTTTCAATTATGAGATGTCAAAAGAAATATTGTATAAAAATATTTTTATACATTGTAAATTATTTTGTAAAAAAATCTTTGTTAAAATATTTCATATAATAAAATCCTTTTGAAAAATATTCTATGAAATATTTTAGATTTATATAGTATTGTAAGTATATGATGTATACACTTACCGTACCAAATATTGAGCATTATTGAAAAAATTAATAAAATAAATATATAATTCACCTAATGGTTATTTTGGCATTGTCTATGTGTGTCATTTTGATTCTCAATTCAATATATTTTTAGCAATAAGTTAACAAAACCCAATTAAGTCTTATGTTTTAAACTAGTCCAACTCTACTAATACAGATCTAACTTGGTTCCTATCAAATTTTCAACCTAGATTGAATAATAGATGTTATTTGATCTCATAGAAAGAAATGAACTTGTCATTTCAACCATCCTAGCTTAACTTAACTTTCACGATTTAGAACTAACTCAACTTTAAAAAGTAGATTGTTGTTTGTTAGCTAATGTATGAAAGTATTTGAATTCAAAACCTCGTCTATCATAAAGAAAATTCTTAGGGAGCCACATTATATCCAAATAATTAATAAAAAAATATAGACTTCATCATTCAATCAACATTTGAGAATGCTAGATCATATAGATTACTCTATATTTACATCAAGAGATACTACAAAAGAGATCTTACATGTCTTTGATACTTTCTAATTCTTGTAAAAATAAATAAAAGGCATATGACCTTGAGTGTTAAGGAAGTTTAGAAATTCAATCCTAGCACAAAAAACTCCTGAAGATATTTAGTAACATTACCTTAGTCCAAAACTAAATATCGAATTGAGAACATAAATTTCATAGTTAGATGACACTAACAAGAAATTATAATGGGCATGATAGAACTGCACAAGATTAGGATATAATCACATGTGATTCCATATGATAATAAAGAAGATAATGATAAATTAGATATAGGAGTAATAATCAAGATCACATTTTCAAAACTTAGGATTGGTTGTCAAACACTTAGATACAGTCCAAATTAACTACACCTCTTACCATTATTACAAGCTAAGAAATTCTAATCTTCCATTTAGGTTTTTATTTTATTTCACTCAATTCATTATATTTTTATGGATGATTTGAGTTAATTATTTATATTTGTTGGAACTTAAATAACATTTACCAATATCCCTATATTTTTGTGAACATCAACAATCTAAATCTTTTTAGCTTTACCACAAGTTTTGAATCTTCTTTTTGTTTCTTAAATCTTCAAATATTACTATTTTTATTTCTAATATGAATCTTAACTTCACATTTCTTCATTTCCTTTGATTCACCATTATTTATATGCCAAAGCATCAACCAAACTCTAATCATCCACTTAGGATAAATCATTGAATATATCCACCTGCATAAATGTATCAAATAAAATCTCATGTAATTTTAAATCTAAATACAATAGTTTACTTGAATGAATATGATTCCTTTGACCATGAACAATAAATTACTACAAGGGAAATAAGAGATATTTCCAATATAACTCAAATAATTATGAAGGATCTTGCTAACATTGAAGATAACCAACCATTTGGACCCATCTAATTTCCTTCATGTATGTCAATGTTTAAATCTTATAGATTTCAGGCAATTACATGAATAGGTCCAAAGATAAATCTCTAAAACTCTCCATAATACTTCTCTCTCAAGACATTCATAAGCCTCCTCCTTCATTCTTCAATCCCAAAATCCATCTCCAACTCTCCCCTTCCATATTCCACTTGTACACTTTGTAGGAGATTATGGTGAACAGAAATATCATGCTATGATTATGCATATAAGATTTATAGATTGAATATGTTACACATACATATGATGCCTTGCTTATATAGGCAAGGTGTGATGAAGAATTAGCATTAAATAATTGTCATAATTAAATGACATGAGCAAACATTAAATGACTTAGGACACAAGCATTAAATAAAAGCCAACTAGATAAGATAGGTTAAGACCTTATCTAGACAACCAAGAATTCTAGAAGAATATTTCGTAAGGAGCACCATACAGTGGAAGAAGTAGGGGAGAGGACCCAGTAGTTGAGCATGTTTCAATAGTTGTGATAGCAGTTGTTTATATAATTCCCAATAGTTGTGACTTGAATACCCATAATTAAACAAAATGTATTCCTTTGATCTAGAACTTGCAACCAATCTTGTGATGCCACATCAGCACTCAAATACCCATGATGTGAATGCACAAGTATTGGTCTCACTTTTTTTGGGGCCTTTTTGGACACCTTGACAAAAAGCATGCTAATGTGGCATCATATTTGATGATGTGGCCCTAAAATGAAAGTTATAAGTAGGGGACTTGCCAAGTAAGCTATTATAAAAAATTGGGAGTGATTTGAAATTTACACATAAGATAATTAGAAGCACAAAGTTAGGGTGCACAACTATTGGGTCCTCTCCCCTAACATGTAAAATTAAAAGATTAATTTTTGAGTTAGTAATGTCTAGAGTGTATAAAACAAATGGCTTGGGTAAAATATTCTCAAAATGGGATGCAAAAATATCTTCATAGTGGGAGTTAATTCATTCCCCAAACTCAAGAACATGATTACCAAAAAACAAGCCCAACCTCAATAGTCTAGTATGGTCTCCCCCTTCAATGGGTGTGGAAAAGCTAAATTTTGATGGGGCCTCTCAAGGGAACCTAGGTGCATCTGGTGCTGGCTACATATTGAGGAACCAAGAAAAAAATATTATTAGCACCCTTGCATTAAAATTATCATATGGTACAAATAACAAGGCTGAGGCATAAGCATTACTTGCAGGTCTGAAACTCGCAAAGTCATTAGGCATCAAACACATCTATATTGAGGGGGATTCTATGGTCATAATCAATGCATGGGAAAAAAAACTTAGTCAATTGGTTGTTAAATGTCATCATCAACTAAGGCCTCAAAATGTTACAAGTTTTCCACTTTTACCACCTCTCACATTGTTATAGAGAGGGTAACAAAGTAGTAGACATGCTGGAAAATATTGCGTGCGACCTAGATGTTGGGGCAATACAAATTAATCAAATAGATCTCGCTTATTACCCTACCTTGGTGCATTTAGCCAACAATAAATTGCACCCCATAAATGAGAATTGAGCTAGCATATTAATTTTTTTAGGTATGCAGGGCTCGTGGTGTTGAGTCTTGTTAGAAGTACCTATCTCCAAGCTTTATGGGCCCTTGGGTGGGCACTTGATTTTGTTTGAGAGCCCTTGACAACAAAGCTTTTGCACCATTTAAAGTTGCATAGTTCCTATCATTCCTAGCGGCCTAAAAGAAAAATGCAAAGTGTTGAGTCACCATGTGGCACTCTCGAGCAGTCAATGTTGTTTGAACATATTAATTGCCATACTTGCTCCAATGCCACATCTCAATTTGGCATAGCCTAGTGAAGCCCTTAAGAATTATAAATAACCCTTAGTGCAAGACTAGTTGGAGCCACTGACGTGGTGTTTGGCTTTTGTTCTTGTGCTAGACCACTCTTTGCACAAGATTAAAGCTTCTTAAATATGAGCAGTTTCCCACCCAGTCTGGTGGAGAACTTGTACTCTTGAAAGAGAGGTCACAAGTTCAAATCCTGCAGGGAGTAAGGTATGTACACCTCATATTTTGGGGCACGAGTTAGGTGCCTCCCTCATATTGGGAGTACGAGGAGTCCCATATACTGTAAGCCATCTATAGACCCAAAAATAGACTGCCTGGTATCGTGGACTATAAAAGGACATTTCCTTTCCTTTTTGTTCATAACAGGAAGTGTTGTGGCACCATGTGGTAGCTTTTTAAATCACTATAAAAGGTAAGCAAAGTCTTCTACTTTATTAATCAAATGATTATGCTTCAAGCCACGTGTTGTGCTAGCACAGGATGAGAAAGTTCCCAAGTATTTCCAATAATTCTTGTTGCATGAATGGTTGGGACTCTTAGTGGGTTCACTAAGTGGTTAGAAAAAAAGTATTCCTAAAGCTGGTACTAAATTCAAATAATGCTCCCACTCAGGTGGTTGGTGATGCATGGACATTTCAAGCACCTAGCCCATGCTCCAATGCCACATGTCAATTTGGTACAGTCTGGCGCATCTCTTAAGTAGTGCAAACAACCTCTAGTGTGTGATTAGCTAGAACCAATGACATGGTGTTGAGATTTTACTTTCGCCCATGGACCACTTTTCTTAATCGATTGCTTCCACATCAAGCCACATGTTGGGCTAGTGCAGGTTGGGCGAGTTTCTAATGTTTACCAATAATCATTGTTGTGTGATTGGATGGGACTTTTGGTGGGCCTTCTACATGGTAAAAATGGAGATGGTTGTGAGGCGCATCCGTGTACTCTTTGAAAAGAATAAATTGTTGCATTTTATAATATGGTTGATGGGATGTACATTTACTACCTTTAATTAATTAATTAATTAATCAATCAATTCAATGTTACCATATTTGGCAATCTTTGGTGCGATCAATCATTTGGTGGTAATTTGGCACAAGCCCCATCTGTTCACCAGTTGTGTTAATGGATTTTCCATTAATGTCAAAGTGGTTGTATAGTACTCCAATGACGAGTTGTCAGTTATAAAAAATGGTAATAAAAGCATTTCAGAGTTGCTTCAGTACCTCTCTTAACGGGAAATAAATCTGGCAATTATTCCCTCCCACCAATTGTGTGGGAGGATGAACGGCTTGCTATATTTAAAGTGGAAGGATGATACCCTCACTATTCTTCTCATAGTTTCCTAGAGTTCATGTTTAAAATGGGCACTCTCATATGCATCACATGCTCAAGTCGCCATATGGCCTGCGTAGGGAATATCTCAAACCAACTACTGAAGGTTCTAATCAAACATCCCACTTGTAGGGACCCAAAAGAGGTTAAGATAATACTTGGCGTTGATTTCATAAGGGATTCTAAGCGCTATAGAGTAAACACAAATATTGCATCACGTTTTGTGGCTTCCCTCCTAGATCTAGGAGAACGAAAGGAGTTGGGGGAATTGACGTCAATATTTTTCAAGAAGCACAACCTAAGCAGGCTTGAGGCTACCTTGGATGTAGCAAGGCTTGGGGTAAGCATCTCGAGGCCATGGGATTTCTAGCATGTGCATGAGGATAGAACTTCAGTAGAATGGTTACCATTCCTTGGACACTTTCGCACAATATCAATAGTGCAACACAAAGTTCTGGCACGCATGGGTAGTTGTTTTTTGAAGACGGTTAACAATCTAGAGCCAATGTATGATCTTCAATTGATAGTGGTCTTCGACGCCACCCCTGAAATGGTGTGAGGAGCTCAATTAATCTCCTACATAAAATTTACTCTCTTTATAGTTTTCCCTATTTTCTGATATGAGGATTTTGTTTTGTTCAATTTTGGCCTCAAAGTGTAAAGTACCTGGTATATGGGGTATTTTTTTTGTTTTGTTTTGGTCTACTAGCCATCTTTCCTTTGTAATTTTCTATGCTCCATATATGTATCTCTAGAATGTTTATACTCTTAATAATATTTTAGGCTTTTTCCTTTTATCTAAAAAAACTAAGACTTCTAGAAAAACAACTATGACCTAAGTGGACTTAACATGTAAATAGGACCTAGATAGGGAAAATACCTATTTACACCAAAACCCCCTTAAGTACAACTTACGGAGTACTTATGCAAACGACACAAAGATGGGTCCCAATTATGAGGCCATGTTAGATACTCAAGTACATATACAAATGCAATTTCTCACAAACGGAGAAAAACAAAAAACCCAATGGGAAAAAACTCATCTCAATGATGCATGAGAAGGAAAAAACCCCATTTGAGGAAAAAGACTCCCCATAAGAGAGGAGATGAAGGACCATGCAACCCCCCTCAATGTGTAGTATCCTGCAAAAAGGTAAGTGTTTGAAGATAAAACATTATCCAATTCCTACAAACAATGTGTCTCCCCTTGGAAAGAAGATATACCAAGTATAAATGAAGGAATGGTTCCCATTCCAAATAGGAAGATGCGGGAAGAAAGATGATAGGTGATGTATCTAAAGAATTCTTAAGTGTCTCCATTTCCAAGGTAGATGAAGTTGTCAAAATCAAATCAGGTGCATGCCCAGTCCAAGAAGAAGGTGGTTGACCAAGACCTCCTATAAATGATTGTAGAACACAATCGAAAGACAAAGATACCTCCTCTTAAGACAAAGAAGCCTCATTCAAATATTATCCAAAAGAATCCACACTCATGTCAAACTGGAAAGGATGATCATGTAGAGAATGAACAAGATGGTCAAAGCACTCCCTCACAACAACTAAACAAGGGTCATCTCCATCAAAGAGAAGATGAATGTAATCAATGATTTCTCCCAAATCTGAAATGTGTGACTCACAAAACAAACCAACACTGTTTATCAAGTACTCATCCCAAGAAGCCATCTTTGGAAGACGATGTATATCTTGCTACACTTAATCACAAGGAGCTGAATCTATGGATTCACAAGCATCCTCAGATACAAAAGTAGATGAAGTCTAGATGAGATCTTAGTGCATGTCATTTGGCTATGCCTATCATCCCTCATTGTGTCCTCAATCTATGACAAAATAAGAACACAAGATAATTTAGCTAATGTCAATCTGAAATATCGGTCGCCTATCGATGAGGATAGTGTGGTGAGTCCAATTTTGTGTCATGTGGCATCAAGATAGAGCCCAAGTATTCCAATGTGGGGCCCTCCCGCATACCCTTGTGGGTACATATAGGTCTACAAACTATAATTTGCAAACCACAACATATATTTTTTTAAAATAAATTTCCTAAAAACAATTCAACAATTTTCTAAAAAAAAATTAAAAATTAAAATAAAAAATGTACTGACTACCAAAAAAAACTATGCTTGCAATAATGATGATTGTATGACTATATAAAAAATGGAGGGGAGATTTTTCAATCCCGGGGTAAGTTTCCCAATTTTGGTGAATTGGCAGTCGATCTTGGGGTTTTTAGGCCTTTCGAATGCAATGGCATGGACGATTTTGGCCCAAAGTGCTCCAAAAATTCAGCTACCTCCTAGATCTGGTAACCCTTTACCAATGAAACCCTTATAAGTCAAATAATATATGATGAAATTTGATGAAACAAAATGAAAACTTGACTTTCTCTGACTCCTTGGATTCAACACTGAGATCCTCGAAACCCTAACTCACACCCAATAAAATTTTCATGATAATATTGATTCCTCAAATCTAGGAAGAATTATACAACATTGAATCTCTAATACCATGTACGAGTTTATGTTGAACTCCTCAATACTCTAGGATCACCTGCAAGACAAACTAACTTCTACAAGGGAGAAATGGCAGAAATATCATGCTATGATTATGGATACAAGATTTCCATATTGAATATGTTACAATGTACATATGATTCATTTATTATACATGCAAGGTGTAATGAAGTATCTCTATTAATTGACTATGTCATAATGAAGTGGCATGATCCATCATTAAATGACCTAGAACACAAGCATTAAATAAAAGCCAACTAGATAAGATATGATTAGATCTTATCTAGAGAACTAAGACTTCTAGGAAAAGCAGCTAGGACCTAAGTGGACTAAACTTATAAATAGGACCTAGATAGGTAAAACACCTATTTACACCAACAAACGTCCCACTTGTTTCATATTTATATTCCATCTATCTTATAATGGTATTTCTACTATTAGTTCCTTTCTAATTACTAATTCATATGTACAACATCACCTTAGTATAGCTTCTCATAATTTTCATACTATAATTTCCCCTCCATAATAATTTCCAACCTATTTATACATACTAGGTATCATTACCTACATTCTCATCCCTACCTCCATATACACTAATCTATTATTTATGAAATCATAAGGCATCTTAATAACATTCAATGTAGAGTGACAATATTACATTTAAGTACAAAGGATATTACTAGTGAGATTAATCGTAATTGGCATCTTATAATATCTATTTCCCATGGGTTTGTGGCTCCACATTTTGAGATATTTACTGACAATGAGGATCTCATGAGAAAACTTAGGCATTATGGTGTTGATTTCCTTGATTATATGTATATTGATCAGTTTAAATTACCAAATAATTTTAATGTACAATAAATTATTATACACTTCAATGGTTGTATTCATTGTCACATAGCTCCATTCACTCATATGCTGAACTTGCCAATAGTTTTATCCAACACTTTAATACCAAAATTTTCCTTAAGATTACCATTTTTGGTTTGGTTTTATTTAGAAGATCTAAAACAATGGTGTATCCTCCATAAACAACAAAATATATTCTTCAACTAGATCACCAACTATTGAGAGTAAAATGAATAAAAACTATGAGTAAATAAATTGTAACAAGATAAAGTATATAATAATGAAAAAATCATTATAAAGAGGTAAAGATACCATGAAGAAACCCCTTATATGACAAAAATCTAAAAAAATACGAGTAAACTCTTAGTGTTTAAAATCAAGTACAAGATTGATTCACAACCTCATGGGCCCGAACCCTCTACAAGACCTCCAACAAGATGATAAATTCTCCTAGAACCAACCAAACTCTCCTAAATGAACTCTTTTCCCACTTTTTTTGACAACAATCAAGAACTTGTGATGAATGTAAGAGCCTCACTAAATATCTCACAAAATATCATTAAATGACCTAGAACACAAGCATTAAATAAAAGCCAACTAGATAAGATATGATTAGATCTTATCTAGAGAACTAAGACTTCTAGGAAAAGCAGCTAGGACCTAAGTGGACTAAACTTATAAATAGGACCTAGATAGGTAAAACACCTATTTACACCAACAAACGTCCCACTTGTTTCATATTTATATTCCATCTATCTTATAATGGTATTTCTACTATTAGTTCCTTTCTAATTACTAATTCACATGTACAACATCACCTTAGTATAGCTTCTCATAATTTTCATACTATAATTTCCCCTCCATAATAATTTCCAACCTATTTATACATACTAGGTATCATTACCTACATTCTCATCCCTACCTCCATATACACTAATCTATTATTTATGAAATCATAAGGCATCTTAATAACATTCAATGTAGAGTGACAATATTACATTTAAGTACAAAGGATATTACTAGTGAGATTAATCGTAATTGGCATCTTATAATATCTATTTCCCATGGGTTTGTGGCTCCACATTTTGAGATATTTACTGACAATGAGGATCTCATGAGAAAACTTAGGCCTTATGGTGTTGATTTCCTTGATTATATGTATATTGATCATTTTATTACCAAATAATTTTAATGTACAATAAATTATTATACACTTCAATGGTTGTATTCATTGTCACATAGCTCCATTCACTCATATGCTGAACTTGCCAATAGTTTTATCCAACACTTTAATACCAAAATTTTCCTTAAGATTACCATTTTTGGTTTGGTTTTATTTAGAAGATCTAAAACAATGGTGTATCCTCCATAAACAACAAAATATATTCTTCAACTAGATCACCAACTATTGAGAGTAAAATGAATAAAAACTATGAGTAAATAAATTGTAACAAGATAAAGTATATAATAATGAAAAAATCATTATAAAGAGGTAAAGATACCATGAAGAAACCCCTTATATGACAAAAATCTAAAAAAATACGAGTAAACTCTTAGTGTTTAAAATCAAGTACAAGATTGATTCACAACCTCATGGGCCCGAACCCTCTACAAGACCTCCAACAAGATGATAAATTCTCCTAGAACCAACCAAACTCTCCTAAATGAACTCTTTTCCCACTTTTTTTGACAACAATCAAGAACTTGTGATGAATGTAAGAGCCTCACTAAATATCTCACAAAATATCATTAAATGACCTAGAACACAAGCATTAAATAAAAGCCAACTAGATAAGATATGATTAGATCTTATCTAGAGAACTAAGACTTCTAGGAAAAGCAGCTAGGACCTAAGTGGACTAAACTTATAAATAGGACCTAGATAGGTAAAACACCTATTTACACCAACAAACGTCCCACTTGTTTCATATTTATATTCCATCTATCTTATAATGGTATTTCTACTATTAGTTCCTTTCTAATTACTAATTCACATGTACAACATCACCTTAGTATAGCTTCTCATAATTTTCATACTATAATTTCCCCTCCATAATAATTTCCAACCTATTTATACATACTAGGTATCATTACCTACATTCTCATCCCTACCTCCATATACACTAATCTATTATTTATGAAATCATAAGGCATCTTAATAACATTCAATGTAGAGTGACAATATTACATTTAAGTACAAAGGATATTACTAGTGAGATTAATCGTAATTGGCATCTTATAATATCTATTTCCCATGGGTTTGTGGCTCCACATTTTGAGATATTTACTGACAATGAGGATCTCATGAGAAAACTTAGGCCTTATGGTGTTGATTTCCTTGATTATATGTATATTGATCATTTTATTACCAAATAATTTTAATGTACAATAAATTATTATACACTTCAATGGTTGTATTCATTGTCACATAGCTCCATTCACTCATATGCTGAACTTGCCAATAGTTTTATCCAACACTTTAATACCAAAATTTTCC
Source organism: Sequoia sempervirens (assembly GCA_007258455.2). Lineage (NCBI taxonomy): Eukaryota > Viridiplantae > Streptophyta > Pinopsida > Cupressales > Cupressaceae > Sequoia > Sequoia sempervirens. The sequence goes on along the minus strand of VDFB02000363.1, from coordinate 129,942,974 downwards.
TTAAGATTACCATTTTTGGTTTGGTTTTATTTAGAAGATCTAAAACAATGGTGTATCCTCCATAAACAACAAAATATATTCTTCAACTAGATCACCAACTATTGAGAGTAAAATGAATAAAAACTATGAGTAAATAAATTGTAACAAGATAAAGTATATAATAATGAAAAAATCATTATAAAGAGGTAAAGATACCATGAAGAAACCCCTTATATGACAAAAATCTAAAAAAATACGAGTAAACTCTTAGTGTTTAAAATCAAGTACAAGATTGATTCACAACCTCATGGGCCCGAACCCTCTACAAGACCTCCAACAAGATGATAAATTCTCCTAGAACCAACCAAACTCTCCTAAATGAACTCTTTTCCCACTTTTTTTGACAACAATCAAGAACTTGTGATGAATGTAAGAGCCTCACTAAATATCTCACAAAATATCATTAAATGACCTAGAACACAAGCATTAAATAAAAGCCAACTAGATAAGATATGATTAGATCTTATCTAGAGAACTAAGACTTCTAGGAAAAGCAGCTAGGACCTAAGTGGACTAAACTTATAAATAGGACCTAGATAGGTAAAACACCTATTTACACCAACAAACGTCCCACTTGTTTCATATTTATATTCCATCTATCTTATAATGGTATTTCTACTATTAGTTCCTTTCTAATTACTAATTCACATGTACAACATCACCTTAGTATAGCTTCTCATAATTTTCATACTATAATTTCCCTCCATAATAATTTCCAACCTATTTATACATACTAGGTATCATTACCTACATTCTCATCCCTACCTCCATATACACTAATCTATTATTTATGAAATCATAAGGCATCTTAATAACATTCAATGTAGAGTGACAATATTACATTTAAGTACAAAGGATATTACTAGTGAGATTAATCGTAATTGGCATCTTATAATATCTATTTCCCATGGGTTTGTGGCTCCACATTTTGAGATATTTACTGACAATGAGGATCTCATGAGAAAACTTAGGCCTTATGGTGTTGATTTCCTTGATTATATGTATATTGATCATTTTATTACCAAATAATTTTAATGTACAATAAATTATTATACACTTCAATGGTTGTATTCATTGTCACATAGCTCCATTCACTCATATGCTGAACTTGCCAATAGTTTTATCCAACACTTTAATACCAAAATTTTCCTTAAGATTACCATTTTTGGTTTGGTTTTATTTAGAAGATCTAAAACAATGGTGTATCCTCCATAAACAACAAAATATATTCTTCAACTAGATCACCAACTATTGAGAGTAAAATGAATAAAAACTATGAGTAAATAAATTGTAACAAGATAAAGTATATAATAATGAAAAAATCATTATAAAGAGGTAAAGATACCATGAAGAAACCCCTTATATGACAAAAATCTAAAAAAATACGAGTAAACTCTTAGTGTTTAAAATCAAGTACAAGATTGATTCACAACCTCATGGGCCCGAACCCTCTACAAGACCTCCAACAAGATGATAAATTCTCCTAGAACCAACCAAACTCTCCTAAATGAACTCTTTTCCCACTTTTTTTGACAACAATCAAGAACTTGTGATGAATGTAAGAGCCTCACTAAATATCTCACAAAATAATATTTATGGACTCAATTGAGTATAAGATTTAACCAAAAACATACTAAATATATATTTTTTGAGAAACTTTAAGTTAAAAAAATATCCAAAAAAAGGTGAAGAGGAAATATTTGGTATTTGAAACATAAATGGGTGCTCTAACTACATGTAATGAATTGACCACTTCCAACAATAAGGATGTTGAATGCACAAGAAAACTGAGAGGTGGGGGGTTGTATCAGATGTACATTAAAACATCAAAATCCTCACTAACATTCAGATTTGAATTAAACCTTAAACCCTTAACCACCATTAAACCATTATCATGATTTAGCAGAATGTAAAGATGAGAAGTAGTAATGTAAACACATCCAAACACATGAGAACACCAAATTTACATGGAAATCCCAAGAAGGGAAAAACCACGGTGAGGATTAGCTCACAATATAAAGTAATTGCAACACCGAATACAATAGGCTCACTGTCGAAGGTCTCACTACCCAAAAGAAAAGAAGGGCTCACTGATAGATCAGTAAGAAGAAGAAAAAAGATTGTTAAAATGAGAAATATATCTCAAAGCAACAAATGGTCCACCACAGCATCACCAACACATTTGCACTCTCTCTATAGAATGTAGACAACTTCTTCTCACTTCTTCCAATAGTTTTAGGAATTAAGCTCACACTACATTTTGCACATTCACACTTCACAGATCTGCACTTTGCATCACACACTTTACACACCATAATTCTCCATCAACTCAAAACCTATTTATACCATCTTCAACCTTGAAAATAATTAACAAGGTTGGCTATGCACCTCAACCATACAAATTTAAATTAGGTCATCACTAAGCATTCCCACGGTGAAAAGGAATGAAAGAGAACCACAACACACCTTGACTTAGACCCAAATACACTCATACACTCTACTTCATGCTTTCACAAATACCGAAGCATATCTGTAATTAGTGTAAAAACCCAAGGTCAGTTGAACCTATGTTAACACCATTAAGCAATTAATTACAAGTGCTTCCTTTGATCCAAAGACGACTCACAAACCACACATAACACTTTAACACACTCTGAACTTCTTCGATCAACATATCCTAACTCCACAAGAATATCTTCAACATAGAAGAAATGAGGAGAAATTACCAGAACACTACTTTGTAGGCCAAAGCACCTCTCAACCACATTGTTTACTCATTTATTCAAATCTTCTCAAAAGTACTTGGAAACCAAGCACAAGCGACATATCCTCATCATTTTTAACACTTCCTCATCATCACCAAACCAACTGCAACACAACTTAACGAAGCAACATCCATAAATAGAAGCTTATCAAAGCAACACCAAAGGTTGACACCAGTGACTTTTCTAATGACAACATAATGCAACTAATCAAAGCGACAATGCAATAACGTAGACTTCCAGTAACTTCCTTATTGACTTGTTGACATCAATGGAAACACCATAGTTTTTTTGACATAAATGACAACACAAACTTCTCATACTTATAAAAATTTCCCCCTTTGTCATTGATGGCAACACATGATGTGAAAAACCACCAACAACAAGCACAACTGCTCTGATCACCAACACACTACTCCATACCAACACTTTTTCTTTCTATTCTCTCCGGGTGATCCCACAATACTGGTTTACAATTTCTGAGAGATCCTATTTTTTGTTGAAATCACATATTTTTAGAAAATATAATGATTTAAGCTTTGAAAAGTTATATTTAAAGGATTCCAATTCAAGAGGGTTTGATCGAACCACCTTAGATCAAACCCCTTTGGATAGAACCCCGCTAGTTTTAAACCATACCTATAATGGAGTCTCCTTTACACCTATCAAAATGCTGATATAAAACCACTTTTAATTTACCTTTTGCCTTTTGGGGGATCAAATGAATTCATTAAATTTTTTTTTTTGTAAATATGCAGTCCTTATTATAAGCTTCCCAAAAAGTATAATTTTAAATAAATTTAATTTAATTATTATATTTATTTTTTATTTCTTGTGAATGTAGGTTTTTCACTAAAAAATTAAGCTCTTTGTTCTAAACATGTGGAAAAATAGTAGATTATAGAAAAAAAAATTTGAAAAATATCAGTGCACTAGACATTGAAGTCCTTGATCCAACAAAAAAAATTGAATTTTGATACATACAAAAAAAAGTTATGTTGTATACAATCCGCATATGTCTAAATTGTAATTGGTTTGACTTGGAAACTTGATTAAGTAAAAAATATTCAATAAAAAACTATGAAACCAAATGAAAGTTTTAGAGATCATAGTTACAAATCTAAATTCAAAAAAATTAGAATTTTATCCCTGGAAAAATAGTTATGTTGTATTAGGTGAGCATCACTCCTAAAAAATGGTGTTTACTGAAAAAAACTAGTTTTCGAAGGAGATGAAAAAATAAGTGCAATCTAATTCCAAAATTTTTGTAAAAAATATATTTAGAATCTACTAACAAAATGTCACAAATCACTAGTTTGCATCATCTTCAAATTCCTCACAGTTTAGCCACTATAGGTGCCCAAAATTGAGGATTTAGTTAGAAAAAATCAATTCAATGTCCATTTTGGCTAAAAATCGTAAACTGGTATTGTGGGATCACCCCTCCCTCTTTCACATAGCTCTCTCCCCCTTTTTTGCTTAATCTCTTCTTTTTCACATGGCTCTCTCCCCCTTTGACATCAACAAAAAAGGGAAACAAATCTTTCTCCCTTTGACATCAATCATACATATACGTGCTCACCATTACTCTGCAACATCTTTTTCTTTTTACTGCTCTACATACCCCCCTTAGGAGCACACAACAAACTATACCAATCAACAACCACTACACATATCCTTTGACACAACGGATAAACGAAAACACCAACCTACAACACTTACTCCCTCTGATTGCAACAACCAAAAATGCCACTACCTACCTCTCCCTGAGAGGTAGCGTCCAACATCAATCCAGAACAAACAATGAATTTTAACATCTACTGGACTAATGCATACCTTTATGCATCTAGTTATAAGGAGGGGTAATAAACCCCAACTTCTCTTGAAGATAATCGAAAGTATCCTTACGAAGTGCCTTTGTGAAGATATCAGCAAATTTATCCTTAGTAGGCACATACTCCAAATTTACCTCATTCTCTGCCACCTCTCTCAAAAATTTATATCAGATTGAAATATGCTTTGTCCTTGAATGCATTACCAAATTCTTTAAAATGTTGATATCACTTTTATTGTCACATAAGATGGAAATAGGTTCATCATATAGGACTCTGATATCCTTCAAAGTTTGCTTCATCAATAGCACATGTGTGCAGTATGACGTTGCAGAAATGTATTCTACCTCTACAATAGATAATGACATTGAATCTTGCTTCTTACTTAGCCAAGACACCAATCTTCTTTCAAGAAAGAAAGCACCACCACTTGTACTCTTCTAGTCATCCACACAACCTACCCAATCTGCAACTATTCAGAGAGAAATCAATATCATTTGGATACCACAATCCATGTTCTAGAGTGCCCTTCAAGTATTTGAATATCCTCTTAACTGATGTCACATGTGACTCTTTGGGATCTTCTTGAAATCTAGCCACAAGACAAACTGCATGCATGATATCTGCTCTAGTAGTAGTTAAATATAATAGTCCTCTAATCATTGATTTTTACTTGCTCTAATCAACCTTAGGATATTCTTCATTCTTACTCAATTTACAACTAGTAACTATGGGAGTATATACAGGTTTAGAGTCTTCTGTCCCAAACTTCTTCAAAATTTCCTTGACATATTTTGATTGTGAAATGAATATACCTTTTTCTATCTGACTGATTTGAAGTCCAAGGAAGAAATTCATCTCCCCAAAAATAGGCATCTCAAACTCATTTTGCATCTCTTTTTGCACATAACTTCATTTCCTCCAAAAATTATGTCATCAATATACACAACTACAATCAAAATTTGATCTTTTCCAACTTTGAAATAAAGATTACTATCTGCGGTACCTTTATTGAAACCTTGTTGCAATAAGTACTTATCTAATCTTGCATACCAAGCTCTAGGAGTTTGTTTCAATCCATTTAATGCCTTCTTCAATCTGTAGACCATATCATTATTATCTAATAATTGAAAGCCTCCTGATTGTTCAATATAAACCTCTTCTTCCAACTCACCATTCAATAATGTAGACTTTGCATCCATCTGATAAATTTTGAAATCCTTGTGTGCTGTAAAATCCAAAACATCCTAATATCTTCCATTCTTTCCACCAGAGAAAATGTCTCAAAATATATTCCTTCTACATGTGAGTGTTATCACGGAATCTAGCAGCGCTCGTTCCACGGATAACCCCCCTACGAAACTTGTTCGTTTCCTAGGACTCGTGAAGTTCAAGTACGCATAACGAAGTGATTTTCAAGCCACCTCGAAATACGTTCCTAAGCCTCGAATAGTCAATTCGAGCATTCCCCCATGTTCGCCTCGTGAAGACCTTCGAAACGAGCTCCTTCGCAAAGTCTCACTGTTCATACTTAGCGAATTGCGAAAAAAGCAGTTGCACTGAAAAAGTGCGCTCCTGCTCTGAAGCCAAAATTTGGCTAAGTATGAAAAGTGCAGGGGCACTAATTTTTAGCGCCCCTGCATAAAAGTGAACTTTTAAAAAAAAAATGTAATAGAGCTGAATTTTAGCACTATGACACTTTTTCCTGACACTTAACTTTTTCCGGCCCTGGCATGTTTCTTCATGTTTTTTGCATTTTTCGTCAATCGTGCCACTTTTCGTGCCTAAATTTATTGCTCAACTTGAGTTAGGTTTTCGATTTTCTCTTTCACTTAAAAGTGTTTTATTTCACCATTTTCATTGTTTATGATCTTTTGTCTTCTTTTCTTCTTGCTGGTCGAGTGCTCTTCAAACTGCAAATCACGTTTTTGACCATTTTGAGTCTTTTCTCTAGCAATCCTTGCGTTTCATCTGGGTAAGGCGATTCCTCTTGCTTCCTCTCCTTTCTCCATTCGTTTTTGTATATTTCTAGGATTTACGTATGTGTTTCTTTTTGTTTTCTTTCCACGCGTTATGTTTTCTTCTCACACGTTCTCTCTTTCTCCCTTCGCATTTTTTCCTCTCCATTCGCACCTTTGTTTCGCATGCTCTATCCATGTTTCTTCTTCACAACGTAACGAATTGCAAGCTCTTCTTCCTCATGCACATTCCTCTTGCTTTTCTTTCCAACGTTTTTATGCTAACGCCTTTCCTTGTCGCCCTTTCTATCTTACTTTGGTGCGAACTTTGAAAAATCTCTTGTTTTGAAAGAGGGTTTCTTTGGCTCTTGAACGTTTTTACAATGGTGATGAAACGAATTGCAGCTCTATCCAAAGGAAAACAAATTTTGTCTTCAAAGCTTTCCATGTTACAAAAACTTTTCCAACCTTGAGCGCCATTTTCATGCACCGCTACATCTGTTTTATCAAAAATATGTCTCAGATGTAGAAGCACTTAATTTTAGTGCCCTGACATGTTGAACATATTGAAATAAAATCTAACTCTGAAGAGTGCAGGAGCGCTAAAATTTAGCGCCTCTGCATCAAAACTGAAATTTCCAAAATGTAAGGGCGCTGAATTTTAGCGCCCTTACACTTTTTACAATCTGTTTTAGATAAGCTTCATTTTTGTCCATTTCACTCCTGCACCTTGTCTTCCGCTTTTGTGCATCGCTTATGTGGCCTTCGATATCCGCCCAAGCAAGCTTTCCATCATCGCTCGCTTATGATTCGTATGTTTTGGTCGACAATGCGTTTGTTCTAGCCAACACCTTACGCCCTTCTTTCAAAGATCTCGTCGAGATCAAAGTTCATTTGTTTTGAGATCATGCAAGAAACCTCCATCTCGAAAGCAAAAGGCAAAATGAAGTACAAATATCAAGGTGTCTATCCGCCGACCGTAGTGTTCTCCAAGGGGGAAGAGATAAAAGACACGGAGGTTGGTCATCAGGACTTGGTTGATTTTGCAAAGCAAACAGAGACGAAGCCTCTTCTTGATCCAATGAGAGCAATCATACACAACAACCTTCATTTGGTGGCAATGTTCCCTACAGCTGCACATAATACAGATTTTGTTCTTCAGGTGGCATCTCACTACATCAAAGAAAGTAGAAGTGTGATCGATTCTTCCGGGCACGAGATTCTGAGACTCGACCCTGATTTCTTTGACATTGTTTTCAAGGTTCCTCATACGGAAAAATACATTGATATTTCTATATCAAAAGCACAAGAGGTTTTTGACGCTGATCCCAATAAAGCTAAACACCTAATAAATACTCAATGGTTAAAGAAGCCTAGATCATCTGTTTCCAGATGGCCAAAAGGACTCCTACGAAGTGATTTCAAGGATGACGTCAAAGATATGATCACATTTTTAAGCAGAGTGAAAGGCTTGCTGGAATCATCCACTTTTCATGATTGGATGTATGAATACATCAGGATCATAAGGAGACAAAAGGTGCACATTGACTAGGGCAAACAGATCAGTGATGAAATACATGAACAACTGGTCAATGCTCCTTCTACATTGAAGTTCTATATGACTTCTTACCTAGTGTACATGGCGGCTGTAATGAGACAATTCCCAGGTCTATCTACAAAAGGGAATCGGATGATGGTACCTATGTATAGATTTTTCTATCAATTGGAGCTGAAGGAAAGCTTTCATCACTTCAAGCGGGTCATAGATGCTTTCTTTGCGCCTTTGCTTTTCAATTTTGATCCAGCTCTTGAAAGAAGGAGAGTATCCAATGAGGCGTATAAGCTGGTAAGTAAAGTTGGATTCCTATTTCTTCAATTCCCAATGTTTACTTACTTGAGAGTAGGGTGCTACACTAGTTGTCCCTACATGCTACCACGTTATCCATCGGATAAGTGGGTTCTCATGGAAACTTGTAGACAGTTGATGTCAGTGCAAAAAGAACGAAGAAACAACCACAAGTGTGGATTCAAGTTCCCACTGACCATTGGCCGATATACTATCCCTACTGCACAAAAGGCTAAGTCTATTTATGCTAAAATGCAGATCATGACAATCAAGACCTATAGGTATAGGTTTGATTTTGATTACCGAGATGTCAGAAAAAGATTGCAAAAGGGTCATCATCACAAGTACCGTTTTGAGGACATCTGGGCTAATTGCAAAGATGAAGAAGCCATTCGCAAAATGGACTATTGCAGGTTGACTATTCAACAGATCGGAGATCTTGATATCGCTGACCTGCCAGAGGATTTTGCAGATCCTGGTGATATCATGAATGTTGTCTATGATGAGCAAGAAATTGCTAAAAGGCCGTTGCCTGCAATTCAATGGTCTAGAAAAGAAATTACCAGCATAAGAGAGAGGTTGAGGCCAATCCTAGCCAACACTACAGAATGGTTACATAAACATGGTTATGAAATGAAAAGTTTCAGAACAGACTTGGAAGGAGAGGAATCTGAAGCAGAAGGTCGCCAACAGCAAGAACTCCGCAACAAAAATAAATCAGCGACTGTTCCCACTTCTTCACGAAGAGGTCCTAGGATCAAGTTCACTGTTGGCAAGAAAGATACTCAGTCCATCCCAGAGACAGAAATCATGGAATCTAATCCATCCCGCTCTAAGGGTAAAAAGTGTATTCCAGAGGAGGTAGATTCCGATGAAGAAGGAACTTCAAGTGATCAATCCACTGAAGATGAAGATTCAGCAGAAGCAGACTCCGATGCAGAAGAGGTTTTTGAAAGCGGGCAAGAGTCTGAAGAAGATTCTGAAGAAGGACCTGAAGGTGATTTTGAAGGTGAACCAAAATCAGAGAGACAAGAGGGTGATCAATAGGAACCCGGGCATGATCAGGAAAGAACTACTTCTCCTCCTAAGAATGTAGTTGATGAAATTCCCAGAATGTCATCGCCTGTGACTTCCAATGTTCCTCATACCCCTCCAAATTCAGCAACTCCTCCACCTCCTGTTCCCTCGTCACCTATTCCTACTACATGCATCCCTGCAGTTTAGGATATCCATCTATCCTGTATCAACCTTATACCTCAGTGACAAGCATTCACGGTTGATATAATCATCATCAAGTCCCTCCATCGTTCCATTCCAGCTTTATTCGCCAACGAGTGATATCATCAGAATGACCAATCATTCTGCCATCGAGTCAATGCACGATCAGCTCAACGTGCAACCATAGGAGCAATGATGACATAATTTCCCATTGTCACGACACCATGGTAACTTCAAAAGGACGTATAACTTGTATAATGATGACGTTAAATTGATGTGAAATCTAGAAGTTCAGCACTTTTCTCCCTTACACATCTCAAGGAAGCGAAAAGCAAATGATTCTCTCTCCGGAGGAGCCTGAATTTAAGAGAGAAGTCCTTCCAAAGGCTAAAGGGAAGAAAAGGCGTTGTATACTGCGTCGAATGCTGATAAGTCTAGCACAAGATAAATTAAAGAAGGTGATGTCATGGAAGACTACATCGTGACAAAGGTCCAAATGCAAGGTTACTAATGAAAGCAAAGGTCGATGTGCAAGTCATTGACATCTTGGCCTAAGACTGATAAAGCAGAGCAAGCCCAGTAATATGTACAACAGAGGGCACATTATGCCATCATTAGAAGAGATTCTGTGTGTCTCCAAGTATTACAAATCACCGAAGTAAGTATTGAAGACCCACCACAAGAAAGTCGAAGTTCGCCCAAAGGTAGAGGTTGTATGATTTGTTGAGAAGATCATTGAACATGTGATCTTATCATAACCACAAGTGACTAGAAAACTTACCTGTTGGCCAAGCTCACCATGCAGCTTGATAAAAGAGAAAAGCAGCTTCCCGTGAGCGCAGTAGATATAAGCCCCATGGTCATGGCTCTGGAGATGAAACCAAAGCTCAGAAATTGGTGAAGTTAGTAATTCCAAAGAAAAGCTGTTGAGGTAAAGAGAACTTCTGTTCAATTCAAGTAATTCAATCTCTTACTGAAGATCTCCACCAAGTACAGGAAGATGTCGAAGGACATCGCGCTATTCTTGAAAAAGGTATCAAAGAATTGCCTGGTCAACTCCTTGAGGAGAATTGTATCTTCCTGCTGGCCACAAAAATATCTTAGATCTTCAAAGAAGCCATCATAAAATTGATTGACAGTTCAGACTTTTCAGAAGCTTCACTGAACATCATTTGTGATACAAGGCTCACATTGGATAACCTAAAAATGCATCTTGACAGGTGCAAGAAGGTTCACTCATCTGCCATGAGATCGATCACGAGAATTCACACCATTGTGGATTACACTGTTGGTCCAGATGAGAAGTTTGTGCAAGAGACTAGGAGGAAATATGAAGACTTCCGCGCCCAAGGCAAAGAAACACGAAGCAGCCTCCTATTCTCCAGTGTTAGACATTTTCGGTGCATCCCTTTATGCATCTTGTAAATATTTCTTGACATTTCATATGTCTTTTTGTAAATTGTAATTACACCAAGCTCTAAGATGTAATCTTTTGAAAACAAATTACACTTTGACTTTGGTCAAAGTTAGGTGATATCTCCTAAAATCACTCACCTAACTTTCCTTAATTTCCTCAATCAGTTTCCTAATTTTGCTCATCCCTCTTTCTATATAATGTGAGGGATTTTCATTGTAAAGTTTATCCTTTAGTATTTTGCAATGAAGTGCTGCCCTTTTTGAAGAAAAATTGTGAAACTTTGAGTTCATACTTTGTGAATGGAATTTGATCAATAAAGAAGAGGATTGCAAACCAAACTTTGCGTTGGATTCGATACTTTTATGAATTGATCTCATTGGTGGTAATTAGGTGATGAAATCTGAAGGACTCTAAGTGATTTATGTAAACTTTGTGTTGCATCTATTATTTAGATTTGCATTTGTGTTTTTGTTTATCTTTCGGTTGAATAATCTACAAGACTTTGTGCTTGTAATCGTCCATGCTCTTGGATACTTTTGTTGAATGATTTACAAGACTTTGTGCTTGTAATCATTCATGCTTTTTGATACTTTGGTTTGATAATCTACAAGACTTTGCGCTTGTAATTGTTCATGTTGTTTGAGGAATTGCTGCGTCTAAGAAGACTTTGTGCTTCTAACGTGACAAACGATACATTTCCACAGATCCAACATTGAAAAAGCTACGGAATGACTTTGTGCCTTCGTGAGCTTCCATTTCACTTTATTTGCTTCATTATTATCACTTCGTATCTCTACGCTTTGCTTTGACAAGATAGAGGTATTGGTATTACTTAATGGTTGATTGTTTAAAGTTGTTAAGAATCGGAACTCCGTCACAAATAAACATCCAAAGAGAGAAGGATGAATGTAACATAATTTCAACTGTAAGTATATTTTGAAGCTTGTTTGTTTTACTATCGCTTCTATCAAATAGCAGCGCCCCTTTCCGAGAGGAGACGTATATCTCATAGTCGTGGTTTTAAAGTCCCAGTTGTGTAATCATCGGGGTGCTGATTATATAATTTTTCACCAACAAAGGAGTAACTCATATGCTTTTGCCTGCATTATTTCTCTCACCACTCTCCACTCATTCAGCCTTTGTTTCGAACAACCATCATTGTAACACATTCTTGTTTTGTGCATATTTGAACAGTTCTAAGTCTCGATTCTTCTCAATTTGCATCAGCTCTTCTTCCATAGCCTTGATCCAAAATTCATCTTTGCATTCTTCAATCACTGTTTTAGGTTCAACTTTGGAATGTAAACATAAGTTTACTTGTTCTTCTATCATAGCAGCCTTCCTTCTTGTCAACACACCTCTACTTTTATCACCAATGATCTAATCTTCTTAATGATTCTTCTACACATATTTAGGGGTTTTAGGGATCCTTTCTAGAGCTTCTGCTTGTTTAACCTGCACTTCTTTTTCCTTACCATCATCTTTCTCTTCTTCTCTGCAAGAGGACTCATCTACTTATATTCATCTATCATCACTGAATTTTTGTGTAAGTCTTCATCTACCTTGACACTTGCACTTTCAATTCAATCTTTTTCATCCTTTTGTTGTCGCACCGATAAGCCTTGCTTTTTGTAAAATATCCAAGGAAATTTCCCTCATCAGATTGTGTATAAAAAATTTCCTAATTTTTCTTCATCTCTTTTGATACAACATTTTCTTCCAAACATTTAGAAATATTTCACAATAGGGGTTCTTCCATACCACAACTCATAGGGAGTCTTTCAACTATTTGTCCTTGCTTGTACTTTGTTAAGAATATACACTGCAATATGAATTGCTTCTCTCCAGTAGACCTTTGGTAGGTTTTCTTCTTTCATCATGGTCCTTGTTGCTTCTTGAACAGTCCTATTCTTCCTTTCAACCACTTCATTTTGCTAAGGAGTGCTAGGGGCTGAAAAATGCCTCTTTATTCCATGAACTTCACAAAAGGTGTTAAATTCACTGGAGGTGAACTCTCCACCTCTGTCAGATCTTAAACATTTTATTTTCATATCCATTTTATTCTAAACCATAGCTTTGAATGTCTTAAACTTATCTAGAGCTTCTGATTTTTCTTTGAGAAAAGTAACCCAAGTCATTCTAGAATAATCATCAATTAATAGTATGAAATACTTATCACCTTGAAAACTTCTAATTTAGGTAGGTCCACAAAGATCTGTATGCACCAACTCCACAGGACCGGTAGCAGATTGTATTTTAACTTTGAAACTCTTTTTTTTTTCCCAATTTGGTATTCCTTATGGATAGCATTGATAGGCTTTGTAATCTTTGGCAGATCTCTCACAGCTTGAATTGAATTGATCCTCACTAGGTTATCAAAGTTGATGTGACACATTCTTATATGCCATAACCAACTTTAATTAATCTGAGTCATAAAGAATTGACCATTTGTACCCTTAAGTTGATAAACAGTTCTAGAGCCTTTTTTGATCTCACAACCATTGTCTTGAAACACAAGATTATATTCTTTGTTGAAAATTTGTACTACACTCAAAAGGTTATGATACAAACCTAAGTAGCCAGTTCTGGTACTGGTTTTGGTTCAATTTTGGGAGTTTAGTTTGCCGGTTTGGCTAAAAAAAAATTTGGGTTTTGGGTTCGTTAGTACAAAAAACATGTAAAATTTTTATATGTGTGTGTGTGTGTAGCCTAGAAGCATGAATTAGGATTAGAATATCACATAACGTCATATAAACAAAAAAACCACCATAGATGATGTAGCCTAGAAGCATGAATTAGGATTAGAATATCACATAACATCATATAAACAAAAAAACCACCATAGATGATGTAGGAAGACTAGATGAATCACAAGCAGTGTCAATGACACTGTCATTGGCACTACTATCGTACCCATGCTGCTACTAGATATCTGACTCCTCATATGTAATATGGTGGGAAGAGGAAGTATCCAAATCAGTATCCTTTGGCTCTGTATCCCACAACTTCGTCTCCCCTTCCTTGTAGTCACATTGTTTGTGTGAAAGGAGACGCAAGTTGGAATGCACATATACTAAGTTCTCCTATCTTTTTGAGAGCAATTTATTGTGCTTTACTAAGTGGACAAAAGAATATGTGCTCCAATTCCTCTCACATACAAATGAACAAGCAACCTATGAAGACAAATTAAAAAATTAAAGTCATATATTATTAAAAAAACTAAAAAAATTATAAATGAAACTTTTAAAACTACAATATAAAAATTTATTAAACTTACTTGTGATAAAAAATTGATTGCAGGGGGTTGCAAATGTTGGAAGTATTATCCATGAAGTACCACCAACTATGAGCATCCTTTAAGAACCTATCACGAAGAGCATCAACACCTTGACCATTTGAGTACACAAAATTAATGAACTCATTTGTGACTACACCTCACAATTCAAGGAAGAGTCTCATGAATCCTGCCTTGTACCCTTTAGCCACTTCATGATTTGTTTTACGGATCTATGAAAATTGTTTTTAAGAATGCTTAACGATCAATTTTAAATCCAACTTGATTCAATAGAATTAACACACGAACATAAATAAAAATAGTGGAAATAACAAAGTGATGAAAAGAGAATGAGAGAAAGAGAGAGAGAAATGCAAACAAAGTTTATAACGGAGTTCGTCATAAAAATGACTGTCTCTGGGCCCGTATCCAATGAGTGGACCGATCCGATTACTTTTCCAGAAAATCAATACATGTCGGCATAATCTCCCCTTGTTTACAAAGAAATTTACAAGCTTGCCCTCCTTCAAAGTGTGCAAGAGCAACTTCCGAATAAGCACGGAAGCCATTAATTTATTTTAAGACTCCTTAACTATCATGTAACAGGCTTCTAAAATTTTAAAATGATTAAGATCCTCATTTATAGGGATTATTATATTTAGGAGAATTAAATCTTATTTAAAGATTTATGTATACAGAGGGATTTTCCTTTTCATTAAGAGTGGGAAGGAAAGAGGATTTTAAGGCATGGATTAAAGGATCAAATCCCACTAAATCCTCCTCACTATTTTTTTTATTTTTTATTTTTAAACCATACATTTTTTTCTTCTTCTAATAATTGTGGTTTAATCCTTATTTATGCCAACTCACTACTCTTGCCACGTCACATGCCATGTGTCCCGCCAAGTGTCAAGTTTTGGTGATGCCACATCATCATTTTGACCAAAACTTTGACTGCCCATAATTCCTTCATATGGACTCCAATTTGCGCGAAACGAATGCCGTTGGAAAGCTCTCAACGAGCTCTTCACATTGATGTCAACTTTGACCACTTTTAATGATATTGAATTTTGACCTTTTTCTGGTCTAAGCCCCTGAGTTGACCGACGTTTGACCAAGCATAACTCAAACTCCGTAACTCCATTTGACTTCGTTCGAGTTACGTTGGAGTTAGGATTCTGAGCTCTTCCTGGTGATGTCGATTCTAGAGACAAATGAGAAACTTCAAATTTTGACAAAGATCCTCCAGATCAGTCCTCCCCACTGGAGAGCTTTTGGACCTCCGAAAGCTAGTTACTCAAAAATTAAGTGAGGGTAAAGTTCCCTCACTTTACCAATCTCCATCCATCTTGCCTTGCTTGGATTCATCCCCTTCAGTCCCACTCTGAGGTACTCAACTTCACCTCTTTGTGAAGTCTTGATTTTTCTGTCTACGATGACATCCTCTGGCAACTCTGACATGTACTCCGGTGAAAGATCATCAACTAATGGAACCTGAATGTCTGTGTCTTCATCCAGTATCATTGGAGGCTCATGCAACTTAATATTCTTAACATTGACAACTGAATAGATGTGCATGTATGGAGGAAGATTAAGGCAGAAGGTGTTGGTTCCGATCTTTTCCGAGATCTCAAAGGGACCATACCGAATCGGCTTGAGCTTCCTTCCTTCACCTTGCATTCTTTCCTTGTTGATATGTAACCAAACTCTGTCTCCAACCTGGAAATGGTGATCACTGCGATGCTTATCATGTCGAGCCTTGTATTTGGCTTGACTCTTCTCCAACTATGCTTCTATTGCCTAATGAATTGCTTGGACTTTCTGGATGAACTTTAAAGCCTTCTCTGCATCATGGCGTCCATCTTCAACATCATCTTTCCCAAAAGCAAAATTCATTAGTGTTTTGGGCACATAACCGAAGCAAGTCTCAAAAGGAGACCTCTTTGTAGAAGAGTGTGCCGCATGGTTGTAAGCATGCTGCACATAATGAAGATGCTCATCCCATAGCTTGGGATGTTTGCTGCAGTAACCTCTGAGCAGATGCACAACTGCCTTGTTTACTACCTCTATTTGTTTGTCGGTCTACGGATGGAAGGTTGTACTCTTCTTTAGTTTGGTGTCCATGAGTCCCCACAAAGCTAACCAAAATTCCCCTAGGAATCGAGAATCTCAATCCGATACAATAGAAGTAGGTAACCCAAAATGAACCCATAAAAATTGGAAGTACATCTGAGCTGTCAGTTCAGCAATGACCTGTTTCTTACAAGGCATTAGAATACACATTTTGCTGAACCAATCAACTACTACAAACAGATAGTCAAGTCCCTTCCTAGACATAGGTATCCCCCCGACAAAGTCCATTGACACACTTTCCCATGGATGGGATGGTATAGGTAGAGGCGTGTACAACCCCAATTTCCTATTGCTAGGTTTACTTGTTGCACACATGACACAACCTCTAATATACTTAGATACAGTTTCTTGCATACGAGGCTAGTAACAATACTTTTGCAATTGAGTCATTGTTTTGCTTACCCCAAAGTGTCCTGCAATCAATGAGGTGTGTGCTCTGATTACCTGCGCTTGTTTATCTTTTGGAATACATAACTTTCCCAAGTGATACAAAAGTTTATCCTGCACATAGTAATCTTTCTCTTCTACATGTTTTCATGCAATTAGAGCTGAATAGATTTTCTTAAAGTCTTCATCATTAGTATAATGTTCCTGAAAACTTTCATGTACCATGGAACTACCTTTAAGGATAATCAAAGCATTCATAACAGGAGGCCTAGACAACATATCTGTTACTTTGTTATGGGTACCTTTCTTGTACTTAATTACCAAATGAAACTGTTGAAGAAAACCCATCCACCTAAAGTGCCTACTTTGTTGTAGTTTAGACTGTGAATGCAAATACTGAAGTGGTTGGTGATCAGTGTGGATTACAGTTTCTTTCCCCATTAAGTAGTGTTTCCATTTTTTAACACTCTGAACTAATGCATAAAGTTCCTTATCATAAGTAGGATAGTTAATAACTGCACCTGAAAAGGTTTCAAAGTGATAGCAAATTGGTTTACCTCCTTGCATTAGCACTACTCCCATGTAAAATCCACTTGCATCCGTCTCGATCTCAAATGGTTGGTGTAAATCTGGTAAAGCCAGAACTTGTGTTGTGCTCAACTTTTCCTTCAAAGTGTTGAAGGCGTTCTGTTGTGGACCTCCCCATTGAAAAGTTGTCTTCGTACTAGTCAATGCATGCAATGGTGATGCAATGTAAGAGAAGTTTGTAATGAACTTTCTCCAGTACTAGACTGCACCTAAGAAACTTCTGACTTCAATAACTGTACTTGGCTTAGGCCATTTTACAATAACTTCAACCTTCATAGGCTCCACTTTCAATTGACCACCACCTATGACATAACCTAAGTACACTAAGGATGTCTTAGCGAATTCACATTTAGACATCTTTACAAAGAGTTTTTCTTTTCTCAATACATCAAAAACTTTCTTTACATGAATTACATGATTTTTCCAAGTTCGACCGAATACAAGAATATCATCTAAATAGACTATGACAAAATCATCAATAAAAGGACGAAAGACATCATTCATGACTCTCATAAATGTAGCTGGTGCATTGCAAAGCCCGAAAGGTATGACCAACCACTCGAACAGTCCCTATTTTGTCTTAAATGAAGTTTTCCAAATGTTATCTTCTGTAATTCTTATCTGATGATATCCACTACGCAAGTCTAACTTAGTGAAATAAACTACATGTTTTAATTGATCAAGTAAAACATCAATTCGGGAAAGAGGATACATGTTCTTTATCGTTATCTTGTTCAGGGCTCGATAGTCGATGCACATTCTCCAAGACCCATCCTTCTTTGGAACCAACACAATTGGAGAACCGCAAGGAGATGTACTAGGACGGATGACTCCTTTTTCCACCAATTCCTGAACTTGCTTTTTGATTTCCTCATTCTGCAAAACTGACAAACAGTACATGTCGATGTTTGGAAGAGGCACATATTGCTGCAACTGGATTTCATGTTGTATCTCTCTCTTAGGTGGCAACCCCTTTGGCTCCTGAAATAAGTCATCATAAGCAGAAACTATTTTGACCATCTCAGTTTTACACTTTGGATCACACCCTTTAAATGCTTCAACTTTTTCATCCTCTTTGGGTTTTACAAGCATTAATACAAAGTTCTTACTAGAATTGACCAACCTTTTCATCTGACCAGCATTAACTAGTGCAAGATTAGTCTTAACTTTGTGTGCACGTACAATGTATTCTATCCCATCCTTAAAGAGATGATACTTATTCTCCCCCATATAAAAGATTTATTTTTGTCCTACAGATAAGGACTCCCTAACACAAGCCCACAAATATCCAGAGGAACAACATCTACCTCTACCTCATCAACAAAGTTTGCAATGATAGCAAATTTTAATTTACATTATTTTGTTACCTACAGTTGAACATCACTGCAAACCCATCCAAGTGGATATGGCTTCAGATGAGGTGTTGTAGTTAGATTAAGTTTCTTTACCACCTCTTCAGATATTAAGTTGACTTGAGAACCCGTATCAAACAATGTGTCAATCTTAGTGTGCTTAGTTACAACTCGAATATGAAACAATTCATTATGTTGTTTATCATCTTTAGGAGGAGTAGATGCTTTACTTGTACTTGCATTTGCATTAAAAACATTTGCATCAGAAGAGAGAATTATACCTCTCCCTTTACCTTGGACCCCAGCAGCAAAAATCTGAGTTTCATCTCCAGAGGCGGATCCAAGATCTTGTTGAATCACTGCAACGGTCTTTTGCTTGCCTTTATTGCCTCCATATCTTTTCGGCCTCAATTGGAGATGCAACTTCCAACACTTCGAATCATCATGCCCCTCTTTCTTGCAATGGGAGCATGTGGGCTTATCACCCTCCTTCTTAACTGTAGTTGTCTTCTTCCCTTTGCCTTTACCTTTGTCTTTGTCTTTACCCTTAGACTTCCCCTCAGACTTAGATGGTTTCTTTGAGAAATTATCACTGAAAGTGTTCTTACCCCTTGACTCTAAATGAGTAGCTTGGACTGACACTTCATCCAAATTACTAGGACTCAACATTAGAATAGTATGTATTAGATAAGAATGAAAACCACCTATGTACTTAAGTAGTGTATCCTGAGTATACAATGGAACATTTAAAGAAATAGCCCATTTTCTAAACTCATGGGTGTAATCTTTGGATAGACTGACCCTTACCTTGCCTAAAGGTTTGCCAATTCATTGTTAATTGTTGCATATAACCTAAAGAATAAAACTGTTTTTTAAGGACAGCAACAAATTCCATCCAAGTCATATTGACCTTACCATGGCGATCAATTTCCTCCCGAGTCCTACTCTCCCACCAGGTGAGAGTTGTACCTCCCAACCAGAGAGTGGCTAACTATATCATAGAAGTATCTTTTGTTAGGCCTTGAATCCTACAATACACTTCTACCTGCTGGATCCAATCATCTAACTTTTCGGCATTTAACTCACCACAGTACTTAAGCAATTCAAATTTTACATCCAGTTTAATAATAGGCTTAGACTTGCTTTTGAAAGGATTAACAGTAGTAGAAGGAAGAAGAAGAAGGGAAGATGGAGGAGATGGAGCTTCTGATCTTTTCCTCCTTTGTCCTTTCGATTTTCCTTCTTTGCTTGCTTCGAAGAATCTCCCTTTTGTGCTTCTTCTTTTCCACATACAGCTCTTCCACCAGCCTTCATGTCAAAGGCTCGTTGAAAAGACTTCGTCAAGCTCTTGCTCAATGTTTTCCCAGCTCCTTTCGCCATTGTTGTAAAGTCCTTTGTTTTTCGATCTTAGGATTGTATTCTTCTAGTTTTCCTTCACCTTGATGTTTCCTGGAACATGTTAGCAGCCAATTCTGCAATACTAGCCACACAAAGCTCTGATACCAAACTTGATCTGCTTTACGGATATATGACAATCGCTTTTAAGAATGCTTAACAATCAATTTTAAATCAAACTTGATTCAATAGAATTAACACATGAACATAAATAAAAATAATGAAAATAACAAAGTGATGAAAAAAATGAGAGAAAGAGAGAGAGATGCAAACAAAGTTGATAACGAAGTTCGTTGTAAAAACAACTACGTCTCTGGGCCCCTCTCCAATGAATACATTGATCCAATTACTTCTCCAGAAAATCAGTACATGTTGACATAATCTCCCCTTGGTTTACAAAGAAATTTGACAAACCCTCCTTCAAAGTGCACAAGAGCAACCTCCTGAATAGCATGGAAATCAAGGAAAATTTCTCCAAGGAATTTTCTTCTCCCATCAACACTTAGCTTCCATCCTACCCTTCTACCCTTTTTTATACACCAATATTACCCCAATTGGTTACTAACCAATTGATTTTACAATATTACCCATACAAGTACAAATCTCCCATAATCTTGTGGGAGTAAATGGTGACTCCCCAACACCCCCAAGAACAGTTGCGACCAAAACCACTTCCACAAGAGAGAGAATGGCAAGAATGCTTGCTTCACAATGCAAGATTGATTAATGGTTGAATATTGATTGAATGATTTGCTTTAATGCAAGTGTACATGAGATGCCTTGCTTATGAAGGAAAGGTTGAGAGATAGGATTAGACAAGATCATGACAAGTGTCATAATCCTATGACATGAGACAACTAACTAACTAGGAATCATGCAATATAGCTAGATAAGATAAGTTCTAGAAAAGCCAACTAAGACTTCTAGAAAGAATCTTTTTCCTAAGTAAACTTAATCATGTGAATATGTCCCCTAATTACCTAGTGAATGAATTAGCTAGGTACAAGACATTTATTCACACCAACAAATCTCCCTTTTTTTACATATGAAAAAAATAATCCCCCCCTTAAAATAATCCTCAAATCTTCAATAATTCGTTAAAGCCCTTTAACATGTTCTTCTCAGGCCTTAGAGGTTTTATTTCAACCTCTTTAACAAATTGGAGGATTACAAATTTTAAATATTTGGGCGAAAATTTAAAAATAAGAGATTTCGGTTTTCGGCTTTTACCAAAACCAACCGATGCCAATATAATTTTAAAGCCATTAATTTATTTTAAGCCTCCTTAACTATCATGTAACGGGCTTCTAAAATTTTAAAAGGATTAAGATCCTCATTTATAGGGATTATTATATTTAGGAGAATTAACTCTTATTTAAAGATTTATGTATACGAAGGGATTTTCCTTTTCATGAAGAGTGGGAAGGAAAAAGGATTTTAAGGCATGGATTAAGGGATCAAATCCCACTAAATCCTCATTATTTTTTCTTTTTTATTTTTAAACCATACGGTTTTTTTTTCTTCTAATAATTATGGTTTAATCCTTATTTATGCCAATTCACTACTCCTGCCACGTCACATACCATGTGTCCCACCAAGTGTCAAGTTTTGGTGATGCCACGTCATCATTTTGACCAAAACTTTGACTGCCCATAATTCCTTCATGAAGACTCCAATTTGTGCGAAACGAACGCCATTGGAAAGCTCTCGACGAGCTCTTCGCATTGATGTCAATTTTGACCACTTTTGATGATGTTGAATTTTGACTTTTTCTGGTCTGAGCCCCTAAGTTGACCAACGTTTGACCAAGCATAACTTGAGCTTCGTAGCTCCGTTCGACTCCGTTTGAGTTGTGTTGGAGTCAGGATTCTGAGCTCTTCCCGGTGATGCCGATTCTGGAGACAAATGAGAAACTTAAAATTTTGACAAAGATCCTCGGGATCACTTCAAAATATCTATATGGAGGAAGCCTTCCTAGCACAGAAAGAATATGACTACTGTAGTATTGTGGAGTCAATACAAAGGCAAGAAGATGTAATGTAGTTATCATTTTGTTCCATCTTTCTTCAACAATTGTTGGTACTTGTTTGAAGAAAGTCTCTTTAGGGTCTTACTCTTTCGCATTTATGGTGCACTTGATCTTCTCAAGCATTGAGTCTATACCATCATATATTTCTCCAATGTATGGCTTGTCCATGTTAGTATAGCAAATCATTCACAAAATAGGCTCAGTGAAACTAAGGAGATACTCCACATGATCCCACCATGAGTCATCTAATATGATCCTCTTAATTTTTGTTTCCCTTTTAGTGCTACTTTGCCTCCATATAGACCAATTTTGGCTAATCACCGTACTAGAAAGTGGCTCTCTAACTTTCACAAGTTTCCTCAAAATGATTGTGTTAGAGGAAAAACGGGTCTCTACAACCTATTACAAATTAAAATTTAAAAACTAATAATTAGAATTTAAAAACAAACTTTAAAGAAGAATTTCAATTAGAATACACAAGAAAATTATGAAAACAAAAAATGTAAATATTACTTCACTTACCTTCAATAGCTAAAATTTTGAAAATGATCTAAAGGTCCCTTGAGACAAGTGGTGGTTGGTGATGAACATCTAAATGTCCTCGACCTCTACATACAATTCTTTAATCCAAGAAATTTTATTCCCAATCTTTTTCAGCATAAGATTGAGTGAGTGGACCACACAAGGTGTCCAAAAGATATGTGAATATCATTCCTCAACCAACAACCCTGCAGCTCTACAATTCTTGGCATTGTCCATTACAACTTGAACAATGTTGCGAGGTCCCCACTTCCTTGGTTTCAATGAGAATATTAACAATAAATTTTCCATCTTTTACTTTCCCCTCACAATCCATGGCTTTCAAAAACATTGCCCTTTTAGGGGACACAGCTATGGCATTGATCAAAGGCCGATTTTTTGAATCCTTCCAACCATCTGAAACAATGGACACACTTATCTCAACCCATGAATCCCTTATGGGCTTCAATGAATCTTCAACCAACGTCACCTCTCTTTCCAATAATATGCCACGCACCTTCTCATAACTCGGGCCCTTGTACCCTTTTGAGGTTCATTAACTATTTTCAACATCTCTTTCCAATATGGAGAACGAACAACATTAAAATCTATTCCATTTTCATATATGCATCTTGCTACATTTTGGTCGGTAATGGCTCTACTCTCATTTTGAAATGAAAGTTACAAAGGCCCCTTTGTTCTCTTGTTTGCAATGGGTTGTACACTTTGAGCTTGAGGATCCAAAGTGGCCATAAATGGGTTGTCTTCTACTACAATATTGGAATTAGATGGAGGCAACATTCCCTTTCATTGTTTTTAATAAAGGGTGATTTAATTTTTGGGCTTCCAATGCATCTGCTGCTTCTTACTCCATAATGTATCCTATGACTGTCTCAGATGGAATAGGTACATTGTCTTTTCTAGGGCAAGCTTTGATGCATTTTCCAGGTATTCCACACAAACGTGCTTTCACCCTAAAATATGAACTAGAATATTGAACATCACATCCATTGCATTTACAAATGTAACCACCACCATGTAGAACCGGTTGTATCATTTCAACATACTTCCATATAGGAGAATTCAGATCTGTTGAGAACTTTGATTTAGTTGCAAAGCTAGAGGTAGAACCAATCAACATTGTGATTCCTATGGAAATTTTTTTGTGCAAGCAACACATTCAAAACAAAACTAAAAAAACTTGAAAACAATATATTGATTTATAAAACCTAGCTCTTTTGAATCTTTCATGCATTCATAGAAGAATGGTTCAAATACATAGATAAAATTAAACAAAACAAAGTTTCATGTTTGTAAAACAAAAAAATGGATGAAAAGCTTAAAAAAAAAAGAACTCTTTGCAAAAATATCCTTCAACAACCTTTTTCGCAGCCAATCAACACTTGCAAATTTGTAGGAATGGCAATGCAATCATTTGTAGAAGCTTCGATGATCAATCTTCAAATCCTTTTGTCAATCCAACAAGCAAAAATGAATGCTCAACCTCTTGGAATGAAAATGCTTGTTTACAAAACAAATGAATAAGAATGAGGTAGTTTAGGTGTTTAGAGTGATTGAGAGGTCACTTTTAGGCTTTCCTTAGGCATAGGTCAAAGTCAAACCAAAAAAATGTTTTAAAAAATGAAAAAAGTGCCTTTTTGGCCAGTTGGGCGTGCAGGCTCTATTTGGGTTCTCTTCGGTTCGTTTGGGTTCTACCTATAATTCTTTGGGTTCCTCCTAGGCAAACCAGACTAGTTTTAGCAGTACCCTAGCCAAACCCACAGATGGACTTGCCCAGTACTAGCACTAGAACCGAACCTAACCCGAACTTGGGGCTAGTAGGGGTGAACCCGATAACACAGACACAAACCCTTAACATAAAGAACATCATCTATATTATGCTTTCCACCAAAACTGATTGAACCTTTTCCACATATCTTAGCAGATGTATCATCACCAAACTTAACTAATCCTCCTTCAAAATTCTCAAACTTAACAAATTTACTCTTATCACCTATAATATGATTTGAGCATCCACTATCAATAATCCAATTGTTCTTCTCATCTCTAGCATGAAAATCAAACACCATTGCTCCTCTAATGCTATGACCTACTTCCGAAGCACTTTCCTTTACACATCTCTCAGAGTTAGCAGAATTAGTTCCAACATTTAGAAACATGAACAAGCATTCATCATCTACATAATCAGATTCATCATCAGATATGCTGGCATCTTCTCTAACATAATAACTTTTCTTAATTGATTTACCTTTATTATCCTTAGGTCTATCCTTTGAAGCTTTGACAAGACATCTTGAAGCATAATGACCAATCTTTCCACAATTAAATCATTTGAAAGGTAACTTACCTCTGTATTTTCCAGTGCCCTTTTTCATCCTTCTTACAAAATTCACTTCTACATCATCTTGATCTAATCCCTCATTCTTTTCTTCTTTACCAACTTTAAAAGTAGTCTCCTTTTTCACATCACTTGGACCAAACTCTCTCAATTCAAAAGTAGCTAATGCACCAAACAACTAATCTCTAAGTATTCAAATTTTGAATTTCCTCAATAGCAAAAACCTTATGGCTATAAGCTTTAGTAAGTGTTCTCAATACCTTCTTTACCACCTCATCATCTTGAAGTTTTCCTCCAATTCCTCTGATGGAATTGACAATTTCGTCCACTATATGCATGTAGCTTGTAATATCTTCATCTTCTATCATCTTTAGGTTTTCAAACTTCATCTCAGATTTTGCATTTTTGCTTGCTTGACCTTGTCATCTCCTTCATAGATACTTTCCATCTTTTTCCATATTTCACTAGCAATTTTAAGACTTATAACTTTCACAAGTTCTAAATTAGAAATACCACTCAAAAGAGCATACCATGCTTTTCCATTGTTCTCATATGCCTTGATCTCATCATCAATACTCAGACCATTCACACGTACTATATATCTAGTTTCAATAGATTTCCAGACTCCAAACCTTAGAGATACCAAGAACCGTTCCATCCTTGTCTTCCAAAATGCATAATCAGATCCATCACAGGAGCCTCCTTGTGCGCCATCCCAGATCTACCTCAAGTGATTAATATTTCTTCTAAGGAACCTTGCTCTGCTACCAATTGTTAAATGCACAATACAACTGAGAGAGGGGGATGAATTAGTTATACATTAAAACATCAAAACCCTCATTAACATTCAGATTTGTATTAAACCCTAAATGCATAAGCACCATTAAAACCTTATCATGCATTAGCATAATGTAAACATGAGAAACGGTAATGCAAACATATCCAAACACATGAGAACACCAGATTTACGTGGAAAACCCAAGAAGGGAAAACATACGGTGAGGATTAGCTCACAATATAAAGTAATTGCAACAATGAATACAATAGGCTCACTATCAGAGGGCTCACTACCCAAAAGAAAAGAATGGCTCACTGCCAAATCGGAAAGAAGAAGAAAGAAGATTGTTACAATGAGAAATCTATCTCAAAGCAATAGAAAGATCCACCACAGCATCACTAGTACATTCACACTCTCTCTATACAATGTAGACACTTTTTTCTCACTGCTTCTAGTGGTCTTTGGCATTAAGCTTGTACTAAATTTCGCGCTTTCGCACTACACAACTCTACACTTTGCATTACGCACTTCACACACTATAATTCTCCATTAACTCAACACTTATTTATAACATCTTCAACCTTGAAAATAATTAACAAGGTCAACTATGCACCTCAACTATGCAAATTTAAATTAGGTTAGCACTAAGAATTCCTACAGTGGAAAGGAATGAAAGAAGACCACAACACACCTTAACTCAGACCCAAATACACTCATACACACTAATTCATGCTTTCACAAACAATGAAACATATCCACAATTAGTGTAAACACCCAAGGTCGACCAAACCTGTGTTAACACCATTAAGCAATTAAGTAGTTGCTTCCTTTGATCCAAAGACGACTCACGGACCACACACAATACTTTAACATAATCTAAACTTCTCTTATCAATATATCTTAACTGCACAAGCATATCTTCAACATAGAAGAAATGCAAAGCAATCACGAGAACACTACTCTATAGGCCAAAACACTTATCAACCACACTATTTCCTCTTTTATTCAAATTTTCTCAAAAGCACTTGGAAACTAAGCACCAAAGACATATTCTCATCATCTTTACTTCCTCATCATCACCAAACCAATTGCAACACAACAACATAACCAAACAACATCCACAAATAGAAGCTTATCAAAACGACACCAGAGGTTTACACTAGTGACTTTACTAATGACAACATAATGCAACTAATCAAAGCAACAATGCAATAACATAGGCTTCCAACAACTCCCTTATAGACTTGTTGACATCAATGACAACACCATAGTTCTATTGACATCAATGACAACACAAATTGCCATACTTACAACAAAGGCATTCACATGTTCCCCATCATAATAGTGAATTCACCATGATAGATGATAGCTTCATGGTGGAAAATATATTTTTCCCCTTGTAACAATAAACCATTTCAAAAAATAAGTAAAATATTTGGAAAATCTTCTTGAACACTAACACCTACACATAAATGTCCCATATGACCATATTTTTTAACACACAAGAAGTAATCCATTAACCCAAAGCATTTTAATAGAAATAAAAACTAGATGTTTTCCTAATTATGGACTTCAAATTAGGGAGGTTTTGGTCCCAAAATATTATAAATTTAACAAATGAGTGTAGAGGACTCCGTCAATTGAGGACATGTGTCATCTCAACTTGTACCACAATAAAAAAGAAAAAAAAACTAAAGATTAATACAATAATGTCTCTAAGTATCCTAGAGATACAATAAAAATTTACTTGAACATGGAGTAAAAATTTCATTAGCTTTCTACAAAGGAATGATACAACTTATACCCCTCATGAATAATCAAAATATTTAAATGTTTCTTCTTTCTAAAAAAAATAATTAAACTTAAAATATTTATTATTCTTGATAACTTATTACTTATTCTCTCTTCTATCGAGGAATACCTTTAAACCATAAAAGTATGGGTTAACCAAAAACAGCTCTACAAATATCCATTAGAAAATATATCTATCATGATCTCATCAACAAACTTAGAACCAAAAGCAAACATTAATTTAAATGTTTATCAACAAATATTTGTGCACCTTCTTTAATCCAACCCAAGTTATAGGGTTTGGCTATTGAGAAAATTTCAAACTAAGTTTAGGTACCAAACTTTGTGAAATAAAATATTAATGTATGAGAATCAATCTTAATGCTAAATAATACCCCTATCCATCAAAACAATCTTTTTTAGTAGTTCAAGAACTATTAGAATAAATCTTTGAAGCACATTCAATTTTATTTATAACCTTATTTCTATGTGACATATGCGCATCCCTTTTACTCTTTTACCTATGTGAGATATTTTTTAAGTGAAGCCTCGAACAAGATGATTAGAACATCACACAATTTTCTATTTGATTAAGGTCCTTATTAAGGTGGTAAGGCCCTAAAAAATTACCCAAGTGCTATGGTTATATTAATCATGATTAATAAATAATAAAGCTTTATATTGACTATAATGTCAATGATAATTACTAAAGTAATGACTAATATTTTAATAAATGTTCATATAGAATATCATATGAGGTAATATCCATGCCTCAATGTTTAAAAAAAGTTTATTAAATATAGTCTAAATTTGTATTCAAGTCATGTATTCGACCTTAATGACATGTTTTCCACTTATTGAAGGTAGATGGACTATCATTTACTAAAATGATAATTATTTGTAAAGAGTTTGAGACTAGTATTTGTGTAGAATTATGTCGGCTACATTTAGGAAGTAAAGGATGATGTTGAAATATGACCGTGTCTTCAACTAAGGTTTTCAAACCAACGATTTTATCTTTAATTTTTTAAGACTATTGTTATGTCTTGATAAATTTGGCCAAAATTTTTAGGTGATGCTAATGTGGACTAGACCAACAAAGTATAAGGCACAATGTTTAGTTTAACATGAATTCTAATTAGTGACTAGTGATGGCACATAAGTGGCCAAGAGAAGGAAGGAAGAGAAGCTAGGTGTCTAAATTAAGATGTTGGGTTCTAGGAGATAAGAAAATATGATTCATCTAAGTGCAAGAGATGACAATAGGGAAAAGTCCAAGAATAATGTATAGGGAGTAAATAAACTAGGATCACTAAGGAGAATTTGTGATAATAGCGGAACTTAGAGAATATTGTGAATAAAATCAATTAAACTAGTGATTGGTAGATAAATAGGTAGATGGGTTGTAAAGTAGAGAAAAACTAGGAATAATATAACAATGCTAATTTATAATTGCATGACCCAGGGATAGACCAATCCAATATAGACAAAATTTACATGGCTTGAGTATCCCAACAAAGAAAATGATTTCCACACTAGGAAAACTTAGGAAACATTTAGAGGAATTAATGAACCAGAAAATCAACCAATTAAATTCAAGAAGAAAGAGTAATCATAGACTATATAAGTATCGAGATCTAGGTTAAGAATTGAAAAATACTAGATTATAAATTACCTATATATGAACAATGACAAAAATCAAGAAAATTGGAGAAGATATGGATAACAGTTGTGCTAAAATATAACATGACACTATATTTTTGAATAAATCTAAGATTAATGGTTCAACTATGTGAAGCTAAGTTAGAGCCGAGTGGTGTGCAAACTTGTAAACGTAAACCTTGTGTGCTTTTTTATATATTATAACTCTACATGCAAGTAAATTAGAGTCTTACCTATGTTTGGGATGAAACTTGATAAATGAAAATCTATCATTGAACTCTTGTGCATATTTAGTCATGTATTTTTAATACTTATCTATATTGTAATATTAATCAAAGTCCCTAAGTAATTATATAGTGGAACATCCTTTGCTAAAGAAGTGACCGAGCTAATTCTTTCACTTTCTCTTGTGTATCCTTTATACCTAACCTAATAGTATATTATCCTTTGAAATCTCTTATGGAGTTGAAGTTTTAGAGGTTGATGCACTTGGAGAAGCTTGTTGAGTATCAAACTTTGAGTTTTTTTATTGTTATTAAATTGGACCTTCATCCTTATTGATTTATTATTTAGGATGCTTGTCTTGGAGAGTAATATCCTTATTTTATAAATCAGTTGATACTTCTATTTGTTCACTTTGGAAGAAGGAAGCTTATCTCATTGTACCTACTCTACAAGTGTTTTTCTTGAATTTGATGTTGTGAGGCTTGAGGATCAATTAATTCCATGTATTGAATCACCTCTATTTATACCTCTCTTTATTTCTCAAGCGTCTCTTGTTCTTCCTATTGTTGAATACCCAAAATACTGAGAGGGGGGGAGACGGGACAAGGGGGGGTGAATCAATATTCTCTTAAACCATTCAATCATTAAACATCCAATTACTAATGCATATTAAATTGCAGTAAAGAAAAAAAGCATGTAAACATCCACAAAATCACATAACACATGAACACCAAGAGTTTTACGTGGAAAACCCAAAATGGGAAAAACCATGGTGAGGGTTAGCTCACAATATATTATAACCTGTTATAGTATATTACAAAAATGCTCACTGCAGGTGAACTCACTTTCCATGTGGACTCAATGTCCACAAAGATAAAAATAGAAGAGAGATGGTGGCTCATAGCCTATTTTGAACTATTACAAATGCATCTACAATATCTAGGAACACAGTTCCAATGAAGCACAATAACATTCAGCGCAGTTCCTGAATTCCAAGCTTCTGCGATGCTCTTCTTCAAGCTACCGCGCTCGCTCAAATTAAGCATCAACGCGCCAGAACATGCATATCGTCAAGCATGAAGAAGTAATCCAACATATATCACCGTTCCAGAAGTCACTCTGTGGCCATCGGTGCGTTGAGCTTCGGTGGTCATGCCGAAAATGCCGGCATTAAACCGAAATTACGTAAATTCGCGTTCGATCTCGGCAATGGCGGGCGGATGACGGGACCTATAATGATCCCATACAGATACAACAGCCCTTATTTACATCCTTTACATACCTTGACATAACAAGCTGGGGTTGGCGACCATGGGACTAAAGCAAAAAAATCTAGCTATTTGCATCCACAGCCGGACACTCAAAACCTTCGATGCCATCTGAATCCCGCTGCTCAACCAATATCTACAGAAACTTATCTTCAACACTTCGCCAGGGCCAAACATTATCCAGAAGTGACAGTTCTCTAATCCAAGCACCTTGGGAATAAAGAAAATGGCCATTGAAATGCCAATTAGGGACATTCCATTCATAACTCTGAACTAACTTCATTCATGATGAAATGCCGGTCGAACATATCTTCCACAAAATTAATTGAACTCTGAAAGTCCTCTTCCATTTTTTTTTGGAGTGATGGGACGTTAAAATGATCGCTGACGACCTACTGAAGGCGTAGGATTTGACTGCCGTCCAAATTCCCCACCTCTTCGGACTTTCGGACTTCAATCAACTGATATGTCGCTGTTTCCGGCAACTTCCGAAAACCTGTTTGGGAGCCGTGGGAGGCATGATCTACAGCATTTGGTATCGAACAACCTTTGTGACCGCGATTATTGATCATGAACGCTCATGTTTGCTTAACAGCAATAATGGATGAAAAGGCCATCTCCAGCTTCCAGCACCTACCAGATTTCAATTGGCCCGCGTAAAAAAAATTGTTCTTTATACCGCGATTTTCATCTGAACAAGGATAGAGAGGAATTTGGTGGCGAGGACCTTATGGGATATTTTTTATGTGTGACCAAGTTAACTAGATCTTCTTTATGTGATGCATCAATTGCTGAAGGAATGGAAGTAATAGTAGTAGCAACATGGGTATCTATAGGTGGGACAATAGTTCCTAAATTTATAATGATAGGAGGAGAAATAATCAATGGAACTAATGGTGGAGGGAATAATTGGCTAATTGGAAAGGTAACTAGAGTGGAAATTAGGATAACCTATATAAAAACTTGTAGTACTAAATTTACAGGCATAGGAGGAAGAGAAGGAATTGTTTGTATGCTACTTATAGTACTTGGTTCATCCAGTGGTCTTATCTTGAATTTTATTTTGCATTTCCAATGGATCTACTTGTTCTACTATCTCTACTTTTTTAGTCGCCTCTAGATATTTCCTCTTATGAAATTTCTTTTGTTCGTTTACTTCCACAATTTTCTTTTCTTTTACTTTGGGCTTGGGAGGCTACAATGTTTCTTGATGTGGTTCTTGTACCTCTATAGACCTCCCCCCTTTTGGATGAAGAACCTTCATCTTTATCTTTTTTCTTCCTTATTTTCTTTGGCTCTTCTTTATTGTAGGTCAAGGTTTGACTTTATCTTTTATTTATTCAATCATTTCCCTCAACAATGTCATCGAAATTCATACTATTGGTGTTTTCTTGAAGGATGTTAGTTCCTTTTCTAGCCAATGAAGTAGTGAAATGGGATTTTGAAGTAAATTATTTTCTCATATTCTTCATGAAAGATAATCTCATCATCTAATAACTATTCAAGAATTTGTAATTTAAATAATTCCATGAGAAAAACCCAGTCCGGCCGAAATCGATGTTTCATGTTTGCTTCCGTTGCTCACTTTTCTGTTTTCCTAAAATTGTGTCAAATGTTGGTGTTTCGATATCATGAATAAATGATGTATTTGGAACTTTTCAGTATCTAGTTCACTACACTAAAAGAAGATGCAGGCGTGCGTATATATTAAATCATATTTCGAAAATATTAAAGATCTGGGATGTGAGTTAAAAGTGGAATATGACTTAAATAGTTTGAAAAGTACTTGTACGAAATTTGATGAAATGAAAAGGGTTCCAGGAAAATTTTAGATTTCAAAATACAGGTGTGTATTGAATTGAAATAGATATTGATTTTCCCCTTACAATTCAACTAGAGTCTTAGTCGATAAGAATTTGATTTGAAAAATATCTACTAACTTTTAAATGGTTAAATATTTTTTGGAATCAAAAGATGCATCCACACTATACTTCAACAAACTGGTTAAAACAAAAAAGTCATATTAATTTACACTACGTTAAAATTAGAAGATTTGAGACAAATGTTTTTATCTTTACCCATTCTACTAAATTTCATAACTAAATAACCCTTTCAGCCAAATTCTAAAAAAATGTGTCATAGAAGAATGTGTCTCGCCCTGTGCAAATATTAAGAACAAAATATTTATTTTTTCTCCCCATTAGGGTGGCCAAACAAACACCTACTTTTCTTTTCTTTTTTGAAAATTTAGTACTACTGCATTGAAATTTCAAATTTTCACCAAATAGATTTACTTTTTTCCAAAACAAGACTAATAGCTTAAAAACAAAATTCAATTTGCTACAAATTATGTTTTTACATATTTTTCAAATTATGTTTTTACATATTTTTCAAATTATGTTAATAGCCTCTTCAAATTTTTATGTCAAGTTGCATAACTCTATTTTTCTAGATTTTTATTGCCACTTAGGGGCCTAGTTTGGACCCCCATGATCCTGCACTGAATAGTGTTTGCATTACTATTCTAACTTCTTGTGTTTCAAACAACTATCTAGTCAAATCCAATAATATGATTTTATTTGTGGGATATTTTGGTAACTTGTAAGGTGCCCCAAAAAATCTTGATACCCTTATGTAAGCGATCTTTGTTAATTGGATGAACCAATTTCCATATTTCCTAATATATTGAGAATATTCAAAGATGGTCTTTTGTTCAAATGACCTTCAAATGTTTTGACTACTATAATGCAACATACATTTTTTATAAACTTTGCGTAGCAATGATAATTTTCATATTCCCTAGCCCCATGACTACTATATCTTTCTTTATTAGCCTAGGATATATTGCCTTCTTAGACAAGAAGTACATCAAATAAGAAGTCATCTAAAATCTCTTTGTGTCCTCCACTATTGCCAACTAATCATGTAAATTATCACTTATGATTTGAGACCAATGAATCATCTCTTGATCATACACCATTGTATGGATGAACTAGAACATCTATGGCAAGAATGTGGCAGTAGCAGGTAACTCCATTATTCGTCTTAGCAATGTGACCATATCACAATATTTGGCTAAAAAATCACTCATCAAAAGGGAGCTTTGAAATTGTCTACCTTAATACTTGAATCCATCTCTTGTTAATGGACCTCGAGAAGTGTTTGAGTCTTGATTGTAATAATCTAAGCCACTTTTTATGTCCATCAGTGCTACCTATTGATGGAATGGGATATAGAATGTCCCTATAATGGCCTATGGACTTATGTTACCTAATATTCTTTCTTAAGAAGTAATCACTCTCCTTTGTCTTGCATTGTCATTTTTAGCACATGTAATCACTAAATGTAGACATTCAACTACTATAGGGAATTGTCTAACTTATGCATTCCAATTATTCACCATCTTTTAAGCTTAGCTTGTATTCATTCTTCCATGTATCTAAATATGAAAGTCTTCTAGGTCTACATGTCTTATGTGTGTATCATCATAGATTCCCATGTTGAATGGATCTTTTATGATAGGACCACTACTTTAAACTTGTACATCATTTGCTTAAATCTAAACATGAAATCTTACAAAATAAATAAAAGCATCCATTAGATTCAAATTATTGTTTGAGTTCCTCCTTTAAGAGTTCTATTTACTTATTTTGACCTTTTTTTAGAATTTAGTGGAATCCAAACTTTAGGATTTCCTTTTAGAACTCCTTTTGTCTAGAGAAGCTAAGTACTTAGTACGTTTCTTATGAAATAAAAACTTTGACGTTCGAGCAACAACAAATACAATTTAGTAGTTTCAAAAAGAAATATCTCTTCCTAGCATTCACCACACAGCTAAAACCAAGAGATTAGTAACTCAAAAACCTCTAATCTAATAGATCAAAGACCATGCACAAATCAAAAATTAAAAACCCTATACCTTTTTGCTCATAAATAGATGTGGCACTATATACGATAGATGCGTCAATCTGCTT
This sequence comes from Sequoia sempervirens, assembly GCA_007258455.2. Taxonomy (NCBI): domain Eukaryota; kingdom Viridiplantae; phylum Streptophyta; class Pinopsida; order Cupressales; family Cupressaceae; genus Sequoia; species Sequoia sempervirens. The sequence goes on along the minus strand of VDFB02000363.1, from coordinate 129,908,168 downwards.
CTACAAATTCGTCTACTAGATGCAGTGCTTAGTTTTTACAGATGTGTCACTCTTTGTCACAGATGCATCATGACACAATTGTAACACAGATGCAACGTGAAAACTAAGGAAAACAAAAAACAAAAACGAGTACCAAAATCCAATTTTTAATCAAATCAACCAAATAAGGGGTAATTGCAAGGCTTACTAGTCGTACTGGAGTTTTAGCTAATGTTGAGAAGGTGGTGCAAAAGAATCCAGTGCCTAGTTCTCTGAGAGAAGGAGACGACCTCCATGTTCAGTTTAAAAATCAATGACATATGCTTACCTTTGCCAAGAAGGACCAAGAGATTGCAAAAAAGGATTGGGAGGCACACCTTACAAAATTGAAGGCATCATATCAAAGTATTCTACCCTCATCTAGCTAAGATGTATATTTTTGTTTTGTATAGACAGATTTTTTATTTCAATGTACATATGCAGAGTTAGTGGACGGTGTTGCTATAATTTTTTGTCCTCTTTGGTGATGAATACTATAGAAAGGAGGAATGAAGTAGATAGAGGGAGCTATTATCATGTAAATATATATGGGGGAGTATAGAAGAGTATCTTGCCGAGCTGCAGAGAGACATGGAGAATGGTATCTAATGAAGCGGGAATGCGGCAACCGAACGCAGTCTCGACTCGTTTTTCAAGTACAGAATAATAGCATTGCGGAAATCTGATAGGTCAAAGAGGAAGTCACGATCCTATGGAGAACAAATTGATCGACGCCTCCTTCCTCATTCAGAACTAATATTTTCATTTATTTACAGGATAGCATCATCGTAGCGGTTGGAGGGTAAATAAGCGGTGTATGTGAAGGATTCCTGCTCCAGGGGTTCAAGGTTCATAACAACACCAGGAGAAATAAGATATGGGCAGTGGAAGTCATGGGGCTTTCCCGTGAAAAGCAAGATTCCCTGACATCTGAAATTACAGCCAGGGAATGCCATTCCTAAATCCATCCATCATGTTATGTGAATACCCCATGAGGAGTATTTAGGGGATCGCCAGATGTGCACTCCAATTAACAGAAAGTGGGTTGCGTTTGACCACTGCGTATATTCAGTTGTTGAATGGTAGTTCAGTTCGTTCAATTGTTCCCTTCCATCAATTTTTGTTATCAGGTGTTGAGCCTGGTTTTGAATTGAAGTTATTGTTAGATCATGGGAACAGATATAAGAACACTCTTGGGCAGTGAAGAACTCATTTTGGTTTCTTTAAAGAAGGTGATTTTGGGTTTGTTATCGTTCATCTGGTCTGGGGTTGACAGTGGTGCAGTCGTACTGCAAAATACTCTGCTTCTGCAGGTTCAAATTTGAAGTATTGAGATGATGTAGTGTTGTGATGTGTAATAGTGGTGAAGTATGAAGTATGTAAAGTCAATTTTTTGAGCCTAATTGGAACTATATCTTCAGAATGTTGCAGATGCATTGTTAGTAGTTCATTCTCCGACAATGAACCATTCTTCTATTCTCTTTTCTATTCTGGATAGTGAGTCCTTTGGGCAGTGACCCCTTGGCAATGAGCTTTTCTTTCTAGACAGTGAGTTCTCCATTCTGTAATCCATTATAACCGATTATAATATATTGTGAACTAATCCTCACTGTTCTTTTTCCCTTTCACAGGTTTTCCACGTAAATATGGTGTTCTTGTGTTCATTGATGTGATGCATGCTTTAACTGTTGTTTTCATTTCTACAATTTTGATGAGATGCTTTAAATCCATGTTTAAGTTGATGAAGTTAAGAATTTTAGTGAATACTAATTCACCCCTCTCAGTATTCTCGTTGTTCAACATATTATGGGTTGCTTGAGCTCTTTATTCACTTATAACCAAACTGACACAAATAAAGAAGAATCTACCATTTATTTTTGTTGTGGAGGAGCCACAATTTATTCTTGCTATTATTGTATTGAGAGACTAATATCTAGTTGAGCCAATTCTTTCACTTGCTCATGTATATCCTTTCGTACTTGAACTACTTGTAAATAATCCTTTGTAATCTCTTATGTAGTTGGAGGTTTTGATGTTGATATACTTGGAGCATCTTGTTGAGTATCAACTTTTGAGTGTTATTTTTTTGAATTGGACCTTCATCCTTGTTGAGTTATTCTTCAACTCACTTATCTAGATGATCAACCTAATTATTTTGTAAATCCATTGATACTTTTGTTTGTTCACTTTAAAAAGGAATCTTATTTGGTTGCACTTACCCTACATGCACTTCATCTTGAGTTTATTGTTGTGAGGCCTGAGGATAAATGGTTTCCAATTGCACAATAATGGTTGCACCACTCTTTCTTTCTCCATAATTACTTGTTATTCTTATCCTCCACTATTTACTTCTTGTAATTTTTTATATTCTTCCATCTCTTGAATAACTTTGTCAATGTCGTGTAGTAATGGAGGGGAATTTGCTAGAGAGAACCTTATAAGAGGGTTTTTGTGTGACCAAGTTAATTGGATCCTCTTTATTTGTTACTTCAATTGATTAATGGAATGGTAGTATTAGTAGTAATAAGGGTATCTTCAAGTGGGATAATATTTCCAAAAGTAGTCATAGGTGGAGAAGAAACAACTAGGGGAAATACTGGTGAAGGGTTGACTGGATAATTAGCATGGTAATTTGAGTTGAAATTGAGATAACCAAAGGAAATATTTGTTGTAGTAATATATTTTGAGGTATAAAAGGAAGAGAATGACTTATTTGTATGTTCCTATGGTAATTGATTCATCTAAAGTAGTCGTCTCTGGAATTATGTCAAAGGCATCTACATTCTTAGCCATGGATATAAAAGATAATATAGAAAAATAGATGTATTTGTAAGAAATAAAAAAAATGATGTACGATAATTTGCACACTACATGTGGTGAGCCACAATATGCTAGGTGGCTCCTGCATAGGGACCCCATCTATTTTATGGTAATATAATAACATTTAGAGAGAAATGTATAATATGATATTACTTTAAATATTTATGCAATGGATAATTCACACCAACTAGAGGATCAAGATAATGTCATATATAATAAGATGGGTTCATTACGTATAATAACTTATATTATCCTTGCACTGGTATTAGTTTCATTTCATTATAAGATAGTAGATCAATTTTTCCTAGTAGATGTGAGATCTATAGAATTTAGTTATGTGAATAGATCTAGGAGCAAAGAGAAGCATGTAATTATTATTAGTGGGAAACAATTATAATTAATTTTTAAAATGTTAAAAAATTACCTTCGATAATTAATTACATCTATCCATGGTGGATTAGCTTAATCGCCATTGGAAGCTTCAGTCCTCTCATTGAACATTGCACAGATTGTTCCAATGTGTTTCGTTAGATGTGATAGACCCGAATTGACTCATTACACCTACTTTATTTTGTACCGAGGCCTTCAAATGGGGGGCTATCTCACTTCTATGGGCATTCCCAACCTTCATTATCCTTTCTATGGACAAATTGAGATGGTCAAGCACCTCTTTTTGTTTTTCCCCCGGGCCCAAAAAGATTGGAATTGGATCAATCAGGTTTTCAAACTTTTTCAACCTACCCCTTTTTCTTCGCACATGGTTTTTAATAGTGGATTGCACTTGTTCACCAACCAAATATATCCAAATTTGGTATTCTTTTAGGGTGAAAATTCTTTCCAATAAATAGAAGGATAGGAATGTTGCTCTTTTTACTCAATGTGTTGTTGATAGACACTTTTTTTATATACTAGAGCTATCATATGTTCTAATGTTCTAATGCAAATCCAAGTGCAAGCTCATAAAGTTGCACTAGAAGTTTCTCATCTTTAGGAGCTACTAGACAACTAGGGCAATGCCCCCTACAGTGTGGCTAGGGCGTTGCTTGACTCTACCTCTCCTAGAGGCCATCAACATAGGCATAGCTAGTCTACTAGATGTGACTATGGTGATCAAGGCTCTCACTCCCATGCTCCCCAATCCCATATTTCCAAGCATTATACTACTCATAGAGGATGGCCCCAACCCTCTCAATAGCCCTTTGCTTCTTATCTTGGGTGTGGAGGAGTAGGTTGGCTTGACTTAGGCAAGTTCCCTAACCTATAACTCATCATTTCTCCATTTCATGCCTAACCACACATCGAGTATAATATTGAAAAAGAAGATGGTGCTCTTACTGGTAGGGAGCTGATTGATGATGATGCCCTTAGAGATGTGTGAGGGAAGCTTGATGATCAAGATCCACCTTCTACTGGCATTGCATTAACTACTTAGTGTTTTGTGGACTTTTCCCTTTGTTTGATTTGTCTTTGTTTAAGAATTGATCCTATTAAACTTTGTGTGTTGTCTTTCTATCACCCTCACTTTTTTTTTTTTGTGAATATTGTATTATTTTAATATTATTAATATAATGTTTAATAAGAATTTTCATTAAAAAAATATGGAAAAATATACATAGAATATTATATTCTAATGCTTCTCTCCTAATAATTTATATCTTGAATCTAAGAATAAATATATTCCACAAACATTTTTCCTTTTATTTCACCAAATAATATATAATAAACATTTACTCAAATTACTATTAAGTACAAAATTTATCTTCTAATTCCTTAAAACCCAATAATTTGATAAAAATAATTGAAGTAATAAAAAAACACTAAACTTAAACATTATAAGCTTTTGAAACTAAATCAAAAAACAAATTTAAATAAGGATAGGATCGTAACTATTTTAACTATTAAATCACAAAAAAAAATGAATTTGAGTAGAAAGATACAAATTATACCTCTAAATTTTCATATGATGGTTTGTGGCGTCCTGTTGAAGCACCAAGCTTTTGATATTTCACCATTATTCTGCTCATGCTTTATCAAAGAAACATTTGATCCCTTGAGTTCTATTAAATAATAAAAATAAACATCCTAACAAATTAACACGTATTTTACATGCTTTTAAAAGTGTTCATTCATAATAATTTAATTTAAACGTAATATCTTAAAAGATAACATTTTGAGAAATAAAGAAAGGGAACAATTTTTTTGTTGTGATAGTATTTTTCTTGTTTATAAAATAAAATAGAAAATATCTTGTATTAAATGAGATGTCACTATATAATTAAGAACATTAAATAATGAATTAGCACTAATGTTTAAGGTCAATGTTTAGATATTTCCAAACACGTTACCTTGACCTAAATATTGTAGTTCTATGAACATTCTAAATCTAAATTTTAAAATTATCAACAGGGTCTAATAAATTTAGAATTATGAAACTTTTGATGGCCCATTTTAGGGATTAACAAGGAAAATGAATAGATAATAAAAGATGATTTAATCTAAAATCACAATAAAATAGATTTCTTTTAAAATCAATGAAATTGTTTTATATTCATTTGCAAGATTTTTTTCAAATCAATATTGTGCACATCTACTAAAGAAAGTATTATCTTTCAATTATGGACTTCAAACTAATTCATAATATAAAATTAAATGTATTTAAATTAAATGAGGCAATCCCTAACATAATCATTAGGAATTCAAACAATTTAAAATTAATTGATTTTATTTATTAAATAGAAGGAAACCAATCCACAAAATGTAGTGTTATGTTGTACAATCTTTAATTTCTACAAAATAATATTAAAAAGAAATTTTATAAAACAAATTTGAAAAAAATTATCTATAAATTGATTTTACCTTTGAATTCATATAATTAATATTTCTTATAATAAATAGTTTTAATTGATTATTTAATAAGAAATTACTAAAAAAAAAAGTTAATATTTCATAATTATATAGTGAAATTTGAAGTAATTCCTAACTTCATTCTTTATGAATTTGAAAAATATTTAAGAGAAAGATTGATTTATTTAATTAGATAGGTCTAATGTAAAAGCTATGAATAAATTAATTAATATTCATATTTACTCAACATCCAACCATATTTATGGATTGTTATTGAGTAGGAATTGGTTAAATTTGGAAAAAGAAATTGTAGAACTTTTTGGAAAAAATCTGCAAAAGTTTCGAAAAAAATATGCAAAATTTTTTTTAGAAAAAATCTGCAAAAATTTCTAGAAAAAAACTGCAAAAGTTAAGAAAAAAATCAAAATTTCTGCAAAAAATGTGCAAATTTTTTTTTGGAAAAATCTATAGAAAATTCTACAAATAGCCATGTCGCCAAAACAAAGTTGAAAAATTACAAATTTTAAAAAAATCGTCAAAAAAAAAGGTCTTGAAACCATGTGATGGTTAATTGTTAAAAACCCACGAATTTTGTAAAAAGCCTTTGTTTTGTCACTACCACAATCCATAGAATTCAAACAATCATCAATCTCGAGAATTTACAAAACCTGAGTTTTGATACCATATGACAAAAACAACACACAAAAAGTTAACAAAAATTGCATAATAATCTATTAAAAAATAAGGAACAAAAGCATCCTTAGATAGGATTACAAATATCTTATCCATAGAGGATAAGGATGAAAAATATCTTATCCACAAAGGATAAGGATGACAACTCATAGGATAAGATTGACAACTCATAAAACAACCATATTACAAAAATAACACACAGAAAGTTAACCAAGATTGCATAATAATCTATTAAGAAATAAGGAGCAAAAGCATCCTTATATAGGATTACAAATATCTTATCCATAGAGGATAAGGATGACAAATATCTTATCCACAAAGGATAATGATGACAACTCATAGGATAAGATTAACAACTCATAAAGCAAAAAGGAAAATCTTATCCACAGAGGATAAGGATACAACTCATAGGAAAAATATCTAAAGTCAACATGACTTTATTAAAGAAGACTCGTAAAGTCTATCCTAAAAGAAAATTGACCATTACAAGATAAAACATCACTTTAGTACCCTCCCTTAATGGTCATTCTACTAACTTAAACTATGTCTACCCACAATCTAATAGTCTTCTAGCCATGAATGCATAAAATGCAGACTCTTTCTGCTCAATATACTCTGCCACTTGAGCATTGTATTGAGACTCTTCTTGGTTGGACTTCTCATCAACCAACCGCTTTCTGCAATACTTTGGCATATAACCAATCTTCCCACAATAATGACATGTGAAATAATTTTTGGAGCTCTCCTCCGAATTGCCCCATCCTTTCTGCTGACTGGACTTGCCTTTGCCAATGTCCTTGGTAGTAAACGCTTGTTCAACACTGGGAGACTCACTGCTACTCCCAAACTACTTCCACCTATCCTATTGCAAGAGCTTGTTGCACAACTCACCAAACTTCAAGTCAACATTGGTAGATGTAATGTTGAGAGTTTTGATGAAGTGCTTGTAAGATCGTCGCAAAATTTTCAGTGTGATCACCACCATATCCTCCTCTTCCATCTTGCAACCAATGGCCTTCAATTGACCGTTAATGTATTTGATTTTCATCA